>VXBI01009663.1:1383833-1590866 GCA_013397375.1 Toxostoma redivivum
AAAAAAAAAAAAAAGATCATGGTAGGATGGTAGGAGAGG
The DNA here is from genome assembly GCA_013397375.1 of Toxostoma redivivum. NCBI lineage: Eukaryota > Metazoa > Chordata > Aves > Passeriformes > Mimidae > Toxostoma > Toxostoma redivivum. The sequence continues at coordinate 1,383,873 of VXBI01009663.1, forward strand.
AAGCATTAGTCTGCCAAGCTGATTATTTTTTATTTAGTGTCAGTATTTAATTTTTTTAAGATGTGGAGTACCCTCAGAAAAAATAAATTACTGAACAGAAGCCAGCTGACATATGTATTTAATTGGTATCACATGACTTCTCAGTTTAATATCACCTCTACATCTGTGAGGGGACATTCATGTGCATCTAATCTACAACTGCTGCCAAGAAATGTTGAAAGAGTAATTTTCTCTGTTTATGTAGGTCCTATGTTGTGTTATCTTTTCCAGCTCCAAAACAAGCAGAGGGAGCATCTGCTAACTGAAAAACAAAAAAAAAAGCAAACCAATTCCCAGGGCAGAGGAGGCCTTATCCAACATTGTGCAGGTGTTTCAAATAAGGTATTAAAGGCATGTTAATTTTATACCTATTGGAAGCAAAGAACTATGGAAAAATATTTTAAGGGGCAGCCATATAATGTGTCTCTGTCCTAAATATACTTCATGGTTTAATGGCAAAGGATGGGAATGTTATTTATATCCCTCAAGAAAGTTGACAAATATCAGAAAATATTAAGAGAAAACAAAGCAAAAAGCAAAGTGAAATCTTAGTTTTCATGCCAAAAATCTGGCTCCACTTATTAGCTCTATCACAGTCATTTTTACAGTTTCAAAGTTCCCTTTCCATCCAAAATTCACTCGGGGCCACAAAGCTGCTCTTTAGAGATTTTCTCTCCAGCTGTCCAGCCATAATCCAAAATTCAGTCTCAAGAGTTGCATTTTTACCACCACTGTTTATTACATTCATCTAGGTAAGAAATCAGACTGAAGAATATGCTAGCAGTTTACCACTGGGATTAAACTGTCTCTTATTTTTGTTCTTTCACGACTTGTGGGGAAAAAAACAAAACAACCTCTGTTGGTTTTTACTCCATTGAACAGTTGATAAACACAGCTCTATTTCCCTGCTTTTCCAAAGCCTTAAGTGCCAATGTAATTCCAGTTTGGTTTCTGCTATATCCATACATAAGTATTACTATCTGTCTGTCTCTTCCTCAGACTTCCTGAAATACCTGTGACAGTAGAAGAGCAATGAGAACTTAGATGGAAAAATGCAGATTTTTGTTGGAAACACCAAGATGCAGTCAGGCACACAATCCCTTCCCCAGGGGAGACACATGTCCTCTTTCTAAAAACATCATCTCTTCTTGCAAGAGTTGATGCAATTATATCCTGAAACAATCATGCCTAAAATTACAGTATCAAGAGTATTTGGGTGCTGTTCACAGATTATACTCACATCATGCTCACATAGGTCTGCCCATGGTTAATCACTTGCTTCTGCCTTTATATTCACAGCTAGATTTTTCCAGCTTCCCTTTAGGGAAGTTTTCAATGAAATGGCAGATCCTGCAGTGAAACATGAAAGCAGCAAAACTTGGATCTCTTCTTGGTGTGCCACTGGAAGCTTTCACAGAGGATGTTTCCCATTGTCATGCTTCATGCACTGCCTCTGTATGATGGACTGTGTTTGTTCCTCTCTTAGATATTAAAATATTCCAAGCAAATTTAGCTCTCCAGCTCCGGTTCTGACCAACATCCTAGAGCTGTGCTTATGTACCTGACAGCAGAATTCAGTCACTACTATTCAGAAGCAGGCCTAGATCAAAACACAGAGTTAAGATACAGGATTTGAACCTAAGGCATTTTAGAAACATTTATTTGGTAATAACTCAAATGTCAGAAAACTAAACTGAACCAACTTCAGAAACATTTAATATTATTAAGTGCTAAAGATTTATGTCTAATCAACTAGCTCTACTCAGAAAATAACTATAGTTTATGGACTTTCCCATATATATTCACTCAGCAGACTGGAATTTTGCTTCAGGTTGAACTTCTTTTCATCCTACTCATCCTTCCCCATGTTCATCTACACTTCTGCATTATTTACAGGACCTTCATTTACATAGTATTTAAGTACCTTGTAATAACATCAATCAGGGAAGCAGCATCTATCCCAATTCTACAGGAAACAGCTGAGGTGCTGCAGTTACATGGATTGCACACAGCCACATCAGCAGGCATCAGTGATGAAATCTGGAATTCAAGACTAAAATCAAGCCTCCACACTGCCTCTCCTTCCAGCTCATTTCTAGGAAGGTAATTCTTTTTTATGATCCTGGTTGCCTGGTATCCTGGTTGTCAGCAAGGTATGTTATCAGCATGGTTTAAAATTAGTGGATCTGATAGCAACAATATCTGTCCAGCTTATCAAGTGGTAGTGATTGACATCCATTACCTCAGGGCTGAACATAAGCTAAAACTCCTCATCCTTGAAAATTAAATAAAATTACAGAATCAGCAGCTGGACCCTACAGCCAACACCGTATTTCTACTACACCACTATCTCCATTCAACAAAGGTGAAAGCCTATCCAACTGAAAAAGGAGGAACAGGGAGCCACTTTCAGAATGCCCAGACTGCTGCACTGCTTTGCTGGAGTGATAAAAGAGAAATGAAGGACTCAGAGACTGACTTTCCAGTGCTAAACCAGTGGGTTGGCAGAGGAAACAACCCTTTCTAATCCCATCATAAGGAATGGGCCAGGGACACAAGGAATTGCTCTAGAAGTGGCTTCTGGGGTGAAAGAGAGAAAATAACCCCAGAGTGGCTTCTAGGACTAATCTAACTCCTGCAGGCTACCAAATAATTTTTCCTTGCTATTTCCTGGTTGGAGCTTGTGTGCTGTACTCTTCCAATTCACCAGTGACTTTGGGAGGAGTGAAGCTGGTGGCTGGCACTGCACTGCCTACTTTCAGCAGTGGCAAACACAAGGACCACAGATGGTTGCAACAGCTCCAACAGGGACGTGGCAGTGCATGGTGCCTCTTGCAGAGTGTTAATGAGCATGACAGGGAGCAGGGCTGCAGCACAGCAAAACGAGATTTTGTCCAGAGAAATTCCCCAAGGTCCACAGGTGTCAGTGCTGAAGGAAGTAGCTCAGAGGCACGAACCCAATCCCTTATGCTGCCAGATGTTGCCTAAACAGAGATGTAATATGCAGCACATAGGTTTTGGTGTTTTTTAAATGAACAGAAACAATTAATCAAGCAACCCTCTCCTAGGTGCTTCCTATGAGCACTTCCTGTGCTTGCTGTGCTGCCCTTTTTGGCATGGATAAGAGCAGCATGGATAACCCTCTAAATGTTGTGTGATATTAGCAGGGAGGTGATGGGCATGCTAGCAGCTCAGCTGCAAGAGAGGAGAACCAGCAGAGAAGCAGGAACTGCTCCAGCACACAAGCCATGGCAGAACAGAGGACTAGCTCTCGTCAGAAATCATATTCATTTCCTTACCACTTTTTAAGCAGAGACTTGCATGAAGCAGGGTAATTGCTGTTTTACACCACTTTCAGCACTGTCAGATAAAAAGAGATAATAAACACATTTTCTTCCTCTCCTCTTTATTCCCTGACTCACTCTTCCTTGCTGTCTCCTGCACTTTGACACTCCATCCTTTGCAACCAATTTTCACTCCCTTCACTGATTATTTTTAGCTTGTGCTACCAAATCTGTCCTTCCTTCTCTTTTTTGCACTGTCCTTTCCCTTCTATCTCACTCTACATAGTCACTGACTCCTTCTCTGTCCTTTGCTGTCCTTCCCTCCTCTTATCTCTGCTTTACCCCTACACTGCACAGAAGTACAAGTCTTTTCCTCTCTCACGCTTCTACTGGCCCTTCTAGGAGATACCCTTAAAAATGAAAGATGTGTGTAATTATCTGAGCAAATGAAGAAAATAACTTAGGAGCCTTTTGGCAGGAGTCACCTCCTCTCATTCAGTAATGTGCTGAACACTGCAGAGGGACCCAGATGTGGGAGACACTTCAAGGCCTGCCAGTCTCCCACTATTTCATGTACATCTGTAATACCATAAGACATCAGCTAATCCACCTGACTAGAAATCAGGATCTTTACCGTGTTCTGGTAAACCTCTCCTTTGAAGCAAAAAGCAAGAATTTAATTTCTCTTTCAGAACATTTCTTGCTTTGCATTATTAATAACATTTGGCATGCTATAGCCCTTAGGTAACTAATCCTTACAACCACTTCTCGCCTCCAGCCTGTCAGGTAGGGAAGTGTTATCATTTCAATTTTAGCATTACAGACACCCAGAAATAGCAACTGAGCTGGCAAAAACCACTGGAAGAAGAAAGTCAGAGCCAGGGAAGAAGTCAGAAATGCCTATTTCCCAAAATCATTATTTCATCCTACTCTCTGGGGAAGAAGGTGGCACTAATAGCATCTTATTAGCATATGTGTAGGAAAGCTCAGTGGGAGGTATGGTTTGCTATAACTCCCCTGGGGAAAGGCAAGAAGGTGACCTAGAAGAGGGATTTAAAGGCTCTGACAGGCCTGATATATGGCAATCTAGCAACAGCCTAATTGGAGAAGAAGGCTTAAGGGTAAATCCATCCCAGGGCTAGGGAGAAGTTGAAACTCACCATTAAACTCAGAAATAGAAACACTGGAGCATCACACAGAGGTGGTGGAGGCAGCAGGGGACAGACTTGCTCAGTTCCTGGTGTCTGGGAGCTCCTCAGTGCTGGCAGGTGCCTCAGGGAGGCATTTCTGCTGCCCCAGGTGCAAGGGGACACTTCCACTGGGCTTTCACTGCACTGTACCATGTGCCATGAATAGAATTTGTATATAGAATAGAATTTGCTCAGGGGAATTTGCTCCTGCACTGTGCCCCACCATACAATAAACACACCATTCTGGATTCATGATAGTGCTGTATTATCTTGAACACCTCAGAACAAAATCCCAGAAAAAGGTACAAAAATAAATCTGAAACAAAATCTGTGCAGCCCCTGCCAGCTCTTCAGAGCATTTTGTTGTTTATACATGCTATTTCAGCTTGCTGGAAAGTATGTAAAAGAAAATTATTATGTTTTAAAATGTGGAGTCTTTTAACCCAGTATTACGCAGAAATTATTAAAAAACTTCTGTTGAAACATCTTTTTAAATAGATAATTGGATTTTTGACAAAAAGATATGGAAAAGATTCTCTCTTTCCTTGAGGAAAAAAAGTTTTTGTTGGAGAAAAAAATGCTGAAGACTTTTCAGTATCTATCTGAAGTTTGGTAGGTTTGGGGAATCTGTAATTATAAAGAGCAAGACACAAAAGAGTTTTGCCTGAATACTATAAAAGTATTTCAGGGAAATGCCAACAAGCTCTTTTTTTTTGTCAGTTCTTTAATGAAAAAACGTTCTCCAATCACTCTTATTATTCATAGCTGGAGCAGTCATAACTTGATTTATTTAAACAAGCAGCTCCAGTTCATGCCTTCTCTCGTACATGATGTTATACTACCCACTTGTTTTATTCATGCAAACAAGTTCTGTTCTACTACACTAACACAAAAATGAATAAACTGAATGCTGCCTGGCACATCAAAGCAACTATGAGCTAATCTATTTCTGATAACTTTCCTTCATATCTTCCTGCAAAAAGCACCCACCTTGTATTTCAGAACAAAGGTTTGATTTAAAGGATTTCGCAGCTAGACTGTATTTTAAGTGAATTCAATAGGAAACCTAAGCAGGTAGAGAACACTGCTGCTCTTCCCACAGATACTTTTCTGTCTACAGATTTCCTCTTTACAGCTCTTTTATCCCCTATCTCATTGCTAACAACTTGTATGGAACTGAGGAACAAAACCCTGGTATCAGATTTTTTTATGAATAATAAGGGTTTGTTTAAAAAAAGGTAACCTTAGAGCTGTATTTCACACAAAATCAGCTTAAATATGGAATACAGAAAGCTGGAGCAGGGGAAGTTTTCTGTTGAAGTGTATTTATTAATAATTGTTTTTTTCTCCTTGCTAATGTAGTGCTTCTGGAAGTTGCCAGATTGCAGGCTCTAGAGGCACAAGTCCTATTTATTCACAAAATAGGTCAAAAATAGTCATTGAAGCAAACACTTTCCCACACACACATCTCAGCCAAGAATGCACTGGAATTTGTGCAGATTCAGTGGTGCCAGCTTTCCATGCCCAGCTGCTAGCAAAGATTTGCTCTGCTTAATTTTGCTATGGACATCTCCTTCCTGTGAACTATATTTGCATGTCAAATCTTTCAAGAGGCATCAGATTGTAAAGGCATTTCATTAATTTTTGGCCTGATTTACCTTGAGGCTCAATTTCCCCTATGAACATAAAGGTACCGGGCTTCTGCCCTTCCCAAATTCCAAAGCTGTCAGCAGTTTCTGAGTTGTTGGGGTTTTGTACAAAAGAGGTGTATATAGAAAAAAGAAGATATCCTACTGCTCTTTCTGGTGCACACACCTGTAACAAGCAGAATAAATAGTATGGTCATCTAGGAACCCAAGTTTCTCTGTAAGAATTCTTAAGCATAAGTAGCATTCTCTGCAGCTGACAATCTTCATTAGAAGATGTTCACTTCCATCAAAACAAAACTACCACCCTGCTCATCCAGCATTCCACACTCACCTGCTCTGTCTCTTTTATATACATATATTGACATTCAATATCATAAACTTGGCTTGGCTGTGAAATCACAGCAAGAAACATCGAAACATAGAAGGAAAGAATGCAGTTCTGATTATAAAAGCCTATCTGAAAAGAAATATTCATAATGAAGAAATTACAAGGGAAGTGATAACACACCAGAAACTGGTACCCTCCTTTAAATAATATGTGTGCCAAACTGGAGGCACCTTCTCTACAAAGATTATGTCAGTTACAAACACCTTCATCTGTACCATGACAAAATGCAAGGCTTTTCTGCCTTCTTGTGAGACAACTTCAGCAAGCTGCAGGGAGTGAGGCAGGGATTACAGAGCAGCACAAAACCACACTGTGCTGCTCTCCTCCCCTCCTTGGTGAGCTGTCAGTTTTTGAAGACTGGTAAACAGCCAGAAAGATCTCTCATGTCATTATAAAGGCCCAGAAAGAGTTTACAATGAACAGGCTTGAATGAGGCACAAAACTTCATCTTTTTAAGTAATTCCGTGAACATGTCTTTTTCATAGCACTAACCAGAGCACCTGCCCAGAACTTTCAGACAGATGAGATACTTTCTAGCTGCAAACAAGTAAAAAGGTGGATGGTGCCCTTCATGACATCCCACTTTTATTCCTTAAGTAGTTCCTCCAGTACTGCTGACTCATAATTTAAGAACCTCAAAAAGTGCAGCCATTCCAGTACCCAAGTACTCATGAGCCAAATCTAATATGCATGGCACAGGCATGCCCTTGCCTGTTTCCACCAGCCAAACTGTATTTTGTGGGACTTTAAAAACAATAGAGAGGGAAAATACATCTGCTTTTCATGAAACAGTTTTAATATGCCCACACATGGTAGGTGCCTCATATGTGCCACTCAGGTGGTGCAGTTTTATTAACAACCCTCTTTCCCAGCTTGCTAAAAAACACTGTGTAAAGTCACTTTTCCCTCCTGAGATCTGCTGATGAGAGGGCTAAAGCTGCAGCATTATACAAAAATTCAGCTCAAGCCTGCTCTTTACATTTCAAGAAAAGGCTCAGGAACCCTCTTCAGAACCCAGGTACTGGGGTTTATCTCAAACAAAGTTATCCCAAGCCTACTTCCTCTCTCTCTATTAAAACTCTGCCCCTTTCTCAATCCAGTGGAATCCAGATAACCTCTCCCAGCAGTGTAAATACTTGCAAAAAGTACAGGATGATGATGAAACACATTGCCAAGTAACTGTTGTGTAGTTTAGCGTGGGTGAAAATTTGCTGTACTGAGGTCCCCAGTATATTTACACAGCAGAAAGAGCACCCGGGGTGGCAGCTTGCAAGCACAGTTAAAATGAACAAGAGCTCATCTCAGCTGTGACCAGGAGGGAGCTTACCTGCCAGACTGAGACCAGCAGTTTCTTGATTGATTCAGCTCTTGGCCTCTCTTCTCAGGCTGCTGCAAGGTGCCAACTGCATAGGGAGCTGTGTGAAACTGTTGTGAAGCTCACAGAAAGAGCAGGGAGAGCGCCTGTCTCTCCACACTGAGGCACTTACTCTTCCTGTCTGAGCACAGGGTAAAACTCAGATGTGTTCTCACCACCAGAATTTCTATGTCAATCTTAAAATGCCCACTAAGGGCACTACAACTTCACAGCAAAATTGTGCAGTGTGTCAGCACACATGAGCAAAGTTACAGATACCACCCAACTCTTTGAATATCCACTTGCATGGAGTTCCTCAGTTCTCAGTGCAGAAAACAGTGTTTACAGTCAGCACTAATGACAGCCAAATGTTTATATCCACCTCGTGCATACATTGGGACTAAGAAGCAACATGAGTTTGCTCTCAGTCCCATTTATATATACAAGTGTCTGCTACAGATATAAGGGAGACAGTAAGCATGGGTCATTGCAAGGAGACAGGTTCTATCAGGAATGAAAACACAAGGCTGTAGTCCTTGGAGCTGAGGAAGCATTTATTATCTACACTTCAACTTGGGCAATCACACCACATGGAAGGAAAAAGCTGGTGCCTTTGAGTTCTTGCTTGAAGCAACAGAATAACAGCAACACAGTCCTGTTTTGAGCAGAGCACTGAGGACCAAACATGAATGCTCTTGGTATGACTGTCATACATCAGACTAGGGGGGATTTAGGACTCAAGAGGATCTGCTACAGCAGAAGCACAAGAAGAGAGGCAGCCTCATGCTGCATGGAATAAGTTAAGGAAGCTCAGTGGGAAAAACAAACCCCTCCTCTGGAAGATGGGACATGAACTGTGAGGAGAAAAATCCAAGTTAATGTTCTTAGATATCAGCATGGTTCTGCTCTCACTGCCCTGTAAGAAACCATCTGAAAATACTTGTAGGATGAAAAGGAAGAACTGAAGAATAATTTAAAAAGTCCTCCTGCAGAATATTTATGACATAGGAAAAGGTAGACAAGTACAACATAAGGATATCACTAGGAACTGGAGAAGGGTTTATCCAGACATTTTAAGGCTCTTGTCGCTGTGAGAGAGGCAACATCAGTCTGTGCCCAGAACCCCTGAGATTGTAACTAAAAATTTCTGCCTGAATATACCAGAAATGCCTCAGCCAGACTGTTTTTTAAGAACACTCAACCCCCACACACACTTCCAAAATTGAACTGATATGTGTGGATAAGGAGCTATACTTCTAAATTTATCTCTAGCCACTTAACTAATTCCAAATAAAACACCTTTGATATTTTGTGCAAGCAGTCTGTTTAAATCAAGTGTCCTGAAGAAACCCCAGGCTACAAGATTAATCCCTTGGGTACTCCCTGGTTACAAGTTGTTGGTTTTTATGCTTATGCATTCTTCATGGAATGTTACTGTAACACAAGATCTGTCTTCATTTACCAAAGGGTTAACAAAAACTCCAATAATTAAATTAGCAGTAATCAGCTAAGGAGTTCCCCAGTGCCAGGACTAGTACACATCAATTCCTTTTCTCCTTCAGGAGAATGGATCAGGCAGGAAAACTTCCAACTGACCCCCTAGAGCTGTTGCAGGCACAAATGTGTATGTGCACTGCCCCATCTCTCTCCTTCCATCCACAGCTTGACTCCAGCTCCATGTGGCAGATACAACACTACATAAAAGGGGCCAACTCCCTTCTAATTTTACTGCTTTCTCCAGGGCTGGATCTGGCCTAATAGGACAACAGCAATGAGGGGTTAGAACGTGAGACTTGAAGTGTTTTAAAAGATCCAAATATATACTTGTCCCAAAAAATTAGAAGTTAAATGTGAGGTCAGGAGAGCATCTAGAACAGCTTTCAAAATCCTCCTAACCTCTCTGACAAACACTTTCTTTCCAGCATTCCCAACAGGTGAAATTGCTGGGACAGGCTCTCTCCAATGGTCACTGTTCTTTCTAATCAAGAAGAGCATCCCTTCCCTCTCCATATTAAGACCATCGAGGTGGCAATAACCACAAGGTTAGAGCAGCCACAAACTTCTCCTACACTCTTTGGATAATGAATAAACTGTCTTGTTCTGTTTCTTGTAAAAGGCATGTCATTAATTGGGAAACAGAGCTTTCAAGAGTCACATCCATACTGGAGAGACATCCCTGACAAGAACAGAGCACAGCACTCAGTGAATAACATCACCAAGATGTTCTTGGTCAGCAATTAAGGGAATTATGCTGCATCCTGAGCAATCACACTGCCAGTCAAATATATCAGCCTATTTAGGACAGAGCAGGATGCACTCCCAGGGGATGAGGGCAGCTGCTTCTGTCCCTGGAGAAGGAAACACATGGGGTTTTTTCCAAGCAGAGATCCATGGCTCACTGCTGCTGAGGGCTTCCCAAAGACATACTGCATCAGCACCTTCACTCATCACTTTGGTTCTGCTGCTGCCCAAAATAGTCTGGTTTATTCGTGAGCAGCCACAGCTGGAACCAGGGGTGTTTGCAAAGCTTGTGCCATTATGTCATAATCCTGGCAGTAAAAAGCATCCACAGTGATTATGAAAATAATTTGGGTTTGTGATGCACATTTACAAAGCACAGTACATGCTGTTCGCTTTGCACTAGGGAGTGTGTGCTTGTTACTGAAAATATGAAGGTGAAAAATTCTTTGTTGAATTCAGCATTTACAAGTTGATTTAAATTTTACATCAAATGTTTATACTACAGAGATTTTGAAATTTGCAAGAATCAGCAGCTATAATCAATACTAGCTGACAACATCCACCTTGCCACATACTTAAAGCATGTTGAGAAAGTGAAGCCTTAAATTTGTCCCTGAGGGAGTGTGAGGTGACACATGACACAGTAACAGCAAACTAACTCAATCTTTATCAATATTTTTAATGTAAACTGAAAAATACAAGCTTTTTTCAATATTAACTGCATCAAAACAGTGGTGCAAGCACATAAAGAGTGAATTATCTGGGCATTAGAATTAATAAATAAATTCTATGCACTGTTAATAAATATGCTAATAGCATTCAGCTCATAATGCTGCTACTCCTCAGATACTAGAACTGTGTGACAGTTGTGTCTGAATTTTATTCTGTGATTCAGCTAGAATAACTAACTAGTTATTTTCTTCTCTTTTGTAAGAGGAATGCAACAAAAGATATCCCTGTGATAAAACTAGCACAAGGTTAAGGAAATGACATCAAAAGATTACAAAAGTAATTCCACAATGCAGATAGCCCCCTCATTGCTAGGTTTTCAGCAAGCACATTTCAAAAGCTCTATACAGTTAACACACCTCTAAAACTGAGGTCTGTGAACTCAGACAAATATTCCTAACTAAGAAATAATTTGACCAAAATTAAAATTCAAACCCTGGCTTGCTGTACCACCTGCTCTGTTGTGACACTGCAGTGGTGGAGTTTCTGCAGCTCTAAAGATAGAGTTGTGCAGTCAGAGTCTGAGAGGTGCCAAAGCAGCACAGGAAGCACCTGAGCAGCCCCAGGCAGGAGTGCAGCCAGAAGAACTGCTGCCCAGAGGATGCTGAGCCTGGCAGCAAGGGGATGGATGGGGCTGGCACTGCACTGTGTGCAACACTACAAGAGACATTTCTGAATGAGATCTAATCAAATTGTTAAAGAAAATAAACTACCACAGGAGCTCAGCTGTTAAAAAAAACCCACAAGTCAAATTCTGCTGATTTTGGCTGGGATTGAGTTAATTTTCTCCACAGTAGCTGTTATGGGGCTTTGTTGTGGATTTGTGCTGGAAACAGCATTGATACACAAGGATGTTTTAGTTACTGCAGTGCTTAAACAGCTCCTTCTTTTATTCCTCACTACACCTCACCAGTGAGTGGGCTGAGGGTGCACAAGAAGCAGGGAGGTCACACAGACAGGACAGCTGATCCCAAGTGACCAAATGGGTCCTGGTCCTCTCCCAGAGAAACCAGGGGCTCATGTTGGGTAAATGCATTGACAGAATCTCCTGAAAAACACCCCAGCCCACATGCTGCAGTGTTATTAGCAAGGTGTACTCTGCCCTTCTACAGCAGAAATGGACATGGAGAGAGGACAGGAATGAAACAGAGCAAACATGAGGTGTGCAGACATGTTTCATCCACATATTAGTTCAAAAGAAGTGCCTTATTACTTTTTCTAGTAGCAAATTGCTGACCCTGTCTCCCTTAGGATAGACTTCCTTCAGTTGAAAAATACCCTTATCTGATGGATAAACACCCAATACCCAAATAACAGTGGAGTGATAAAGCCAGTGAAAGCACAGCAACAGGGCTGTCAGGAAGCACTATGAGAATTTAATAACCATATTGTCTCTTACAGGAAGCATCCACAATGAATTTTTAAGGGAAGGATTTTAGAGTCTAGCTGCTATGACTTTTGCATTGTAACTTCCAAATCCTATTAAGGAGTTATAGAGGAATTTGTTTGTTTCTTTAATTGCTATAGAGTAGAAGTCAGTAATAGAAAAAAGAACTGAGTACTAGTTCATGCTAGAGCTTGGATAAAAGACAACAGATGAGTATGACTTCTTTGTAAATGTATAAATTTGAAAATTCAACTCATTGGAAGTATATGCTATTTTGTGTAATTACAATCCTCAATCTTCTTGTGAAAGACAAGCTGTTTTTCCTATGTTTGGTCTACAGGGAGTTCTGAAAATAAGCAGTCATCTTTTTCTAAAAATTCTGGATTATGCCAGATTGCTTTAACATGCTCTCAGAAAAATGAAACTCAAGAATTATATTTTTGTACAATTGTGTGACTCAATGACACTGTCAGACATTTTGCTAGGCATATAAAGCATCCATGCAAACTCAAGCCAGTAAAGTTTATGTTGCCTGAATAAACAAGACTGCCTGCAGTACAGTCATGTTCCATTTGTAGCTAAACTGGAGTTTTCTATTACTCAGTTTGAAACAGACCTCTGCTAGTAATCATGGTGATCTGAAAGAGGTTGTTTCAGGACTGAAAATGGGGAAAGGGGACAAAATAATATTGCATGCCCAATAGGAAGAGTCCTGGCTAAGAGCTGATACCAGGCAGGCTGCTACCTGGAGCAGCAGTCACACACTCCAGCAGCAGCTGCTGTCACCAAATGTTGCTCCCAGTCTCCCCACAATAGGCCACCACAATCCAGCAGATTCATATATATATATAAAAATATTTATATTCTTCTGTATCAGGTTGCTCAGAGCCCTCTCCAGCCCAGCCATGAAATGTTCCAGGGATGAGGCATCACCACATCTCTGGGCAAATCTGTGCCAGTGTTTTACCACCCTCACTGTAAAAATCTTCCTTGCATCTACATCTACTCTATATTGACACTCTTGTACTTTAAAACCTTTATCCCTTATGCCATCACAACAGGACCTGCTAAAAAGGTTGTCACCTTTCTTATAAACCCTCTTCAAGTACTGAAAGACTGCAATAAGGGCACTCCAAAGCCTTTTCCTCTCCAGGCTGAACAGCCCCAACTATCTCAGCCTGTCTTCACAGATAATGTGCTCCATGTCTTGAATCATCTTTGTGGCCCTCTGGACTCACTCCAATGGGTCCTTCCTGTGCTGAGGAACCTGGAGTGGATGCATTATTTCAGGCTGTCCCCACATCCCTCTGTGAGGCATGCTAGCAAGCATAGAAAATACAGAAGGGTCTATGTGCTTCTGGTTAAACATTGTCTGCCCAGCTCCAGCTGGTAGTTTAAATGGTTTGTACCTAAAATTATGTGGAACTCTTTGCCCATTCAGCTCACTGAGAAGTCACCTTTGCCACCTCTCATCTCCTTCACCCCAAAGGAACCTCAATCTCTTCTCTGTTTACAGTCACCATAGGCAAAGACAAGGAAATGAGTCCTCAATCTGACATGCCATTGTGCAAATAACTAAAAATTCTCTCATGTAGAGATACCTGGCACCAGCTTCATTGCTACAAAAAGGAAAAAAAACAAAATCAGGCAAAAAAAAATCAGCTGGGAAATTATTCTACAGGTACATAGAGAAAGAACAGGAATATGCACAGCTCAATAATTTAAAGTTAAAAAGAATAAAATATTCATGCATCTGGGAAGGATGGGGGGATAAATGCATGAAAGGTGAAGAAAAAATTCAAAATATTTTTTGAAAGGCAGGAGGGAAAGGGAATTCTAACTAATGAATGACCCACTCTCCTGATACTTAGGCTCATGCTGCATCATTATTTCAAGCAGCATTCCTGAATGACTCAAGCTTTTGAAATGCAATATACAGATGTAGCTGTAATTATGACTGACATCTCCAGGTAAACTTTGCATTCAGGAGGTCCTTTGGCTTATGCTGCCATTTGCCACAACCCTCCCAAAGCTAGTCCATCACCAGAATTTCCCAGAAAGTTTGCATCCATCATGCTTTGTGCTGGTCCATCTGCTCTGGGAATTAAACATGGAATTTTCAAGATTTGCTTGTAGCTTTCAGGGTCATTTGGGATCCCATGTAGCTCAATTGCCTTTAGAAATCAACACAGTATGGCAATTTATTTCCGAATTATAGTTCTCTTGCTTTTGGAACACCAGTATTCACTGTATGTGTGGAGGAAGCTTTCCACACATAGCAAAAAATATCCAGTATATATCCAGTACTATGGTGCAATTCTGCACACAGCCTTTTCTCCATAAGTTGGTTCCCAGCCAAAATTCTTTCCTTTGCTGAGAAAGCAGCATCTTCACTAGAAATCTCAGACCCAACTAGCACAGAAATACCAAATACAGCCAAATCTGCCAAAGGGACACCTTTGCTGGATAGCTGCCTATACTAGAAGGTAATGCTGCACATAACCACAGCCAGATGCTGACAATCTTACTCAGTCTCCTGAGGAATGCTGAGCACTTCCCACTGGCCATCAGGCTCTTTCAAGCATACTTAACATCAGACACCTCAAAATCAGGTACCCCAATTCGTTTCCCTCTGAAAGAGCCCATGCTTTTATAAGTAACTACATCATTGATGTCACAGCTATGCTCAGACAGGACTGCTTTCTATTAAAGCAGAGAGGCACAGCTTTCTCTGTTTGCTTTTCAATGGCTGCCTAAAGGTCATTCTTCTCTACAGTTACTAATTCTGCATGTGCAACAGAGGGTATAAAATATGTTTATGAGATTTTGGTCTCTTCTTTGTAAATATAGCCTGGAATTCTAGTACATGCAGCAGCTCTTGATGCTGAAGAGCTCAAGGACATGGGAAAAATGACATCCTGCTTTCTTCCCACTTCAAGGCCCAGGGCTCACCAAAATGTAATGACTTAGAAATGGATGGAAAGCAATGCCACTGCCATAGACAAAAGGATTTACAAAAGAATTAATAAATGACTATCACTTCTCTTGCCTCAGGACTTTTCTGGGTAAATTATTACTCTTTAAAGCACTGCACTGTGAGTAAGCTGCCTGACTTCCATTAACATTAGTAGCAGTGGCATAGCATAAGCTTTATGTGCCAGTTCAGAGGATTAATCACAAAGTTGTATCTGTAGGGCACTTTCTTTGAACTCAGCAAATCTGCAACAGAACAACTTTCCTCTGTCAGACTCTTCTTTGAAGAAAAATCACAAGGAAGTGGGTGGGCTGCCAGCTAAGCCACTTCTTAACCCACCAGCACTTCCCCTACAACTCCAACAAAACACTAAAAGCAACAAGTGAGAGCATTAAATAGCTCTCTTGCTGCATTTCCATTAATGTTAGTCAAGGTAGGGGAGCAAGCAGGTATAATTTTTGAGCAGGAAGAAAAAAAGGATAAAAGAAATCACATAGAATTAATGCAGTAAATGCACCATCAAGATGAGACTGGGTTATTTTAATACAGGATGAAAGCTGTAACACTTGAGAATAATTTCCATGTATGGATTTGGAAATCTAAAAATAGCACATCATTTAACAAAGAAAAAAAAACAGTAACTGACCCTAAAATAGATGGTGATGAATACATTCAACACCATATTTTCTCTATTTTCTCTTCCCTTCTATGCTTGCTGGCACCTTTTCCACAGCCCACCCATTTTCATTCCCCTAAAGAAGGAGGAGAGGTAATTCCTGAGCAGCCTCAGAGCAGTTTTAGAAGAGCAGGACAACCACAATGGATCAGGCTTCATAGGAGAGCAGCACCATCAACTTGGGTCTTGTTATTGTTTGCCTGAGGTGCTGGGACTTTCTCTCACTTCATGCTACACTGACAAATATCCACCTCTTTTGGTTTCCATGTGATGTTGCTCCAGAAGCTTTCAGACCTCCCCCTTTCTGTAGCTCTTCTGTTCTCCTCTCAGCAGCAGTACATCTCCCTGGCACAGGATTTTGATTTGGTAAAACCCCCAAAATTACATACACAGAGGCACCATCAGGGTGTAACAGGGATGCAGCCAGCCCCCAAACTTCAGCCTTCCCATCCCAGGGGCTGGAGAAAGGCCCCTCCACACCACTGCAGCTGCACCTTCAGCCCACTGCTTGGGCTTCAGCTCACAGAAAGCCAAAAATCACTGGCTCTATGCTGACTCCATTTCTCCCTCTTCAAAACTGATCAGGACCTCCTTCACAAAGCTCTTGCTCTCCAGTAAAATCTATTGGTGCAACAAGTTATTGGGATCATCTCTGTCAGGCCCAATGACAACATATTTGCATTAGGGACCAAAGAGCTTTTAGACAGCTCTGGGATGACAAGCATCACACAGACTGTCTGCCACCAAACCAGTAACTGGCCCAAGCTGAGAACCTGAAGAAGAGGCCATGAGTAGAACTCATACCTTACTTATCAATGCTGAACTCCTTCCAGCAAAGCATGGCACTGAAGCAAGAACATTCTGACCCTGGGAACCAAACTGCATGGCTGCAGCTGCCATAGTGCTGCATTTTGGGAATGGCAGGGCAATACTGCAGGAGAAGGCTCAAGACACAGCAGCAAAGCTGTCTGAAGTCAGGAGAGCTCTGCACCAACAAGGGATCAGCTCTTGCCAGAAGCAACAGTTTGTACACTGTGATTAAGCACAGTGGCATGGCTGTAACTGGGAAACATGCCCAGGAATTGCCTGCAGTATGCCTGGGTTGAGCTGGTGCTCTCAGGTCTCTTGCTTTCATGAGCAATACACAATACATCATTTCAACCTTCCTCCACACACATCCCCAAATAAAGAGAAAACTCAACTCATTGCAGGAGCCAATGTTCTGTTCTTTCTGCCTGTTCATTCACACCAGAGGCCCACCAGAGCAGCCATGTCCAAACACATCTTACTTACTTTTACTGATGAGGCCAGCATTGTAGAAAGAGAAACAAAATACAGTGAATTCAGGTCAACTGAAATACTAGTTTTCCACTTCTTCATAAAAAAACTCCACCAGGATCCAGCTGCCAGCCATTGATATTTACTAGCAGCAATATTTCACTTACATTGCTTACTATCCTGTGCTATTTGTTGCATATCCACCCCTGACATTCACATTCAGGTGGGTATAAGATGGGTATATACAGCAGCATCTACAATAAATCTTTTTGTAATTTGGTGGTCTAAGTAGTCAGAACAGTTACCAAAACAACTATTTTCTTGACCATTCTATGTACTAACAGACCTCACCAAGACCTTTGTTTTGATACTTGAATGCAACAGCAAGATTTTCATTACTCAGCATTCAGTCAGGAAACAAGTGCAGTAAATCTCACACACTGCCCACAAAACATACCTGTAAGGTTTGCTGGGGTAAATGCACTGGTGTGACAATATCCCACATGGTTGATTAAATGTCCTAATGACACCCAAATGAACTCCTCATCCCACTTCCCAGCCTTCTCTGTAAGTCAGGAAGCCAGGTATGCTGTACCACTGGACAGCTACATGTGATCTGGTACCAATGAACCATCACCAAGTACAGCCCCATCTTCACATCCCCTGCAGCTCTGTCTTGATATCTGTGGCCTCAGACATACAATATTCCCAAAGCTCTGTGGCATTGTAACCAGTGTCCTGGACCGGTCAATAACAAAATAACAAACCTAGCCCAAGCCAAATAGTTTGAATTTTCCACACTCATGCCTCGAGGCACACTTACCTGTTGTGTAATCCTCAAGTCTGTACAAACAGACTCCAACCCTTTGATGGGGTCAGTATAGATAATTTGCAGGCAAGAGCTCTCTTCTACGTCCCTTGGTACTTTGGTTTTGGGAGCTTCCTGCTAGCTATCAGCTGGCAGGTGTTAAGAAAAAGTAAAAATACACTTTTAATACCTGTTTTTTTGTCATTCAGTCAAAATTAAGAGATTGATCTCTATTGATCTGTGGAAAGGCTCCATCTTTCTGTTGCTTATCAGAGTTGTGCCAAGAGCTTGACACACACAAACAGAAGTAAATTTCAAAAAGTCATGAGTGAGCAACAGCAAACTCATGCCAATCTCATTCACCATCAGACTTTGCTGCAAAACGAAAGTGGCAGAGGCAACAGCTTCTGGTTATTGTCTCAGCACTGCCAGCAATGTCAGGAATTTGTTTGCTTTTCACATAAATCTAATGCATCCACATCACTGAATAATAAACAGAGAAGTTCTCTCTAAACACAGAAGAGCATCTAGGCATCACATTTTTATTTCCCCCAGCAGCTTTTCCATTATGCTCAGTTTTCTCTTTTAGCTTCTCCCCAGGTGCTTACACACATCACCTTAGCTCCCTTATTCATATTCTTAAAGGCACCACTAAAAGCTCATCCAATTGCATTCTCAGCTCTTGGAAAAACAAACCAGAAAACACACAGAGCCTCCCAGGCATACAAAGAGTTCCTCTCTGCAGTCACCACACCCCAAGGCTGTAAGATTGCTGCTCCTACACCAGGGAATGTTTCCTCTACTCCTGCCTACAGCACAGGAATAAAAGACTTGGAAAGCAGCAGTATCCTCCCAACTGCCAACCATACCACTAAACAGCCACCACCAGATGTTTTACCCTTTCTATCAACATCAAAATGAAGGCAGCTGTCGAAGCAGATGGCTTTCTGTCCCAAACTAGCTCCCCTCAATCCCACCAAAATGAGATTGCTGTGTGGACCAGAGCCTTCTACAGAGAACTTGGGGTCACATGAGCATGCTATCCATGTCCTCCTTGACTGATACTCCTGCCAACTTCATAGATTGCATAGAATTGCAATTCCTACAGGCCATCACTGCCTGGAGATTGGCTGTCCATGGTCCCTCTCTTAGCTAATGCATCTTCTGAGGACTGCACCAGCAGGTTTAGGAGCCTCCTAGACCTTCCTACCAGGTCTTAGCCCCACAAAAACACTTACTATGCCTTGTCTAAGCACTGCTTTAGTACAGAAAAAGATCAACTCATCTGCTGTATGAGGAAAGGACAGCAAAACACTCATCATGAATCCAACAAACCAGTGACAAATAGCCTCTCTTCTCTGGTTTGTAAAATACTAAGGCTCCCCCAGTTGTGATAAAAAACCACAAATATCCTTACCTTGCACTTGTCATCTGACTGCCAAAAAAGGGGGATTCATTTACATCTGGAACTCTGCTTTTACTTGCATAGAGGATTGGTTTGAAAACCAATGCCAGAACTGTTAATCAGAGAATCCTATGAACTAGCAGCCAAAGAGATACATCAAATGATCTAATCCATCCATGCATCACACAGCTTTTCAAAGTGCTCCTGCCTGTGCAACCCTTTGTCTTGTCAAAAAGCTTCACCTAGCAGAGCTGTCAATTCAGCTTTTCAGAGACCCACTGATTGCTCCTGGAAAACTGGACAGACACTCTGAAATGCTAATCCTATTGCTATGTCAAGAGGGTTTTTCTTGCATTTCTCTGCCTGGTTTCTCATTACAAAAGCCTTTCATTCTCAATTACTTCCACATGGAATATCTGGTCCTCTGTAGAAGTGATGACACCATGGACCTTACTACTTCATCGGCTAAAGTCAATACAGAGGAGTGATGTCCCAGCAAAGGGTTAAGTGTCAGAGCCAAGGCTTATTTACAGAGGAAAAAAAAAAAACCCTGTTTTCACAGGGTTTCAATGAAAAACCAGCAGAAATAATCAACACATAGGTCTTGGTACACTGGGTTTTGTGAGGGACGAAGATGTTCCTGAAACTAACCAAAGACCAGTTCAGCCTAGGTTTATGTGGAATAAATCACAGGTAGCTCTAATGCACCCTCCAGCAGCAGATGGTTCACAGCCAGTAATCATGGTCAGGACTATCCCTGTCAATCCTTTCCTGACCCATGCCATGTCAGGAAGAGGAGCAGAGCTGGCTGTAGTCAGCCTACCAGTTAAAGAGGATCTGTCACCCATAACAGGTCCTGCCCAGGCCATATCAGGACAGCCATTTACATCATATGCCTACAATTATCCTTTCAGTGTGCATTTCTTTCAGATTTTCTGTCTCTGTAATAGGACTGATAGTTATTATTTCTCAAAATATACTAATTTGATTATTTTTCAAATTAAATTATGGTTAAGATTACCTGCAGGCAAAACCAAGTACCAGTAAGTTATTTGTGCTGTATCAGTTGTCATAAAATCAGCAAGGACACTGGTACAGATTTTAACTTATACATGGCAGAAAATCCACAGCACCTACACTTACTGTAATGGACAACCTTTGATCTTTGTTCCTCACCCTCATATCTCTAAGGATCTAGGTTTCATGAAGGTTCTGAGGAACTCCCACTTTGTTATATCTAATCCACTAGCAACTTTTGAAGGTGGTTTTGCTATTTTTCTAGGCAAAAATGTATGCATTCATTTGGATTCTGGTTTTGGCCAGTGAACTTCCATTTGAAAATTCTCTTTTTTTTTAATATCTTTAGAAAAAAAAATCTTGATATTTGGTTTTGCAAGGCTTTTCTAGGAGATAGGCTGCATAATCCCTTGCACTACAGGGCACAGCATTGTCTAGCACTTGCAGCAGTGGGAGTCCAAAGACCTGAGTTCTGTTTCTGGCTCTCCCACTCACTCTCCACATGACTTTTAGCAAGTCAATTCACTTCTCTAACTCTTTCTGTGCAATGGATTGCAATTCCTCCTTTGGCAGCCTGTTAAAGTCCAAAGGACACTGAGTGAAAACCATTTCCTTGCGTTTCAAGGCTCTAGGATGGAAGGTGCACTACACACCATCA
Source organism: Toxostoma redivivum (assembly GCA_013397375.1). Lineage (NCBI taxonomy): Eukaryota > Metazoa > Chordata > Aves > Passeriformes > Mimidae > Toxostoma > Toxostoma redivivum. The sequence goes on from VXBI01009663.1 coordinate 1,404,950, forward strand.
GCATTAACAGAAAAGTTTAATTGAGGGATCCGTCCATTTTCATCGAAATACCAGAAAGTCCTATTCTTTTCCTGATATATGTTGAGTATTTAGCACCCATATGCTCATTTCACACCATTTTCATCTTAGAATATCTGTTCTTGTTTCAGTAGAATTATTATTTCACTATTAATATAAGCCAAGCAAAACTCTTAGTCCCTAGCCTATAGCTCCCTTCTGATTAGGATCTTTCTCTATATGGATTCATGCCTCTATTGAATTTCTCAGTGGAGGAAAAAAGATTCAGCCTTGGCAGTTTTAACACTTTTCTTCCCTTGGCAACACCATCAGGCATGAGAACAAGTTAGAAGGGATGGTATTACATCATGCTCAAATACGTGATTATAACATGCAGCAAAATGGATTCTATAAGGAAGACTGATTTAGTGTGCCTGTGATGATGAGTAAGGAGCAGCTGGTACTGAAATAATGCATTGCTGAAGATTGTACCAGATTAAGCCAGAAATTCAGCTACCTCCATGTCCTCTCCCATAAAATTTTAATAAACCCAATCTTATGGGAGGAAAGAAAAGACAGGGACCCTACTGAATTATTTATAACCTTAGTTATGCATGGCAAAGAAGCCCCTCTTAGGTGGACAACTGATATTCTTCCATTGATTCTCTTCTCTGAGAATATCTGTGAGAATTAAGTTTGGAGGGGAAAAAACCCACAAGATACACAAGGATGCCAAAGGCAAGGCAGAAAAGACAAAGTTGGTGAAGGCAGAGATGAGGGAGAGTTTGTATTTCTGAAAGAGATATTGATCAATTGCATGCACCAGTAGCAGACAGACTCAAATTAGCTGTCATAATTCCAGTGATGCAGAGGGACAGGCAGGCTCAAGCTCCATTAAGTATAACCTACATCCAGAGCAGCCAGATGAGATTTGTGAGACTGAACTCTGAATTCCCACAGGAGATACCAGCAGTTGATTTATCTTCCTGATTTCTTATTCCCCCACCAACTGTGCAATCAGTTCCTGGAGGTGGGTGGGAAATAATTGAACAGCTAAACTGTGATTCACCCAGCCAATTAAAGAGTCTTGGGATGGGCCACTAGACAAATCCTTCAGCTTCACCTAGTCTTCATGGACCAGAACTACATTCAGCTCTGACATGACAGCCAAAATCACAATGGCCCAGTTAACACTAAGAAGCTGAGGGAGTAAAGCTGCATTATTATTTCTGCACATTAATATTGAAGCATTTTATATTTTTTCAAAGCAGGAGGATGTCCTGATTGGACATTGAATTACAGAATGAACCTCATGTACAAAGAGCATCCCTGCCAAACAGTAATTAAAATGGCAACCACTGCCTAGTAGCTACTGACTTATAAAACCCACCTTCATGTTTCAGCCTGCAGCTTCTGTCAGGTCAGGACCAGGTTGTTTGATTCAAAGTTTCTTGCCCTCTCTCATGCTGGCTGATATGATGTTTCCTTGGGGATGGTGCATGGCTTTGTGAACAAATCACACTAGGCTCATTTTCAAAATGTTCCACTTGTGTCTATCTACTTGCACTGAAGTAAGGAAGCACTTAACTCCTCATTAGTAACTCTGTATGTGGCATGTAATCACCTTGAAATATTTAACTGCCAGGATTTCATCTCACTAACATTGCAGGGTAGGGCATCGGACCGGGGTATAAACAAACTGGGACATAAATCATCATAAACCAGGCATTAAATTGGTATATAAATCAAAAATTATAGAAGTCAGATGGATGAGACCCATTAGAGCCTCCTGTTTGTTCTTTCCCCTCCTCTCACCCTAAGAATGCACAAGGCATCATTCTTGATTAGCCAAGAGACAGAAGAACGCCCATCTCTCCCCCTCTGTGTCTCTCAAGAGGGAGTGAAGGGAAACAGAGAGCTCTCTATGCATATTAATAAAGCTATATTTTGACTGGCTGAATGACTGGAAATTATTAGCAATGGTGTGTTTTACCTGTCAACATCTCCACATTGCAATAGGCAAAAAGTCCCTAATACTTTTGCAAAAAATCACTAGTGGGACTGGAGGGGGTTTGCTCTCAATTTTCCTGCACTCAGAACAGCTCTGCAAATACCTTAAGACTCTCTTCAACAATAAAGATAAAAATGTCTCGTTTTCTGTATAACAGTGTGAGACAATGCAAAACATCACCTAAGCCACAGTGAATCTAAGTGCCTGCAGTTACAAATATAACAAGCAAAACAAAACCAAAAAAATGAAAACCTATCAACATGAAAGCTAGCAAGCCAAGCATGCCAAAGCCATGAAATACAGGAATGGGACCCTTTGAAAGGGTCACTGTGAAAGGTGAGAAGACAAGAAACTCCTCAGCAAAGAGGAATCAGAGCAGAGTTCAGTCAGTTGGCCACACCTCCTCCTCCCTCTCACACAAGCACTTTTCTCTTCACTTGCCCTAAAACTCCTTGGTGATGGTAAGTCAGTCCAAGAAATTTCTTTAGAGGTGTTTCCTAGCTGAGTTTTCCTCATTTACTCTGACCCAGTGTGAGTTGGGTGGCCATTTGAGGTTTGATTACATAGTGCGGAGCTCTTATAGTTACTCTGAAAGTCAGTAGGAGTTATGCTCTATAAATATGTAAAACTCAAGCTTTTAGGTGTCCTGTTGGATATAAAGAAACACTCAAACAAGTTATCTTTGATTGTCAGGCCTAAAATGAAAATTATAGCCAACCAGAAGAGGTTATTAGATATTAATATATTTATATGCTCTTCAAAACAATGACTAGAAACATGACAAAATCCATGAAGTGGTTAACTCCATCTTAGGACCAGGAGTTGTGTAATATGCAAATAAAAAGGCCAACAACCATGTATTCAGCAATGAAAAAGAATCCAAACAGAGGCATCATTGAATCAAAACAGAATAGCCCAAATGTATGGAAAAAGGCAAGAGGATGTGATTACAGTTATTAAAGACTCAATGAGTGTGCTTAGAGGAGATAAATTAAGGCCAAGTATGCAGCCCAAACTGGGTCATCTCCTCACTTTACATGCTTGTATTTGCAACATTAAAAATGCTCATTTGTTTTAAGTGAACTTTAGGCAAACAACAAACTGCAAATCCAGAAATTCTAGTGTGGGGTTTCTTACTGACTCAGGAGAGTGGCAAGAGAGTCATCAGCAGAATAAGACTATCCTGACTCACCTGTGAGCCTCATTATGTGAGCTGGGGAAGAGCCTGCTGGCTGAGGGAGCAGGATGAGACCTCCCCTCTGCCAGTGTTTGACAGCTGAATTAGCAGTAGATGTACACTGAGACTTCTGACCTGTGCACTTTCAACAGGGCTTTGGAGGGGATCCTACACTTTCCTGTTTGTTCCCCACTTCACTCCAACACCAACAACAGAGTTTGACCATTTTTGCACCTTCTCTCCAAAATTGTTCCAATCCACTCCAACCTTTTTCCCAATTGCAATGCTTAGTAATCCCTTGTTTCACCTCTCCCAACTCTCCAGCACTGTTTTACCCCTTAACTAGTTCTCATTTTCTCCCTTCCCAAATCTTGTCCATATTTGCTATTCAGGCACCCCTGTCAGCTCAGGACTGGAGGGCCTACTGACCTCCTCCCTTACCCCATCCCCGCCCTTCTGCCTCTAAGAAGCAAATAAAAAGCAGTATGCATTTGGGAAAGTTATTCCTCAGTGTAGGTATTAAGGTCACAGGCATATTAGCAGATCCTAAGATGAAACCTAGCAGAAGGCAATAAGATCCCTTACAGATTCCAAAATAGGTCTTAGACTTCAATGCCAAAAAAATATTGTATCTTAGCTTGAAATAGCAGGATATGAAGAAAGCCCTACAGCAGAGAGAGAGGGAAATGAGAAGGTCTGTCACTACCACCTGGTCATTAGCTGTGGGAACAATGAATGCAATGAAGATCCAACAACACGAGACCTCCAGGCATGTGAGCACCTGCTGCCTGCCTGACCTGTGGGATGGCTGCCCTGTCTGCTGTCAGACCCAATGCACCAAGGAATGACATCACACTGCCAGCCAAATGGCACTGACCAGCAGGACAGGCCATACTTCAGGGTGCACTTCCATCTGCGGGCCCAGGTAGCTCATTAAAAATCAAACAGGGCTTCCTTGTAGAGGCAAAGAGGAATGGAAGGAGGCAAGAAAATACAGGAGAGAATGAAAAAAAGGAACAAGAAAAGTGGGATGCTGCCTATTTACTTCCAACACTGTTTTCAGTAGAACCCATGAAAAAAACAAAAGCAAAAATTTTCTGGGATCAGCCCTTATTAAAGATACAAAAATTTAATGTTTATTGTTGCTTATAAGCCTGCTGGTGTTACCAAGGCATTGTCAAGCTATCAACTGAGCTTCTATGCAAATCTCAACATCACGTTCCATGGAATGAAAAGACTTGGGAAGTCTGTAGAAATTTAAAGTCTTGACACTGCAGAAATTTGAAGTACAGACATGTTCCTGAGTGTAAACTGTTGCTGGATATTTTTCTAGTAGTTTTACTGGTTATAAGGAAATATTTGAGTGCTTTTTAGGCTCCTGTAAAATTCAGAGCATTCAGGCCAATAAAATCCACTCAGCTTTCAACATAGATGCTGTATGAATTAAAATATTACCACACTGTACACACTGTAGAAATTATTCATTTCCTCCAATACTTACTCTTCTCAGAATGTGCCAAGCTATTACTTTTGACTTTAGAATTCATTTTTTATGCAAATGGTTTTTAGACCACCACAAACACAGGAGTGCTGCAGTTCCAGAGTGCAGATGAATGTTATATTCCAATGCAAAGCATTATGATTGTTGTTCTGACAATGCAGCTCTCCACACTGATACTTTAAATTCAGAGCCCATGTCCTGTGGTCCTGCAGTAGAAATGTGGGGGTAGAAGACAGGCAAAGGAGATCCCACAGTGCCAGGCAAGGAGTATTTTAGAAAAGCCCTGGAAATTCTCAACACTTAGGAAGCATCAGCTACCTGTTTATGAACTGGTTCACTCTAAAGCAGTCTGGTGACACAGTTTCTAAGCTGTGCAGGGAAAAATCAGTTTCCATAGCAATTCCAGCCACTTCCTGCCCAGATGCAGCACTCTTCAAACTCCTGGACACAAAGCACAGCTGCTGTGGAAGACAGGCTGAGGAGGCAATGGCAAGCTGGAGAAGAACAGACAGAAATTCCCTCTTGTGGCAGTGTTACACCCCAAGTACAAAGTCAGGTTTGTGTCATATAAGGAGGAAGGAAAAATAAAAGGCTTCTAGACCCAACTATCTACCTCACACAATAGGCTCTGTGAATCAGCAAAACAAGAGCTTTTGGAGACAAGGCAGAATTTTTTTCTCTCTTGTGATGTAGAGACTTTCATGCACTGTAACACAAGCCACTGGGAGCTCTGCCAAAGGCTGTGAGTGCCATGCAGCAATTGTCCCGTTTTCAGCTACCAAGGCAGGAGAAAGGGAAGAGGGAGTTATTGCACTTGTTCTCTAAGAGAAAAAGACACATCTCACTCTTCAAGAATACACATCAGCAACTTGCTTGTTTGCAGCACTTTAATGCCACACTAGTTTCTTCATCTGCCTTGGAGAGAAGATGGCTCTTTTACATGAAACAGCAAATTCTCAGAGTGTAGCATAAGATGAATATAGAGCCTGGGTTGCCTATAGCCTACTAAAAAAAAATAGAACAAAACAAACACACCCACACAAAGCCAAACAGAGATGAAAGCAAAATGACCTTACTACAATCCTTCTGGTAGTAAAACAAAAACAAGAAAAAAAAAAAAGCCAGCATCAACCCAACACATGTTTGTTGTTTTCCAAAGAGTAACACAGTAGATTGAACACTCCCTGGGCTTTGAGTGCCTTATCCCTCAGTGGCTTTAACTAACAGCTCTGTGGGCTCCTAGAAGATGTTAAACATGATATAGCACGTCCCCTCTGCCTTGGAGGTACTGCCATTTTCATTACAAACACAGCCTTTCAACTGCTTTGCCATAATATATCAGATAATGGTTTGCTGAGGATTTTGGGACAAGAAAAAAGAATTGATATCAACATAGCCTCCCTTTTATTGTCACCTTCCTCAAAGCACAAGCATCCAGTTGAAATGCTTATTCTATCACCTGAAAACACTTCTTAACCTTCCCAATGCCTGCACCATATTTTACAGCTCCAACCCCTGCCATGAGCACATTCCCATGTTTTGTGAACACATCTGTAGCATAATGAAAGTGAACCTACAGGAACAGCATAAAATACATTGAACAATATCTGAATAAATATAGACCTGCTCACATTTTCTTGGCTTTTTACCACAATAATATACCTCCAGCTATAAAAGTAGCAATGATTCTGGTCTCATTTTTCAGGAAATAAAACTATGGATCAGGTTTTGCACTCAAGGCCAGGGCCAAAGTATGACAAAATAAATGCCTAATAGTGACTCAGTCATATCACTACATCAGCATCTTCATAAAGACAGTTACTTGTGTTCCAAGTTGTTGAACACTGCTTTCCTCTGCTTCTCCCTTCCCCTCCCAGCTCATATAGAGACCTGTTCTGTCTAATTAGATGAACATTTATCTCCTGACAGGCAAAAGCTGAAAATACTACAATCATCCTTCCCTCCATCCCTGTTTGACCAGAGATAGTTGAGAAGATGTGATTGCAGAGAAGACAAGTCCTATTTCCCCAGCTCATACTGCCATAGGCAATCAATTTGGAGAAAAGCTTCCATCTTGAAAATGTCAAACAGAATGAAAAAAAGATAAAATCAAAAATGGTAAAGTCAGCTCCAACCATTCCTCTAGGACCAGCTGCTCTCTTGGGTTCTTCTAGCATAGCTAACAGCACAGCAAGAGGAATATCTGCTTTGTGTGCTGAATGGGCCATGGGGCCCTCAGCCATTAATTGTCCCTCATCCACTCCTGCAATTCAAGAGAAACTGCTGGAGCATCAGTCCTGCCCACCAGTCCAAAAAAAGCATGTTGCAGTCCATGGTGGGAGCCCTCTCTCCTCTGATCCCCAACTCACTGAACATGCAAAACAACAGATTTCTTTTACAGGCATCACAGTTGGCTGTCCATAAACAAGAAAATAGAACTGAAATACAAATACACCAAGTGATAACAATGGCTTCAGCCTACAAGAGGCACTTTTACTCACTAGGGTGATCAAATATTCTGCTTTCAACTTTCCAGTTCCCCTGAAGTTCTTCAAGATGCCATTTTGCCCCCATGTTTCTTCATGAAATAGGTTTTTCCTATCTCACACTATAGATCTGAAAAATAATCCATGGCAAGAGAAAGAAGATAGCCAGGTCTAGGCTCTGCTTCTTTTGATGTTTGCCACAACATCTACTGATAGGAACAGAAAAATATTGGGAGGAAAATAATGGCCAGGTTGACTTGGAAATATAAGACTGACCAGTGTCAAGGTAAAGTACTCATGTCCTGGATAAAACTAGTCTAGAGGCATAGAGCAGGAGCAGCTGCTAAGGCAGGGGCTAAAATCACAGGGATTCTGAAGACTTACCCTATTTGGCCTACTGCAATGCAAAGGGAGAAAAATCCCCCAAGCAAACCACAATTTGAGACATTGGTATTGGCCTTGTCTTTTAAAACAAGTTACTGTTTCTACACAGGAAATAATCACATTCTTAAATTCATTCTTAAATGCAGTGACCTCCAGAACCAACAGTGGAATTACCCCACATATCAAAGCACTCTGTTGCACCAACTGCTCAGGAGGGGAGAGCTTCAGCAAAGTATTTCTCTCCTCCTCTGTCTTTAGATAGGTAGATACAGATGTCAGTTCTATCCACATCTCTCTACATTTCTCTCTTGAAACTGGCAGGAAAATTGGGGTCAGAAATATGCACCCACACTCAAAGTACCCTCTACAGGGAGGGATCAAGCAGCCTCATCCTGAAAGTGCCTCAGACCACAGCAGATACGCAAATGTTTGAGCAGTGTCTAGACTGCACCTTTGGAGACTGACAAATGCCCTACCAACACAAGAAGCTCAGGAACTTGCTGATCCTACCAAGGGATGCACACAATCTTAGATGACCAGCATAAATAAAGTATAAACCTTTTTTGAGCCATTGCCGAGAAAGATTTCAGAAAATAATTCTTACATTACACAGTGAGATTCCCAATAGATAGTTGCAGAAAAGTCATTGTTATAAGAGTGGCAAAGCCACATATACACAAAAAGCATAAACCAAAGCCCCTTCCTGCTGCCCAATGAGCCCTAACAGAAGATGTCTTGGGTGGTGGATGAACTTCTTTTGCCTATAGATGAGCATTGTTACATTTTACATTAATGTAAACACCAGCAGAGAACACAGGTGGTAGGAGAAAACCTGAAACAAACCAAACCTTCTGATAATCTGATTTCAGGAACAAATTAGCACAGTACAGTATTTTGCAAGACCAGCCTCTTAAAACCTGCTGAGAGGCATAAGTTCAGTTATTTCTTTTCTTTGTCATGTCACAATAAAAATAAGTATTTATCCACACACATTAAAAAAAAATAATAAATCAATAGTCATTTAGCAAGACCCTCTAGAACGTTCTTAATTCTTTACCAGAGTGGACCAGGAAGGCCCACAATGAATCTCAAACCATGCTGGACCTCATCCATGCAGGAAATCAATTATAACATTGCACATTTTCCTCCTCAGACCTTAAAAGGACCCTCTCAAAGCAAGAGGCACACAAGGGAGAAGTGAAACTTACTGAAAGCCATGGGAACACTAGAGGTCTTGCACAGTTCTCAGTGAGTAGAAGCTCACTACCACCTTTCAAGGTCCTCAACTAGAATCAGTGTTATCTCAACCTCTGCCACCTTCATGGAGATTTAACTGCTTCCACCAAAACAGAGCCACTCAGGACATTCATTGGTCCCCAGGACTGTGTAGTAACAAGAGCAGTCACAGTAGCATCCTTCCTTGTGAAATTCTACCTCTTGCATTTTATCAGTGAAAACCTTCTTCCATCTCCAAGATGAGAGAGAGACAAGATTTAAGGTCAGCCAATACATCTCAAGGCAATTCCATCCCTGTCAGATCTTGTCACTTCAGCAAATGTTACAAGTTGGTGACCACTGGCTACAATTATCACTGAGGGCTAAGCGCCTTCCTTGTGCCTTAAAGGGTGCAGCAATTCTCTTTCAAAATCTTCAAAGGAGAGTGATGCCATGCTCACAGAGGACCTGCTGGCAGCAGGACATATTCTACAATAAAAGCCAGCAATGAATTCTCCTGGAAGCAGGAAACTCAGCAGCAGCAACGGCATGAGAATGTGCTCACGTACAGAGCATTCCACTGAATTAAAAAATAGGGCATTGATTTGTTATTAATTTTTGTATTTAACTCAATATTAATCTCTGCATACAAATGCCTTTTCCCCACTGCCACATTCTCATGCCTCAGCAGAATTTCCAGTCAGCAGCAGAAACAGAGATGTAGGTCCTAAGAACAAATCGATGTGTCTGCTACAAAGACAAACTGTATATGAGATGAGGGCTCTGAGTGAGCTGCCACTCAGAGCCTGTGCTCTCATTTATCAGGCAGCACCTCCCACCTGCACAGAGGAGAAGGGTGAAAAAGGCAGCAACACTTACGCAAGGCGTGCCACTCGTCCTGGCGGATTGTCTTGGTGATGTTGTAGGTGAGGTTCTTGGGGATGGTGGCTGAGGAGTAGTGGTACTTGATGTACGAGCACCGCTCAATTGCTCCTGGCAAAGGCAAAATGCAGAAAAGTGGTTAAATGAATGCATCATGTCCTGCCAGCTATAGGCCAGACAGGTTTGACAATCAAAAGCAAAGGAATGCCTGCTGTCTTAGGCTGCAATGCAGGATGTGACCAAAAGTGTGTATTCTCTCACCATCTGTTGAAACCAGGTGGGGCAGTGATCCTCATTTCCGTGGGAGATATCCTCTGCTAATGGGCCAGCTGTTAAAATCAGGTGGAGCAGTCATGCTTTCCACAACCCATCCTTCCTCCAGGGAGATCTCCTGTTAATGGGCCCTTGAGTCCTGCTGCATGACTGATAAAATTCCATCATCCCACTGGGAGATGCCCCACCCAGGGGGAGGAGCCAAGCATTTCCTACCTAGATAAAAACTGAGATTTGGAACATCAGGGCAGCTTTTTTTCCACTGAACTCCAGAGGAAAACCAGACCCTTCCACATCATCACTGGACCATCAGAGGAAAACTGCACCCTTCTCCAGAATCACTTCTTGAACAGAACCACATCTGTCACTGCAGGAGGACGCAGCCACCATTTAATGGGACCAACACCCTGACTGATGGGGGTCAGGTTGTAGTCTGACTCTGTCAGTGTTTTTGGGTTTGTTCTCTGTAATACTGCATTTCTATTTTAATTTTCCTAGTAAAGAACTGTTATTCCTACTCCCATATCCATGCCTGAGAGCCCCTTAATTTCAAAATTATAATAATTTGGAGGAAAGTGGTTTACATTTTCCATTTCAAAAAGAGGCTTCTGCCTTTCTTAGCAGACACCTGTCTTTCAAACCAAGACACCTGCCATCCGCTGTGACAACCAGCACTCTCTCTGGCTTATGACATGTAAGCTCATATGCAAACTTGTGATACAAGAAGTTTATTTTCCACATATTCCAGGGACCTTCCAGCCTGGCCCTGGAGTTAGCTGCCAGTGCCTCCTTTCAACCATGAGATATCTGTGTGGCAAATGACCCCTTTTTCCATGTCTTTTCTGACCTATGAGCTAGCAACTGCCATGCAGTAACAGTATAGAAACTATAAATTCATGTCTTAGCTTTTTGTGCAGTCATGGTCATGACTCAGTGTCCATACTTCAGGAAATACACAGAGCAAACACCTTTGATCTTTCCTTAAATAATAAAAAACACCACAAGAATTATACATACAGATAGTGAACAATTTCCTGACCATTTCCACCCCACAGCAGAAAGACACATGACAGGCTACACTGTCTCCTGAAGGCACCCAGACACTTTTACAGCAAGTTCAGAGACAGAATTCATTGGCATCCCCGAACAATGAGGCTCAGATGGCAACATAAATGGTTGAAGTGGGCAATTTTTTCTCAGGATTTCACCTATGTTCCATGGAAAAAAAGCACCGTGTGCTGCTTCTGATGTCTTCCAGTCACATCATTACACCTCCTTTTATAAATACTTTCCTTCCTGTACAATAATTGCCGCTCCAGGATCTGATCTCCTGGCATTTCTCTGCATAGTTAGTGTCCTTAGAAGAAAGGGTCTGGTGTAGTCTGATGCTTCCCATGAATTATAGCCTAGCCAAATATCACATCTGATCAGACACCTGTAACAGTGTCACTGTTCTTGTATTAATGAAAGCCAGACAGGTTTCCTACGTTGCTTTTGCCAGCATTCTCAGCTAACACTGGCTTTATTAGACTTTCTCACTAAGCTGTCAAATCTCATGGAAGTAGCTTTCCCACTAGCATTATGTTATTTTGGCTCAGGCCTTTGAAAACCAAATAGGTATCCTTAATGTGGTTGGCCATGCTGTTTGTTACTAGCTACCACTAGTCAGAGGAGCAGCTATGCTGGAAATGCTTTTATGTATTAAAAATACATTAAGACAAGCACTCAATAGAATAAATTAAATGAAGCAATGAATTATATAAATAATAAAGAGCACTATACAGAAGGAGGCAGGTAGAGGACACTTACTGCCAGCCTGAACTGAAAAGGCAGACCCATTAGCCTTATATTGACAGTTCCACAGGGTAAAATATGCTTTTAAACCACTAAAAATACAGGTTTCTACTAAGGGTTGTAAGATACTACTTGACATGAACTTAGATCATAGACCATGAATTCACAGCATGAAGAAGAAAACTCATGAAATAAGTTATTAATTACATCAGCCTACCAGCATCTTCCAGAGTTAGTGCAGTATAAACATTTGAGGTCCTCATTGTTTGCTTCTCTTAAGTATTCTTCACATTCTGCCTTTGACAGCAATTAGATTAGACAAAGCCAAATATTATAGGGGGAAAAGGCAAAATATTTACATATGTATCCGCCTGCCCTGACAGCGTGATGGGCTTCTGTGTGAGTCTGCACCATCTGGGCACCAAATGTACGCCCAGAATTAAAGTTTCAAACTAAGAATAGTATTTAAATAAAAAGACAGCTAGCGTGCAAAGAGCTTTAAAAAAATCCCCAAATCACAACCTTGTCTTCTTATAGGTTTTCCTGTCCCCTTTTGCTCAGTTGCTTTCATAGATTAGAAGCATCAGCAAGAAAACAACAAATGCTTATTTGTCAGAAATTAATCTTTAAGTTATCAGATACCTGCCTTAACAAGAGATTTATATAGAAGAGTAGAAAGGAACACAGAGCTAAGATGCAAAATAAAAGCTTACAGGAGGAAGGGAGAAAAAAATCCTGTTCTATTTGCAGCTCTTCCAGAACCAAAATGGCTAATTTCTAGTAAGGTCCATCAGATTTCTAATTCTGCAAAGACTTTTGGTGGTAATGCAGCAAGCTGTTCAATATCACTTTTATCACCAAAGCCTAAAGCAGAAAGATTATTGGCTGAAATCAGGTCATCAGTTGACTATATCCATAGTTTTGGGCTTATGCTTACTTCCCCGTGGCTCTAATGAGACCTAAGCACACAAAAATAGCTTTGGGACCACTATCAGCTGGGGTGGGCAAATAGGGCATGGTACAGCACTTGGCATGGCAGTTCACAGAGGGCACTGAAGCCCTGCCAGCTCCACCAGGGAGCAACGGTGTCCACTCAGCAGAAGCAGGCAGTAGCTCACTGAGAAACTTGAGATTTTCATGGCACAAAATGACCTTGTTTGTGATTTCTTGGCATTTAAGCATGAACCACTTAATTAAACCCACTCTCACAAGTGCAGGAGGATGACTATGCTGAGTCAATGCAACTACATCAGCATATATCTAACTAGAGGTGAGAATCATCTTTTGAACCAAAGAAAAAGGCTTTCAATTGCCTGGACCTGGCAATAACAATTAGGAGAAGGGTGAGTTTATGGGCAGTGATGATTTCATACTTCTGATGTTTCCCTACTTGTTCCACAAGAAGAGAAGAATGTTCAAGATGCCCAAAGATCCAAGTCCTGGAGGTCCCTGAGAGAGCTAGAGCAGCAAGGATCAGAACTACTGCTCTGCTGGAAAGCCTTCTCAGAAAAATGCTACCAAACCCTTATTTTCAGAAGAATTACTAGCTATGCTACTCCAGTCTTTGGGGTAGGAAGCAAAGCAAGCTTTCCCTTCCATACCCTCAATAGGGTTACTGCAATTTATGGAGCATCTCAGCCTTCAGCACAAACTTAGAGCAATGCAACTGCAGCTTTGCTCTGCACTTTGCTCCAATAACTGGGAACAGTATTTATAGAGCAAAGCAGTGAGTAGGGGTTTTTTTAGCTATGAGCTGCCATAGCAAGAGTTATAGCTGGCCACAAGAAACACAAAAACCACCACAAAGCTGTTCCAGGGACAGATGCAGTATATCCTATGTTTCTCTGACCAAAGGGAAATGCTTGATGAAAATTCTGAAGAAAAGTAGCTGACATCTTTCAATAGAGTGCTAAGAAAAGGATCAGCAGAAGGATGTGACTAGAGCCATGCAGAGGAAACCTCTGCCATACCATCACCATAAGCACAGATGCTCAGGGGATTCAGCAGCTGTTAACTGTGGCTGGCAGCCCCCTGTTCCTGCAAAGGTTAGATGACAAACAAATTGGAGATAAGGAAACTAGAGACAGCTTCATCCTGAGCAGCTAAGTATTCACAGCAACAAACATGCACCTCCTCTTACTGACTCACTTAGCTGCTCAGTTTCCTTCCCATATCTGCTGATCATTGCTCCATACCATCACCTTATCATTCTGTAACACTTCCTCTTCTCTCCATTGCAAGAAAAAACTTTTAACCTAGGCCACAGCAGAAATATCACTGAAAACCCTGATTTTTTTCCTATTAAATTTTCAGAACTTTACTCTTAACATTCTGTTGTTAGTTCAGCTGCTAGAGGTGGTCAGCTACCAGTGCATTACTGGAGCTGTAAACACCATCCCAGCAGAGGCCTCAAACTGTTTGGTAATGCAGGGAGTAACTGAACCATTATCCCACTCTAAACAGAAGAGGGCTGAGATCAATTAAGATCATAGTGCTGATGTCCAAACTTATTTGTCCAGTAGGTAAACACACAACTATTCCAGAATTTCTGGACCAGTATTTCTTCATCACTGTTGTGCCCCCACCACTCCCTTAAATATAATATTTCAGCTCTTTCAAACTGCTCCAAGCAGCAGTTTTTACCACAGTTAATTTAAAAAATAGAATGGAAATTCAAAATGCCACCAAGATATTGGTTACTTCTGTCCTAAATTTTGGATCTCTGAAGCACCCAGAGGCATTTGCCCTGGTCAGTTTGACTTCTGTAAAGGTGGTTGCCGAGTTTAATGAATTTAGAGTGTCGATGTGATCATTTTATTTAGTCTTTTGTATAATACAGATCAACCCATCTGAGAGCTGGCAACAGAAAATAGTCCTTGACATGGTCTTTTATCAAACTGGTAACCTGTGAGAGCAGTTAGGTGACAGTACTATCACTTCAGATCCAGCCCAAGATGGCACAGAATTACTTGCAAGGGTTACCTGAGTACTCCCCTCCAGTGTTGAGGACTAGAACATTTCACACTTCCCCCTGCCTCAGCTTTTCAGGGCTGCAGATTGTGGAACCATCCTTAAAGGTTCAACTACAGATTAAGCCAAAGCCTGTGAATAAATTATCTTTGTTAGCTAGAGGACTCACTGATAGAGAGAAAAATTTCTCCCACACTAAGATTCTTTGCAGCAGACCCTGGGTTAGAGCAATCAGGAATCTCAGCTGCAGGGAGCCAGCAGCTCACCCACTCTGGATGAACTATGGTGTAGCCATTCCAGACTCCACAAGCTAAGACTGAGAGTCAACTTGCATTCTTTAGCATGCAGAGATCTGAACCAGGGGGTACCCATTCTTCTCCTTTAGTATCCATATTGGTTTCTAAGAAGGATCCAGCTGTAAAACTAGTATTTGTTTTAGTACATTTCCTGTCAAAGCTCTTGATATTATGAGCTTCCCTGAAAAGACTGGTGTGGATATTCTGAGCCTTCATTACCTCCAGGCAGCTTTTCCTTCTTCTGTGTTGCAGATGCCCCTGGATGAACTGTTTTTTAGCAAGCAATTTCACAAAAATCACCCTTTGTGCTAGTTTTAATTTTCACAAATCTGTTTGAGAATTATTACACAAACATTTCCCAGTAAAAGGAATCTTAGCCTCTGGCTCAAAAACTGCACTCACTACATATATTTGCTCTTCATTATAAGAAACTGCCTTCAGTATGAGAGATTGTCTTAATCCCATAGTTTGGTTACTGTTCCCTCATTGGGTGACTATCTCCATAGCAAACAGAGATGCAGATTGATCATTTAGCCTCTAATTGTTTCACATTATCTTCAGAAAATCTGTAGAGCAGAGGAAGTTCATAGAGGGTTGTTTTTCTTAGCATAACATTTCAGTAAGGTTTCCAGAGGCTACCATCATAGTTAGGACCAAAACTTGGTTACAAAAAGCAATTCCATGTGGCATATGTATCTATTATTGTCTTAAAAGTCTTTTCTCACCTGGAACAGTTAATTGTTTATTTGTGTTAGCATTTATGCATCCTTCAAACTAGCCCTGGCAATTCAGGCTGGTGCAATTTCATAATTGTCACCCTCAGATGTGTGTGCTGCTCTCAGTTACTTCAGTCATTTCTTATGAGTCATCAAAACTCATCTGGAGGTACCTTAATATAGGCAAGACTCTTGCAGTTGCAGCATGAATTAACTGGTCAAATTAAACCTTGGAGGAGGATAGAAGCAGAAATTAAGTTCTGCTTTGACCAGCTGCTATGTCATGACTGCAAGCAGATTGCAATCATGCAATCAGATATGCTGACTAGTTTATGAACTCAGGATGACTTTTTAAAATTAAATCGGATACTTATTAGAAAATACTGCAACACCTTTAACAGGATTATTTTGTTACTTCTGGAGTAATACTAACCATGAAAGTTCTGGTTACATATTTTTTCCAGATCTATAAAGAGATTAATACCAAAAATGTAGGAATACTATTCTTCTGCATTAACTGTAGAATTATTTATGTTAAAAGGGCTCTCTAGATGTCAAGCAGCCCAATGTGCTGCTCAAAAGAGGCACAACTTCAAAGCTGAAATCGGATCCAGACAGTCCATGTTGCTCAGGGCCTTGTCCAATCAAGCTTAAATACCTCCAAGAATGGAGGTGCACATCCTTGAGCACCTATTCCAAAGTCTGACCACTCCTAATACCTAATCAGAAATTCCCTTGGTGCCACATGAATATTTTGAATAATAGAATACCTCAGAGTAAAGAGCTAAAAATATAGGAAGAATATGCACCTTAATCAACGTGTTTGATGAATATTCATTAACTTATATGCATAAATAGAAGTCCATGTTGTAATAAATGAAGCTCAACATAGATTTTCAGTTACAGCATGGGCCAAACTATCAGAACAAGAGGTGATGGTACTTCCTAACTGGCTCTGGCACCATCCTGCACTGAGGTTCAGCTTGATCTGCCAGTAGAGCTTGTTGCTACTTGTCCTAGATAAAGTGAAACAACTCCTGGTGCTCATGGCTGCTTGCTGGGAGCTGCCAGGAAATTGGGCTGATGCCCCTCTTCAGTTGAGCTGGAGTTTGTGTTGGGTATAAGACTCAGTTGCTAGCCTGTAGCTGCCTCCCTGCAAGTAGATAAAGCTGCACTGTCAGGTTCTTCTCACCTTCTGGATATCTGAATAAAATCAGAGAGGCATCTGATACAGTGCCCTTCCCATTCAGAGACTGGGAGAGACAATGAACATGTCTATGGAACACATGGCATGGATCAGGAGTGCACTTTTGAAAATGACCGCCTGATCATGTCTAGCTCCCATACTTTGGGTCAGAACACAATATGCTGTGAGATAATGCCCATTAGATGCTTCACAAATGAAGCTAAATCAGATGTGCTAATGGAAATTCAACTAATGGTACAAGAGCAGAGCCAGTTTGAAGTAACATCCCCTCCTTGAAAACACAAAGTGAACATTAGGTCCTAAGCACAAATTTCTTTTCAATTCAACCCCACCATACCACACTGGGGAAAATAAACCAACCCAGTTTCAGGTCACCAAAAAAGTTTTGTACGGATGCAAAACTGTATTAATCTGCAACTTATTTTGATGCCTTTAAAAAAAAAATTAAAACTGTATTTCAATTCAAAGTCTGAAAAACATACTTTGAAAATTCTACAGCATTTTTCTAAATTTCATAGGTTTTTTTCAGCTGAAACCACCAGCAGCATTAGATTAAGTCTCACAAGTAGTTCTGTTCCCTTGCATGCTTTTTGCTTCAGAAACAATTTTCTACATGAAAATAAACAACAATTTCCTAACTGTACTTAAGTGTGACTATAAATGCACTTACAAGCACATTATGCACCTATAGACTCCCTGTGGGTAAAATGCACAAAGTCTGCAGTGCAGCCTGTTAGGCTGCCACTAGCAAATGGATATTTCAGTATACAATGTTATTCAAACATACTTTTTACATGTAGGTGCCTTTACTGGCCACCAAAAAACACAATGAACACAACTTCAGGAAAATATACTCAGAAGATAGCAGCATCCTCTGCTTTACTTGAAGAAAAAGCTTGCCTGTATCCACTGAGTTAAGAGCCATTGAAAGGATGAGACATAAAATAAATATTTTGTCCACAAAATGGCACATACCCAGAAAATACATTAACAGAATGCACAGCTTAAAGATTTTCATTAGGAAAGTGAGCATTTTTTTCAGAGTGAGAAGCAAAACCCTGATGCTCTTTTTTCCTTCCATTTTTCTTCTACAGCTCATCTCACTTCACTTCCAAATAAAGACTCTCTCAGAGCCTCTAGCTTAGTGAAACTTGTGAGGCAATGCTCAGCTGGGAAAGCAGTCTTGTAAAAACTTAGCAGGGGAGATGGTTGAAAGGAGCCAACATACTGTGCTATGTATACAGAAATGGGGTAATAGACAGCAGTGTGCCATTCCCATTCTTCTGGGGTCCTCTGGGATGAAAATCTGCCAGCTCTCCTTCAGCACTGACCCACTAGATCTCTAGAGATATAGAAAAAATCAGATGCAGTGCATACGTGAAAAGGGAGCCATCCCTGAAGATAATGAATCTCCAGACACACAACAGCTTTGTTGTGTGTGGGCTCTATGTGACCAGATTCCACAGAGCAAACTCCACAGACTGTTACACCTACATTTCAATTTCTGTGTCCACACCAAAATGTCTACATTTTCTTTTCAACCACTGTGTGAGCAAAGACAGAGGTGCAGAAGACATGTGCACATGTACTGAGCAGACAGTAACATTCTCAGAGTAGAGAAAAAATAAAGTGCTCAAGCAGCTTTTGCCAGGCCTGTTCCTCACATGCTCTCTGGATAGCCCAGCAATAGCAGCTTGCTTAAAGCCACCAGCTGGCAGACGATAAATATTCCACCCATGATAAGAAAAGGATCCAAGTATGAGACCAAAAGCTGAATTTGCATTGGAAAGTGATGAGCTCACACTTTCTCTCCAGGGACCAAGGAAAAGGGGGCTGGCAAGGAAGCAGGAGCAAGAAGAGGGTTATGAAACACTTTTTTACTTCGGCTATTAATAACAGTCTCCAAGCCACAGGGCACTTGAGAGGAGGAAGGCATCTCCTTGCTTCTATTAATCTTTTTGTCCACCTATTTGCTTTGGGCTGGCCACAGGGGAGAGGGAAGCAGAGCACAAATGAAAAGTTAAGGAGGTTAAAAGGGCTGAAAAATATTTGCTCCCACATGTTTGGAGGCAGAAATTAAATGATCAATAAAAAGTCAGTGAGACAGCAATTACCAGTAAAAACTCACTGATGACCCAATAGCTCATGGAACAAAGCAATATCTCAGCACTGCTGTCAAGCCAAAGAAAAAGCACAGCAAAGGCTGTTCCATGGACAGGAATTCCATGGACATTTCTTCTATATCAATGTACACCCTACAATTCTCATAGTGAGATGCTCCCATGAAGCTTGGTGTTTAATGAAGCAGCTTTAAAACTTATTTCAAAGCTATGTCTAAGAAGCAGGGTCCCAGATTGTCAAGAAGAAAATAAGGGTGGATCCACTGATATCACTCATTCTGTTGAGTATGTGATCATGTGCAGTGAAAGCTTTTTTACATGCTGCTTTGCAATATAGATGTGGCTTTCTAGACACATTTAGTCCTCTTCTTAAAGTGAGAGGAACACGAGCACTTCTCTGTATCCCCTGTTAGTTTACAGCAAGCACTACAAATAGCTGAGCTGGGGAAAGCATTTAGCTTTCTTGTAGCACTTCAACCTCATGTTTAAACAGCAGAATCATTCAGATGCTTGCATGCAACATCGAGGAAATAAGCCTGAGACCTAACAAATGTCCCAGAAGATGCCACTTACAGGGGATCTTACACTTACATTCAGCACTTCAGCAGTCTCTTTAAAAAACATAAGGTAACTGGGAGAAACCACAGTATTTGAAATTATCTCAGTTCCAAAGGCAGAAACACCAGCAGGCAACTAGCCTATCAGAAATAAGTGAGGAAGAAATCTAGCATCAGCTTTGCAACCAGGCTGAGCTTTCCCCCCTCCATGAGCAGACTACAGCATGGATAGACCAGAAAGACACCCTGCTATTCCCATAGTCTCATCAGCACAGGATGTAGAGAGAACAGTTATCTCCATCCATCAAGGACCTTACTGAGGCTTTAAAACTGTGCAAACAGAAGACTTTAGACACATTCTCTCTTTGGTAGAAAGACTCCATTTTAAAATACATCTAGATTCTCTAAGATTCATTAATCTTTTTTATGCTTTCTCTATTCTAGTTATTTCAAGGAAAAAATAGGGTACTGTGGTTGGAATATAGATATTTTCAAGACATCCCTTCATACATAAGAAAGTATTTCTGAGACAAAGATGCCCTGCAGTTATTAAATGTATGTGCAGAGTAAAGCTAACAGATAAGATCCTCCCTTAGTGAGCAGAGTTTCTCCCTGCAAGTCCATAATGTCTCTTGCCTCAAACTCTACCAACTGAATAACTACTTAGATCATATAGTCTGATGGACAAAAGCTATGAAAACTACCTTGAAATAAACACTAAGATTTTTTCCCTGGTGAATAGAGACTATTAAATGATACAGGCAGTATAATGTCTCTCTGAAGTGAGGAACAGCTTCATGCTTGACCATGCTCTTTCCCTGTGAAGTCATTCCCTGGATTGTCCTTGTTCAAATTATTAACTGGTGAGCCACCATCACTAAATTGCCAAGATACTCCATCTTCCTTTGGAAAGGAGTATGCATTCAGAGGGACAAAAGACTGCACAGCTCACTGCCCTTCCCTTGCAAGGCTGTTTGCTGTATTATTGTAACTGGACTTACTATCCTACCTAAGGGTTTGAATCAAATAAAGGCCTTGAGAAATTGAATGTTATGTAGATGTTTAAAAAGGTGTCCTTGAATAGTCAAACAAAATGAAATACAACTAGAAGGAAAAGATAAGGATGGTGGTAAGAAGATCAGACAACTGTGCTGTGAAATCCAAGACGAGCAAAAGCACTATTTGGTCATTCTAAAGCCTATGAACCACAGATATTGTCAATCTCTTTGCCACTGTCTGAAATCATAAGTGGTTTCTCCCACCAGAAGGATATTGTTATTGAAGAAGTATTTGAAATAGGAAAAGTTGGTGGATGTGATCAAAAAGTATTTTTCCAATTGACTGGACTGTGCCCTTACTTATCCAGTGATGAGTTTTGCAATACCATCATATGCCCTTGTGTACAGAAGGCTTAGGCATTGAGCACCTCTCCACAAATGCTACAGTAATTCATTTCTGGTGCATCAAGTTCTTGGTGCACTCAAATGTACTTCAGCCAACAACTTTTGGGCTAGAATCTCAACATTGCTGCAGACACTCAGCACCAAGCAACAACACATTGCACAGCAGATGAAAATACTGGACGGATAAATACCCTTGCATGAGGATAGAGGGAATCAGAAACTGAGAAGGGACCAACATCTCTCCAGCCACAACCTTCCCTTTGCTTATTCCCAGAACAAATCTGCAAGGATCAGGGCATGCCAACAGATGCCAGCTATGGGAAAGTTAGCTGTGAGACGACCTACTGCCAGCATGATCTTGAACAACAAATTACTTGATTCTAGTCAAGTCTCAAAGGTATTTAGTATCCAAGCACTTCAGCTAAGATTCATTATATTTCTCTTAAGACATGCATATGATGTGTTTTAATGCAGAAATAAAAAATAGCAGAAATCAGCCCAACATAGGTATCCAGGCAGCAGAATAGAGTAGGGAAAATCCCTATAGGTCTAAAAGCATCTATTATTTGCATCTATTATTATTTTCCATGCCAGATAAAGTTAGATTGTTATAAAATCACATGACCCTAGATTAGGCCCAGAACTGGTGTATATTAAATTATTAAGGTGTGGGATGATAATTTCTCATCCCATCTAGTGCTGGGCCAGTGCAAATTGGTGGGTAGATTGGAATTCGCTTTGGGAGGGTATTGTGACATGATGTTCCCTTGCCTATAACATCCTCTTGTCTCCCAATAAATGCCATCTACCACTTCTTGTACCTTCCCATCTGAAACGTCAAATCCAATCATAGGGTCACAGTAGAAAGATCTACTCACTGCCATGTAAGGCAGGACAAGCTGGACTAAATATTTCTGGTGCCTGTCAAGAAAGATGCATAGAAGGAAAGACACAATTCAAAGTGCACTGAGCAGCATTAGATAATAGAGCTCCATGGATGGCAGCAATAAGCATTGCCTGAAAGGTGAACACTGCACATCTGAACACCTTTGTCACCACCCAATGCATCCCACCATCCCTGTGCCTGAAAGGCCAGCAGAATCCCATAGGGGTTTATAGCCTGAAGTGTCATTCAGCCCCTTACAATTCAAGGGCCTACTTTATGATCCTCATCCTGACAGAGCAGGAGGCAGCCATATCCCAAGAGATCCATACCACACATAGGATCAAAGAAGAGCTCTCTTCCAAGCACCACTTGAAAGGTGCCTTTAACATCACACCGGTCCTATTCAGATTTAGAGAGAAGGGGCTATGGAAACAGGGATTTATTCAGACATTGTCAGCTCAGGATTTACCTTTTTCACTCTACACTCCTAATCTGAACTTTATTAAAGGCTTGTGTCTCAGTAGCCTCTGATATCACCCAATGGGACAAATGCTGTACAGTTACAGTGAACAGAACCTGTGCCCTGAAAGACTTTTGCTTATCCTGTTTAGTACCTCCCCTGCTCATACAGTTAATTTTGTATAATATGTAGTTTTGTATAATATGCAATTCAGTCTTGAATTGCAATGTTTGACTTTAGAAATGAAAAACTCCATGATTCAGCATCCTACGTGCTTCTGGACCCATTTTTATTGGTACACTTAATTCTAAACCCAAGTGTTATTATATGTGGTATATTCTATGAATGCTTCACTTTACTTTAGTTACTACTCTAAAACTACCACCTTGTGCAGTCTATTTCCCTATAATATCTGAAACTATTTATTAAAGACAATGTTGCTGCCCAGCATTAATTTATATATTATTCTCCTCCCAAAAAAGCATGAGGCTTCAGTTCATTGAGTGCAGGATGAGGTAAAAAAGATCCAGGATGATTCTAAACATGCCTCCGCTGGATCATCAGCCACTCTGATGAAAAAGATGAAAACAACATATCAATCTGACAGACGACACATTCACTGAAAAACATTCAAACCTTTAAGAAAATATGTGATTAGCTTAATATTCTTATCTCCTAGGGTTCTGCTATATTGGGATTAATTACAGCAATTGTGACAAAAATCCTAGTAAAGAAATATAGATGCAAGCTGATCTTGCCCAGAGATTCCACCCACCAGGCTAAGAGGTAAATGCAGCACCAGGAAGAGACTGCAGCATAAGCTCAGTGAGTTGTACATGCAAATCAGTTTCAAAAATATTTCTAATTACAGCCTACCTTAAAAGGAACAAGAGATTAAGGTGGCAGGCACTAGGCTGAGATTCAGGAAGCATTCCCAGGACAAGGAGACTTAGGAAGGAGAAGCCAAATGCCCATCTCATACTGCAGTAGAAATACAGTGAGGGTGCCCAAGTGCCAGACTCACTGGCAGTACAGTCAATACCCCAAATTGAAAACCCAAGTCTGTTGTATGACATTACTGAAATCAGCTAAAGATGACACCTATGTGTCTTCCTCAGGCAACTGAGCAGCCTGGTCATGCCCAGAGAAAAGAACACCCAAGTTTAGATGGTTAACAGAAGGGGCTGCAGAGTTTATGCTTGTAGCTACACAACTGGGCAACAGGCATAAAACAAAAAAAAAAGGAGCTAGCATCTCAGAGCTCTAAAAAGAGTGACAAATAAAAGATAAAATAGCCCAATTTCTGGAATTGACACCATTATAATATATGTTTGTATAACTCATTTGCAAACGCATTAGATTTTACACTTTGAGGATTAAACAGCTTTCCTGAATGTAGCCACAGCAGATGCAGGATACACAAAGAACCTGCCTTCTCAGTACAGGCACACAGTTCAAGTAAAATACTCCAATCTTGGAATACCAGTAAGTGAACAGCTCTCAAATTTGCAGGAATGAGACTTCATCCACACAAAATAGAAGCCTGTGCCAGGAGCACACACAAAGACTGGATATTGACACTTCATAAGGGATTATAAAAAAGCTGCTTGGGGAATACAGAATCATAGAATAGGTTGGGCTGGAAAGTACCCTAAAGACCACCCAATTCTAACCCCCTTGCTACAGGCAGGGACATCTTTCACTAGGATCAGGTTACTCAAAGCCACATCCAACCTGTCTTCAAACTCCTCCAGTTCCAGAGCTCTAATATTTTTCTGAGATTTAATAAACATCTTTCCAAAATGAGAGCAAGTGGTCTACAATTGTAGAGAATGGCAGAAAATAGAATTTTCCAGGTATTATTTCCTGCATTCCAGCAAAAATCTTTCCTACTGGAAAATAACCAAGTTATCTAAAGAAATTAAAAAATAACAGTATTCCTCTGTTTCTCTATAGATTTTCAACTATGGAATAAAGATTTTACTGTGAAATTGCATGACAATAACTTACTTTAAAGAAGAATATAAAGTACTCTTGACATACAGACCATGATATTTAAGAACACTTAGGTTTGTCTTGAAAAGGAGGGAGCAAAAGAAAATACCTTGGTTCTCTGTTTAGATTTCCCATAGACTTGATGACATTTTTTGTAATCCAGCAGTGCTGTGGCAATAACTGGGAACATCAGTCTTGGACCAGCTTCCCATGAGCTCAGGCACTGTGTGATTGTGAAACTAATATTGTCCCAGACCCAATTTCTTCACCAAAATTTCAAGTGCTTCTGCATGTCTCAAATATCACACCTATAAGCTGTACTGGGAT
Organism: Toxostoma redivivum; assembly: GCA_013397375.1. Taxonomy (NCBI): domain Eukaryota; kingdom Metazoa; phylum Chordata; class Aves; order Passeriformes; family Mimidae; genus Toxostoma; species Toxostoma redivivum. Next base: position 1,429,607 of record VXBI01009663.1, read on the forward strand.
AGAGATGTGTTCTTAAACAGGAATAAAATTATAGCTAGATATACTACTGATATTCAAAATCCAAGAAAAGACATAACCAGGTGGAAGGGTCTCATGATGCTCAAACTCTACACGACACCCACAAGAGTTGTTACTTGGGGCCAAGCGTGCAATTTATTATTCATATTATACCAGGGCAAAAAAACAGAGTCTGAAATAGTCCTGGTTGTTTAAAAGACTCAGAATCTTGTACCCTAAAAGGAGACAAGAACACATAGACTCTTGAGGTCCCACGAGGAAGTAGGACAGTCATGTAAGGTGCACATGGCCTCTGTGGCAACATTTAAGCCTCAACTCTGATTGTCCTGTGACTCCTCTGATTTTGCCAATTAGGATAATTTAAGCCTGAGGCTTTGATCATTCTGGAGCCCTGATTCCATGCCATGAAGTACAAAATCAGTAAAGAGGTTTACTTCAAGCAGTTGCACATTACCCGCGGCAATAAAAACACTTGAATCACTTCAGCACTGGACAGCTCCACAGCTCCCCACCACTGACACTGCAGAACCAGAGAGCCAGAAATGCTGACCTGGACATGAAGCTGAGCATGATTTCCCCTCAGCTATTATTCCTAATCCTATGAAGTGAATCTGAGAAATACAACCTGTTTGTTGTGCACAGTAGTTGAAGGATGCCAGTCTCACATCACCACACATACTCCTACTAGGAGAATATTTATGAGGGGATTTTAAAATCATTGTTAAGCTATGCTAGATATCGTCAGTTACTTATCTCATCTGGAGAATTCTGGTGCCTGCTGGATCCTCAGCCCAGAGTTAGAAAGGACAGGGATAATCACTCAAGTGCCTTGTCAGAAATGGGTACCATCATACTTGCAGCAATGTGCACACTTGCAGCTGTGCTGCATCAGGGATGCAGTCAAGCATTGTGAACTGCATTGCTCTGTCACATCACTTAACAGCATGATGGAAGGTTGACAGTACCTTTCATTAGGCTTAGGGCTATGTTGCTCCCATCAGTCAGAAGCAAAGTGGAAGCACTGTTCTGCCACAGCCCATAACATGTCTTGGCAAGTAGGCCCAGACTCCTGTGTCATCAATTACCTGGTTGGAAGAACTGCAGTTCGTTTCAATATTAAAAATAAATACCCCTTTCCTTGATTTAACCTTTGGTCCCTTAACCCTGCAGTTCACCTCTCTGAGCTACAAACAACAATCACAATTTGAATATTAAGGGAGGGACAGTAGCTTCTCCCTAATCCAGAAAAGAAAGTGTGAACTGCACAATTTAGCATGAACCCACACCAGATGATAATGAAATGAATTAGCAATAAAAATTTATTTCATGTATAAAAACCTTTTAAAAGAGAAATAAGCCAGGCTCCAAATTACCATTAAAATTAACTTCCATTGATGCTCTGCCAGTGCTGCTGAACTAATGTTCTTTGCAGAAGCCGAGTGGATTGATGATTGAGTGGTATCAATTAACATGAACTGTTGTGCTAGTTGCTTCATCTGGAGATCAAAGCATTTTGTTTAAGGAGAACAGAAAAAATGCAGCACCGTTGAGGTTTTCCCCTTCTGCATTTCTCTCCATTTCCAATACCTAGTCTCTGGCACAACTAACATGCTTTCCCAAGCCTAACTCTCTGTATTTAAGTAACCATCAACCACAAAGTCAAAAGTTCCATCTTCTGGGCATTAAAGCTCTAAATAGAATGGTTTACAGACCACAAGGAACCAAACTGCCATATTACAAAGCTATCACACAACTAAGTATGGCTGAGTGATGTTCAGGTGACTGGACACAGCTTGTGATGGTTTCTCTCCTTGTGGCTCCCTGGCAAGATAACAAATCTCTCAAGGTGGCTGCCTGAATTTTCATGCATTTCCAAGCAACACTGTTGACTCTTTCAGCCCTTTTCCTTGTCAAATATCAATTTGAGAGTGTTATGCTTATATTTTTCTCAGCTTATAAACCACCCAGTTTTGTTGATCCATGCCAGTGAGCTGCAGCTAGAGGCATCTAAGCAGTGAGTGAGTTGTGACAATAGTGAAGGAGCATCAGGAAGGGGGAAATTACGTATTGAAAGAATTCTGACTGCCCCAGAAACATTCTGTCAGGTCACTCAAAACACTCCCAGTCAGCAGTTTAGACTGAAGCAAGTGTCTGGGGAGCAATGGCCAAACTCTTTTGGCCATTGTGATTTGTGCCCAGTCATCATCTGAGTGTTCTGCCTTCAACCCAGGCAGGGTAGGACAGGTACACAGGCTCTGTCTCAAGGCTTGGCCTTGGCAGAGTTTCTCTGTATTGACTGCAAGGCCCACTGTGATAAAGAAATTCAACTAAGTAGTCTACCAGGATCTCAAAGCAGGCAAATTCACTACAACACACTCCAAATGGGGATGTTAGCAAACACACCAGTTAAAGTCACAGGAAACAGATTCCTAAGATTTGTTAATATTAACATCTATATTTGCACAAGAGTTATGCCTGAAAGGAATGGACAACTTAATACCTAAAGTACATCCATTGCTTCTCTTTGCTCTTTAGGAGCAAAGAAGGATCTACTCCAGCAGGTGTAGCCAAACATGACTTCACTTGGCTCTCTCCCTCCTAAATCCCAAAATACCCTGTAGAGACAAATAAATAACAGCAGGTATGGAAAGGAGTTAAGGAACTGACAAATGCCACATTCTCTTCTCAGTTTTGAGATGAGGTGGTAAGTTAGTGAAAAATAAACTCATGCTGATGGCACAGCTGCAATGAAGAAGACTCACATCCATAGAGCAAGATTATCAGCTGTGAGAAGGCAAAGATTAAGACTGAAGCCAAAGCTAAAGAAACCCAGAGGTGCAGTCCCACATTGTGGAGTCACTCAAGAAAAAAGGGTCTAAACTTTTCTTCTTCATATGTCTCTTGAGACATTTATGGCTGGAATTATACACAGCAGTTGCTTCCAATAGCAGAAGACTACACTGATTCAGCAGCTCTCCCTAGTTCTGGAGAAGACAGTTAAAATTATCTGTATTTCTTGGACATGAATAGGGAAATAACACAAGAGTAATTAAATATTTTCATTCTCCTCTCTAAGTTCTGCCACTATGACCTCACTACATTATTTGAAGTACTCTCTACTGAGCTAACATTTTTATTAAGAATAAACCACCTCTAGCCTCCATTCCACTTTAACCACCATTACCCATCCATAATACTTGCTCAGCACAGTCACTGAAAGTCCTCTGAACAGCATCAGAGCTATGCTGCCTCGTACAGCAGAGCAGCAGGGAATACTTTAATTAGTGTTTTCTTCTGAAGGGTAAAAAAAAATTCTGAAATTACTATGCCTGGTAACAAACTGCATCTTTCACACTATTGGAGAACTGAAACTGATTCCTGCTTCATGTACTTTCCTTAGTTTAATTTTTCTGTTGTTTTGTTTTACAGATTTGCTTCTATCACGATGAAAGCTATGCAAAATATTACAAAAGCAATGGAGAAGGGAAAGCCAATATTAAGGGAAATTAAGTTTTCACTTACCCTGCTAAAATAAGCCAGTCAAGATGGGTGAGAACAACCCCAGTGGAAAAGCAAAACCTATAAACTACTTTATTTCTCCAAATTTCCTTTGCCTCCTTCATAGAGTGACCTGGTTCATTGGCTCTGAACTCAGAGTGAAACAGAGGTCACTTCTACCTTCCAAAGCAGGTATGGCTCACCCACACACACCAGCAGTCTTTACATGGGTCCAGTTCTGGAGCCATTCCCCTGCCAAGCTGGGCATCCAGTCACCAGCAATTACAGAAACAATTAAATACATGTTTTCCTGCTATGCAATGAAGTGCATTTCAATAACATTCTTGTGTAGTTATTAAAATGTTTTCCACTGGAAGGTCTCCAGAATGATAAGCATTCATTAATCACCACAAAACTACATGAAAACTATATCAAATAGGTGAACACAGTCAGAGTTAAAGGCCATTTGATATTAGGTCAACATCCTGCTGCTCTGCTGACACACAGCCAACTTGCTGTGAGCCATTCCAGCCCCAGAACTACCTTTCTTGCAAGAAAACACTTTGGCCAACAGCACCCCTGCATTTATCAATCATGCCAAAAGCTTTGGCTGAGAGAAGAAAAGGCAGATCCAGGCATCCATGAACTGATAATCCTCAACTAACTCAGCAGCTGAGCCAGAGCACAGATTGTCAGCACAAGTGACCTTCAGGCACCTCTCAGGGAAGCTCATGGGCCAGGAGGGAGGAAGGAAGAGCACAGCCAGATCCCATATTTTCCCACAGGCCAAGGGATCACAGATTTACAGCTCAGCTAGGTGAGTCACCCACACCTCAGGAAGAGATGACAGAAACCTTTGCCATGGCAGCAGGTGGCTCTCACTGCCCACACCTGACACAAAAGGTACTCAGTGAACAGCCCAGAGCATAAAACTTGACTGGAGTTAACAGAACCCCAGAATACACACTCAAGTAGCATCAAGGGGTAGTCTGTATTGAAATAATGTTTTCAACATGATTTTTGCAATAAAGGTAAGGTTTTTCCTGAAAAATCATAGCAGAAAATCCAATACATTGTGTTACAAGCAAACCACTTGATACTAATATAGCTTATTTTTGTTCCAGAACAGGAACAAGCTATTCTATCGGAAAAGCTGGAGTTGAAATAAGAAAACTCAGACACCAACATTTTTTACAATTAGAAAAATTGTACATCACTAGGCTGTTTGACTGTTATATAAAATGTAGAAGAAAATACTTCAAACAGTTTACAGAGAATTTGCACTGCAGAATACTGCTGTGTCTGATGCTCAATCAGAAGAACATAGAAATTTTGGTACTTTCATTTGTATACATGAGTATTTGTACACATGCATGTTTAATTAAGCCTTATTAATGTACTTAGTCTATTTTCTCACTATAATTATACAGTTATGCAGACAAACATTCAAAAGCCTAGATGACTCAGGAGTTTGACAGCAAGATATGAACTGCCAAATTTAGTCAACAGTACAAACCCAGCTACCCAGCTTAAGTCAGTAATCTGGAGCAGACAGTCATTTAAATACAACTCTGACAAGTTTTATCCTTTTTTCTTTGTTAATTGTCTGCTAACAGGCTGCAAATAAAATCTGAAATTTATTCATTATTCAAAATGATTCATACATGTCTTCCCTGACTAACCCTCGACCTACAAATATCTTAAGCTATGGCTGTCACAACTAAGTAAACAATTTGCAATTCATGGTGTAACTTATGTAATGAATTTCTTCACCTTATGTAACCAGCTTGAACAGTTTAAAGAGCTGACAAGCACAGCATACATTTTTAACTGCACACTCCCAGTTAACAGTTGGGTGGTTAGAGGAATCACCCTCCCAGGAAATATACAGTGCCATATGATTTAGGTTGCAAATATCAAATCTTTTCCTTGAGAACATGCTTTGAAACTCACTTTCTTTGCCCACACCAAATGAAATAGGCAAGCCTTCAAGCTATAAATGCTTTTCCACACATCCTTATGCTGTTGTAGTAGTAGTATTAAAAAGCTTCCAATTTAAGCATGATTTTTTAAAATTCAGAAAAGGACAATTTATACCATCTTCTCTACAGTACTGCAAGGTTTGGAAAATACACATTTACCAGGAAGCTGCTGCATTCTCCCTAATACCATCAAGTGTGCCCATAAGTTCTGCATCAAGTGTTGGGGTCACACTAACACAGGCCATGTGCCCCTCTGCTCTCTTCCCAATGCAACTAAATACATGAAACTACACTGCAGACAATGCTTAAAGCAGCTCCTCAAACAAACTAAAAACTTCAGGCAACCCGAGTTGACCATTTGTCCCAGAATCCAATTCCAGTTTATCACCACTCAATTGTCTTGAGCTGAACTAAAATTTTACATTTCAGCTCATTATTAATCCTTTTTTCTGTACATTTCTCCAAATTTGGCTCTTACTAAAGCCACAGAGTGTAATCATCTCCTGTCTTTCCCCCCATTTTTTGTGCCAAGGTACAAGCCAGATTTCTATACCATTAATAGGACTCTTAGAACCCTTTAATTTTGTGTTAAATCAGGAGAAGGAAGGTGACTTTAATGGGGCTACTACTGAACATGAATAAAACTCTGAAATCTGGCCCTACTGATTTAGCTTTGAAAAGAAAAAATTAACTCCTAAGCCAATCATCCCAGTGTCCCAGTTTTTAGTGTTCTTTGATTCCCCCAGTATTACTTTGATAGAAAAATGAAATATTTCTGTGCAGCCAGGCAATAGCTATCAACAGTTCTGGAGTACTCTGATGCTTTGCCCCACTTATAACACACTTGAAAATCATGTCAGTTTAATATCTGTTCTCACACAGGTTACAACTCCTATTTTTAACTAAAAGGAACAATTCCTAGACAGGATTCTGCCCAATAGCAACAAGAACTTTCCAAGTGCCCAGGGATGAAACAGCAAGGCCTCCCCATGAGGGCATTGGCACTTGATCTGTGAAATATTTCTTGACAATGAGTATAGGGTAGTGGTGAATTGTATCCCAGGCATGTGGCGTTAAATTTAAAAAAACACTTTTCATAACCAAATAATTAAAGTCCTCCATGTTTGTTTCAGGGTTTTTTTCCTGCCAACTTCCATTACTGTACTTTTACGAAAACATTACTGAAAATTTCAATGTAACAATTGGAAAAGAAGAATTTCATTCTTCATTCAACAACTTTAAGATGCCACTGAAATTTAAGAGAGCAAAGACTAAAAAAAATGGGCCTATCTTGAGCTGCCAAAAAAACCCTCTCCAAAAAGTCTGGTACTATCTTTCCACAACTGTGTTCTCATTTTTCAGACAGCTCTCACCCCTGGGACTCAGTCTGTCCTCAAGATTTTCCTTTACCAGTGGTAACATGTTCCTGATGATTTGCCCTGGAGGTATAAACAGCCCTGTGCACTCCCCCCATCAACACACACACACTTATATTTCTTTCCTTCCTGCTCATGTTCCGCTGCTATTTTAGTCCATTCTTCTGTCTAGAAAAATTTTACAGCTATTCATATTACTGGGCTTTCCTAATAAAAACACCCCTGTGCAATCTGCCATCACTGTGCCTGTGCCACTTAAGATAAATGTAAACACACAAAATAAAGCTGAAAAGGCACATGGGTCTCATATCTTTTGGATATCCAAGAGTCACACAGATGTGAAATCCAAAAGCAGTTATTGCAGCTCTTCAGGGGAGGATTTATTAGACTGTTTTCTGAAGAAAACCCCCACAGTATAGACGATGTTCCCACCAACCCCAACTCTAGCAGTATATCCCAGGTAAATGATCTTTTCAGACAAGACTGTAGCACTTACAAAGAGCAGCATCAAATTCTGCATTATGAGCCAACTGCAGAGCAGTAACCTTTTGTATTTTACCAACACTTCCCACAGTATTTTTCCTGTTAAGACTCAGCTCCAAGAATACAGCAATTAAACTTGTGGAGGACAGCTGAAAACCTATCCTGAATATCTGGGTGTTGATCAATAACCAGAAGAAAATTAAAATTAAGCCAATATTTGTCAATCACATGTTTTATAAATCTCAAATTTCTTTTAGAGCTAAATTGGTTTTTTTGCACATTTGGAATGATGTTGTCAAACAATGCACAGAATAAAATTCAAATATCGATGAGAGTATTAAAATTTAGACCTTAGACATAAATCCTGCATGAAAGAGACAGCCTTTATAATACTTTTGCCTTTTATAATATTCCTCTTAGCAACATCTGGCATAAAGTAGCAGTTATCCCCTAAAATCTCACACAATGTGATACATATCATAATAAAATTCATTTAATATAATCACTTATAATACATAAAATGTCAGCTCAATTAGACTGCCACCATTATAGCTTCCTGGTAATAGTTTGCTCTACAGAAGTGTGACCTAGTACTCTTCCTATTTGTTACTCTAGGGGGGAAAAAAGTGGTGATACTGCACTATGTAAGGGACCATCAGAAGGTAAGAAAGCTGTTAGAGCCACTGGTTTCAGCCTATTGAAACTCATGGACCTATAAAGCATCTCAAATGGAGGTATGGATTCTTGAATAATGAATTTAAGCCTAATGACAATAGCCTCACTTTTCTCATTATCTTTCACAAACCCATAGAAGTAGTTCCTGGACCATTGGTCGAAGACCATTACTTTAGGGCAGAGAAGAATTAGATGCTGACACTCAGAGTACTGCTGACTGAGTCATAAGGTGAATAATTACACACTCTGCAGCAAAGCACAAACTCCTGGGGCTGGCCAGCCCAAGGCTCTGTGCCAGCACACAGGGACCTGTGTGAGCAGCTGCTCCAGGAAGCAGAGTCAGTGCAAGAAAGGAACCTACACACAGGTGTTAAACTTCACACAGCAGTACTCACGGGGTGACAAGGTTGCAGAGCTTGAGAGCTTTTAACTACCATCCTCTCTTGCAAGTCACCAACCCCACACATTCAAAAACCTCAAACTGAAAACACAACGCTAAAGAACAGGAAGAGTCCTATTAACTCAATCAAACCCATTCCATTTTTCCTGGTCCCTTTGGCCCTTGAACCTTTTGTGGGAAAGTGTTGATAAATTTTCTGCTGTTTAAATCTATTTTCACTTACTCTTAAGTAAACGTAGACCAAACATACATGAAGCACTTTTCCCTTACTGCTCATTCACACCAAATCCTGACCCCCTTCAGACCCACAAGCATGGAGCCAACCTGTCCTGCCAGGGCTGCAACAGCTCCAGGGAAAGCTCCCAGGCACACGTAGACATGAAGCTACAGCCACCTTAGATTAAAAACAAAGGAGCTGAACACCCAGCCTGCATGGGGACAATTTCACAGGCCACTAGTTTCGTAACCTGGTTCACACACAGCTCTTGTACAAGCCAAGCCTGCATCACCCAGCCCCAGCACTGACACTCCCCAGGTGGATGTCACTACCTGAGGTGGCTCAGGGAAGAACCCCCACAGCTCCTCCTAAGAGGCAATGATCCCCCAAACCAACAGCCAAGTCTCCTCAGGCCAAGGGTAGAGTCAGGAAAGAAAAAGATGCCATGTCATCCCAAAACTAACGTGGAGTTTGTTTTCTCATGCTGCACAAGCCATGAGGGAGTACCTGCAGCACCAGCAGCAGGTCCCATGTCACCTCCCAGTCCAAGGAAGCTCCCCATCTGAGGGAGATGCCACCTCTGTACCACAGAGCTCCACTCCAAGGCACACAAGGGGCTTCAGCCAGCTCCTGCTTTTGCTGACAAAATCTGCCTGCAAGAAGAGTTCTACCCAGTCCAGGAGATTACCAAAGCCTATCCTGCTGGTTTGAACCATAGAGGCCACAGCACCTCAGTCCCTTGTCTTGGGTTGCAATGCAGGATGTCACCAAGAGTGTGTATTCTCTCACCATCTGTTGAAACCAGGTGGGGCAGTCATCCTTATCTTTTCTACAACCAATCCTTCCCCCAAGGAAGATATCATCTGTTAATGGGCCATGGAGTCCCAGTGCATGACTGATAAAATTACATCATCCCACTGGGAGATGCTCCAGCCAGAGGGAGGAGCCAAACATTTCTTACCTTGATAAAAACTGAGATTTGGAACATCAGAACAGCCTTTTCCCACTGGATTCTAGAGAAAAAACAGACCTTTCTACATCATCACTGGACCTTCAAAGGAAAACTGCACCCTTTAACTGAACAACATCTGTCACTTCAGGAGGATGCAGCCACCATTTAATGGCACTGCTACCAACTGAGTGTCAGGTTGTATTCTGACTGTCAGTGTTTTCATTCTCTGTAATACTGTATTTATATTTTAATTTTCCTGGTAAAGAACTGTTATTCCTACTCCCATATCTTTGCCTGAGAGCCCCCTTAATTTCAGAATTATAATAATTTGGAGGGAGGGGATTTACATTCTCCATTTTAAAAAAAGGCTCCTGCCTTTCTTGGCAAACACCTATCCTTCAAACCAAGACAGTCCCCAAGCCACGGAGACGCCCTGGCTCAGAGCAGCCTCAGGTGAGCCCAGGTGCACAGAACCAGGCCCTGCCTGTACCCAGCCATGCGTGTACCTCGTTCAAATGGCAGGAAGAGCCTCACAGGGGGTACAGACCCAAGATGGAGCACAGGGGATGGGAATGGGATCCACCAACACAACAACGAGCAAACCAGGACCATGGCACTCTTCAAAGTGAAAACCACCACCTCCCAGCAGAGCTTAGAAAAGAACCAGCACCCTCAGGCTGAGCGGGAGTGGCCCAGATGGGTGTGGGGGGCCCAGGCAGAGCCAATTGAGGCCATGAGGGGCCATGATCACCCCGCTGGCATCGCCTCTGCTGAGGAGCAGCTGCCACCAGAGCTGTGTGGTGAGAGGGGCTTGTTTTCCCCACAGAAAAGGTGGGGAGCCATGGAGGAGGGAACATGGAGGAGTTGTGCCCAGAGCAGAGCTCGCCGTCGCTGCCTGGTGTCTGCCCACAGTGCAGGTCCCTGCGCTGAGGGATCTCTGCTGCAAATGGCGTCCAGTCAGGATCTAGGCCTGAGTGAAGCATGGTGTTTCCTTTTCCCTCAAGAAAACTTCCAGCTGACAAAAGGCAAACAAATCCCCTCATAAATTTTCCTAGGATTATTTACAGTGTTCTTTTGGAAGAAGCGATTAACAACTAGGGGCCTTGCATATCTCCCCTTCCAGCTGTAAACAGCCACTGAAATAAATGAGTTGTCAAGCAAACAACAAGAGAAAAGGGCACAAAATTTCCACCCCTGCACCAGTGCTTCTGTCTTTTACTTGCCTCACTCCTGCAGACACCTCTGGCATGAGCATCCTTCTACTCATGGTCTTGGATTTTTTCCTGTACCCCACCCAGAGTCCTGAGGCAGTGTCCAGGCAGGGATCATGCCTGCCAAAAAATTACCTCTAGAAATACTTAGCAAGCAAGGGCCAAAGGTCTGATCCAGAGACTTCATCTTTGGATATAAACAATCCACTGTGCTGTTCCGCTGTGAACAAAATTAAAGCAGTCCGAAGTTTACTTGGGGAGGAAACCAACATTAACAGTAACATGAATCTCATCCATGAATGTGTGTGGGCTCCATTCAGACAAAAAGCTGGGTCTCCAGCAATAAAGAAATTTGTGAATCAACACAATGGAAGAATAAAAGAAAACAGTATTTGTTATTCTTACCTGTGTGTCAAGGTACCTAATGGGTAAGCTTACTAGATTTTCATGGGTTTAAACTAGATATTAGGATAATGTATTTGAAAGATTGGGCTAAATTAACAAGATTCCTGAAACTTGTACACTCACTGGGAACGTAATATGGAAGTCATAACCACGTGGCAAAAAATTTATATGCAGATTCGATGTGTTGGGTTAGAACAGGTCATTTGAATGACTGGTGGATTCACAAAGATTGTTTTGGAAGAAACAAAATGTGTGGTAGAGGAAAGCTGTCTCAGACAGGTGAGCAGGTAATCTCCAGCTCACTTCTCTTCTAGAGCAGGCTGACTCCATGCAGCACAGCCTCCCAGGTTTTGCCTTCAGGCCTGTTACCTACCTCTGTAGATACTTCACTGACAACACTGTACTATATGTTTTGACAGCACAAGGTTCTTTGTAGTTTTCAGACTATTTTGTCACTTCCTTCTGTGTCATTTCTTATGACATACCCCTTGAAATCACACAAAGTAATTCTTCTCCTCTTAGCATTAACACCCACCAAATATTTGTAGTCTCTCAGTTGTATGCCCGCCTTCATCATCTCTTACCCACATTAAGCACACTTAATCTTTCAACCTAAATCAATCCCAAAGCCATCCTGATAATTATCATTTCTTTTCTTTAAACTCCTCTCGGTTTGTTAAGACACTGCTATTAAAGTTTTGTGCAAGGCTTGATGTGATAGTTTTAGATGTATATGCATCAGAAGTGTATAGAATTAATCTATTACCACCTTGAACTGCAATATAATGCTCCCATACATGCAGTGCAAACACTGTTTGCAGATTAATATGGAATGTCCTATCCTGAGTTTCTGAGCTGAGAAAAGCTGGAGTTCCAGGCTTTTGATTCTTTTTGAGAGTCATGAGTTGTGTAATTATGTAAGACAGACTGGACTGGCATCATCACCAGTCCTTTATTAAAAACTTGACGTGCCTTCTTTCAGTGAACTTCTCTCAAGCAACTCTGATTCCTTTCCTCATAGGCAGCTCCACACAGCACTGACTCCTTTCTTCATTAGCTGCCTCACACAGCACTGACTCCTTCTCTCCTCTCTGCAAATTTCCTTCTGCATGACTGGCTAAACCCCAACCTGTCCCTTACCCAGCCTCCTCACCCTGTCTGTCCCTTACACAACCACATGTCCCTTACCTCCACACAGCCAGCAGACCCTCAAGCTCCAACTCACCCTCAGCTAACTAGCCTGCTATATTATAACACCCATAACTCATTGGGCAGGCAAGGCTGTCTCCACTTCTCAGTAATCAGTATAGCTGTAATCCATTGGGAAAGATTGCTCTGCATTATCCCTGCAAACCTATCTTCCCACAATGAGCTCCAGATCATTTTCATATCTTGCTTTTTCCATTAGTAGAGACACAGGTTCTGAAAAATCACAATAGAAGGAGCATGAGAATACAGTATAATAATCAGAAAAGAAGGTTTCAACATAGTTTTCAAAGTCTCCATGACATTTTGCTCTAAAGAAAAAACTGGTTTGGCTGAATTCTTGTTTAGTCTCTGTGTGTACAGTGATTACTGCTGTGACAGAAAAGGACCACCAATTCCCACGATGACACAATCCTGACACCACTGCAGAGCATCATCCATCACTATATACAACTCCTATAGCCTTGGATTACATGTAGCTGCATGGTGAAGGAAGCTCAGTGACAGGATCACAAGAAGACATGTGGTACAAAGCCTTGTTGAAAGATGGACAGGGGATTCAGAAGACAGTGAAAAAACAATACTGGAGAAAGGGACTCAAAGTCAACCAACTCATACATGGGACAAATTAACAAGTACACAGAGGAGGATCCTCCAGACATATCTAAGAGCCTACCTAGCCTCATTGATAAGGTGTAAGTCTCCTCTCTTACCTGGTCTGATTGCTGCCCACTCAGTGTGTTGAAGCTCCCTAAAAAAAACAGTTACCTGTGTAACTTTTTACAGTTCCTGCTGTGAGAGGCCACCATTGCTGTGTGCTGGCCACCTCTGGTTCTTCCAAGATAGGGAACATTATGAGTTACACAATTTGCGTGGGAAGACAAAGGGTCTATGCAACAGAGCAGGAGATGAAGACTAGAATTAACAGGCCAGCTTGAAAGGACAAGACTAATAACAAAATGGGACTAAGGAAAGGGACAGAAAGAAAAGGAGCAGAGAAGAGCAGAGATCATAGGAGCAGGAAGAATAATAGTATGGAGGCTGAGAAGAGAGGCTGTGACAGCCCCAGACTGTCACAACCCAGGGCAGCAGACTGCATCAGGCCATTAAGAACACAATTTTGTGTCACACACAAACATGATCCAAAGGTAGTCCTGGCAGCTTCCAAAGGGACAACCTGTGCATTTAAGGCACACAACAGGGCCCCAGACTAAGCCACTAGCAAAGCAGTGCCTCCTATAAGCATGATCTCTTTCTCTGCTTAAACCTGATTATGTTTCCTCTGGTTTCCTACAGCTACCCTGGTGACAGGAAAAAAGCCAGATGACATCCAGTCTTCCCTTTAGCAGTCATCTTCAGACATGAGGTAGGTGTGGCTAAGGGGAAGGACCAGAGCCCTCCCAAGCAGAGAGATATCTCACTTCCCCTGCACTCAGGCAGCTCCCCCCTCCTTTCCTGACTACTCAGCATGCTGAGTACATGACAGGTGGGTTAAAATAACATTTAAGACAAGACCTAACACATATTAAAAAGAGGGGAGATCTCAAAGCAAGCTCAAACTGCATCATCACCTCAACCTAAAGAGATGGGAGATGGCAGCTTGCTGCACAGACCGCTGGTGTTTCTGTCACAGCAGGTGGCAGGCTGCCACACATGTACATTAAATACACAAATACACATGTCATTGAGCTTGGGAGGGTGTTCACTATCATGTGCCATGCTCCATGAGGTACCATGCTCAACAAGGCGAGCTATGGGGCTGGAAACCCCAAATCTGCCTTCATCTTCCATTGACCAGCTGATCCCTTTGCAGAGCAGAGCCCCAGATATTCCTACTTTGTCCCACTGCCCCCACTCCTTCCCCTTTTTTATTCCCATACACACATTTTGCTTTGGAAGATGGGCATAAAGGTGAGGAGAAGGAAGGCAAAAAAGGTTTCTCCCAGGCCTCCATTCACAGGGGCTCACCAGTGGATTTGTCTGGGAAATACTTTGTTAAAATGAAATACATTTGTGGAGGAGAAAAGCATTGCATAAAACCAACTCTATATTAGGACAGCTGCTCTTTGAATCATGCTGTTCTGGCTTGCTGTACAGATAGCACACATTAACCAGCTAACGATGAAGTCAGCCTAGCTATGGATGAATGGCTTGGATTAATCTCTTTTGTCTTGTGTATGATAAACACCAACTTGTCTGCTAAATCCTGTCTATAGAAACTTTATTAAGGATGATTATGCATGAGTCAGAAAGGACACAGCTTGACTTTCAGATCCCAATTTGAGTTTAAGGGCTGGCTGGTTAGAAACATCACCTTGAAAACCAAGCAAATTTGATCTGGATGCCATTGAAGAGAATAAATATGGAGTCTGGTGATGTCATTTTTCTCCAAAGTCACTTTTCAGTGACTGCAGCAGAATTTTACCTTTATTTGAACAAAGACCTTTCTTTTGACTTTTCTTGTCTTCCTGCTTTATAAACTATATAAGAAGAAAAATAAAGCAAAAGATAAAAAAAATGGAAAACATAATTGTCAGTTTGGTACAATGACATTCTTAGCTGTGACACTATGTATAACTGCAGAGGAGAGAAACCAATAAAAGTTATTTATAGGGGTTTTAAGTTGAGTAGATAAAGGTCAAGATGTTTACCTGGCCCATTACTAGAGTCAATGGGCTGGAGGATGTTTTAAAGGAACCAAGAGGGGGATGAAATATTTACATATCCATACTAAAGTTACACATTATGAAAATGTAATGCATTTAATTTTCAACTTATTTTTGCCTTTTTTCACATTCAAGTGTGCAAGATCAAGCTAGCAAAAGTTAATACACCGTTTTAGTCAAGAAAGATCCATCAGAAACAGCTGGGAAAATGAGAAAAAACAGGAAAATTTTCATTTTAAATCAAGCAGAATAAAATTTTTGAAGCTTTTTAGTGAAATGTTAAGATAAAAACACAATTTTAGGTCAACCCAGAGTGTTTTCACAAAACAATAATGAAATGCTTTGATTTTTAACTGGATCAATTTTTCCTTGAGAAATATTCCATAAAAGAATGGAAGTCTATTTTTAGAATATTAGAAATTGTCATAATTTCCACAGTTATATCTGTTGTGCTGTTGTTACTTTTTTACTGCCTTGTTTCCCTTGACCTTTCCTTGTCTTCTGATACTACAGTGATTATTTTGTCACTATGCTCGACAAAAATTCACCAAACCCTTTGATTCTCCCCCATATTGATAAGTTTACCATTTATGAAAAGAATTGGACCAGCTCTTCAACACCAGTAATTCAACCATGTCATAGAGACATCATCCTTCTCTTTTCTGTATGTCTGATTACATTGACCTGAGGCTTTATTCAGAACCATAATACTGGAGACAAGAGTCTCTATTTCTCTTCATTCCCTAGGCAGACCATTACTAGAGCTATTCAGGAAGAAAGGATGCTTTTATAGCTAAGGCATAAAACTAGGGGTCAAGTATTTTGGACACACTTCCAGCTCTACCTCAGATTTTTGCGAGATTGCAGACAAGGCACCTGAGTTTCTTGGCAACAAAAGGAAAACAGAATACCTCAGTAATTCTTCCACTGTTTAGATTTTATGCTTTGAGGCAGTCTTTTTCCTCAGGACAGTAGTTACCTCAGATACACAGTCCTCAATCAAGGACCAGACCTTCTGCTGGGCCCCTTGGTAGAAATCTATCCCATCCTGAAGCTCAGTTTTAGTGTTTTGAGGTGAATTTTAATGTACCCATGGCTGCAGGACTACACACAGCTGCAGAAGGAGCCCGAGTGCAGGCATGGAGTAAAGCTTTCCACCACTGTAGGGTGCTGGGATTGTTTATTCTTTATAAGAGCTGAGCAATTATTAGTGGCTATTAAGTTGTTTATTGTCAATGCATATCAATCTCAAAAGGTTCTAAGTTAAAGGTTCTAAGTTAAAATCCCTGCTAAAAGCTTTCAGCATAGAGTCCCAAATAGAAGTAAAGTCCTGATTAGAAGTAGAAGCAGCTCTTAGTGCAAGGTCCCCAGAAGGCAGAAGTTGCAGCCTAGTACAGAGTTCTGAGCAGAGGCAGAGGCTGCAGCCTGGTGCACAGTCTTGAGAGGCAGATGCTCCCTGGTCTATTTTTCTTTGGTTCTTTTCTTCTTCCTTTTCTTCTTTTTCATATGGTGGTAGTGATGATGATGATGGTGAAGAGAGAGAATGAAAGAGCTCTCTCTCCAATACATGGATTCTTATTTACAAATTACTCAATGGGCTAAAACCACAATCTGAAGCATTTTTTCTAAACCTGTCTTAATTCAAACCCTGCATTTTGATCTCTCTCTGAGGAACTCAGAGAGGCCTCTGTTTTTCAGACTCCAACAGTAGGGAAAGCCAGAAAGACATGATTAAGTAACAGCAAAGAGTCAGCCTCCAAGAAGGCACTTCCCAGTGCTGTTTCCCTGTAGCTGTGCAGAGAAACATTGCAAGCACGGTTCAGCTGCCTTGGCTCGGGGAGAGGAGAGTGGTGGAGCAGAGGAAGCTCTGGGGGTTTAGCAGCAGGCTGTAGTCAACACGTGCTTACCAAGATAAATGAAGAAATAAAGCAAAATCAAAATTAAATATCTCAGTTACTAAATCAGGGGCTTTCAGCTGACTCAAACTAAATGTCTACTTTGGTGTTTCAGTTCTGAGAAAAATCCGCTATTTTGAATTTCCGGATCAGTTCTTGCAAGCCTTTCCCAGATTGAAAATCTGCTGCCTATAGCTTAAAGCAAAATGGACCAACTGTTCTCTCTGCTCCTGGGCCATGGCTCTGGCTCTGCATCTCACCCCATCTGTACCCCAGCTAAGCTGAGTACCTCTGGGTAGTCACAGCAGTCTGATGGTTCTCTGTGGCTCAAAAAGGCCTGGCAGACAGCATTCCTATTTATGCACAGTGTGATATTCTGTGCAGAGCAAGGCTGAGCGTGTTGTATTGGCACACTGGGTAAAAACTGATGTGCTGGGCACAGCCTGGGCTGCTGGTCTCTGCTCTACCTCAGCAGAGGTGGGGACAAAGGCTAGCAGAAAGGCATTCTGACACCTTGGTATCTTCTGAAGATGAGGGCTGTCTGGGGAGTGTGACTGTCCCATGTGTAAGTCAGAGCAGCCCCAGAGACTGCTCTAATTTATGCAGACCTGAAAGACCTTTTACAGCTATTTTACAGCTTGTGTTATTTTCATTCTATTGGAAGTGAATAAGCACAAAACTTAAAGTCTGTTCTCCTTGTGTTTTTGCTGAGGTTTCAGCCCAGCTGTACTGACCCTGCCTGTGCTTAGGACTTCCCAAAAAAGCACCATTTGGGATGGTGGTTTAGTCATGCAGACAACTGTCTGCTTATAATTGACTGAGACCAATACATTTCACATAAGCCACTTATGGTAATGACTTTTGGTCACTAGTGATGTGAGCAAGGTCAAGTTAAAACCCATGGGTGAGAGACTCCATAGTCCTTTTTGAGTCTCTGAGGACATCCGTTCTCCAGTGATGATAACTGAAGTAGCAGGGTGGATTGCTGGGAAAACTTAATTTGCAAGCAAGAAAATATCTTGGAGCTTGTGCAGGGCTGTCAGCAAAGTGATTCTGCTGGGCTGGAAATATCCTGAGTAAGTATGATAAGGTGGAACTGGCCAACACCAAGGCCGCAGTGCCATGTCACTTCCAGAGCTCTATTTTAAGGATTTAAGAGAAATTTAAGTTGTGTAGAAGAGTCAATTTCTCCCCACACAGAAACTGTCTATCCCAAAAGCAAAACAAGCACCAAGTAATTTTAATTTCTTTTTTCCCTTTTACCTGTGTCTCCTCCTTTCATCTATTTACATAACTTGCTTGCTCTTCCAAAATGAAACAAGGTCTGAACTGCATGTTGCACAATGCCAGTACAGTAGGAACAAAAACTGACCATCCATGACCTGATCATAACTGACTCCAGTCATAAAGCAAAAAGTTCAGCTCATCAATGTTTAAGGGATTCTTCCCTCCCTATCATTTCTCACAAAGCAGAACCATGCACCTTCTCCAGAGGCCTCCAAATTCTCAAGCAGCAGCCCAGAACCTGGTCCTACAAAGAAGGTGCCAAGGGCAGGAAATGTGAGAGCTCAGGAACTAAATATGGGCCCTAAAAGTGCTTGTTCTCTTTTATGGGTTGCTTGAGAGGTGCTGGGCAGTGAACACTTCTGAAGTTTTGGCCAGCAAGTGCAGATTCCCAGCAAATTGTACCCTGTGACTACCTGCAGGCTATGGAAAAAAATATAAATTAAGTTCTTGCTTTTTAATTGAAATACAGCAAATCACTGGTTTTTAAATAGTCTGTTTTCCAATGTGGTATAACATGTACGTAGCACTTTTTTAAGTGACATGATGCAGCATGTTTGTGTTTAAAACAACAATAATAACAATCTTATCCCAAGCCCTCAGGATGCTGAGGGGTTTAGTGCTGGGTGAAATGTCACCCTTGCAGAGGATGGGCTGAGGAATTTGTGTGGAGTGGTAGCTTGTGATCTGAGCACAGGGGTTTAGAAAAGGGCTGTGTTTCATGACCTACAAAAGAGAAAAAAAAATGAGATTTACATTCCAAATGTGCTGAGCAGCCCTTTCCCTTTAGTTATTAGAGGCACTCGGCATAATTCATAATCGCCTGATGCCAGGGGGAGGGGGGAGGTGCCCACTGCCATTCAACATCAAAATCCCTACAGGAACAGCAGTAACGGGGCTCTGCTCTTATTTATATCGTGACAAAAAATGGCTGGCAGGAAGATACCAGCAAATATCAGAATAAATAATTCAGTAAATGTAACAGAAAGTCACAAAGACTAACAAACGTTTCTGTTTCTTCTCCTTTTCTCTCTCTCCATCTTTTGTGTGCATGCTCTTTCTCTTCCCTCCCAAATTTCCCTGGTTTTGTGCAATACTTCTCTCCCTTCTTTTCCTCATGTAAACAAAATTATGGCTTAAAATGCAGCTTTCCCATTTCTCTGCTTCCTAGCCTCTGTTGTGCTGCTGATGGTTTTACTGCATCTGTCCTTCTTCTCTGACTTTCCCTTGTATTCTTTCCCTCTTTCACTGCTTGCTCCTGTCATCACCCTCCACATCCTTTCTTGTGGGACAAGTGACCATGCTGACTTGCCAAGGCAAACTCAGTTCTGAGTTATGTTACAGTAAAATGCTGCTGATGCTGATAAAATCCTCTTGGCTTGATCTTGGAGCAGCAGCAGCAGCAGAACGTGGCCTTGAGTGCTCCTAGGCTGCATTGCTGTGGCACCAGATCCACCTCGTTACACAGAGCTTTGAAGAGGGTGCATTTATGGCTTTGTGTACTTACACACATAAAATACTCCAAGCCTTGCATTTGGGAAAGCCAGAGCACCTTTGACAGGTAAAATCTGAACTCTTGGTGTCAGGCACCCATTTTCCAGAGCCACAACTTCCATGCAATGTTCAGTCATAAATTATGAATGCAGAAGGCAGCTGTGTGATCATTCTCACACTCACAACCTGAGATTTCAAAGTGTTTTCAGTGGAGAATTTTCCACCTCCAAGAGGAAGCTGTTTCTGGGGTTAATACCTTCCCCACTAACTGGGGTAGGCATTGATCATCATTTGCCTCATATTCCATTCAAATTCAGCTGGTTTAACCTCAGCTTTCCACCTGTGATGAATCTGGTACCTGCCTGCCAGATACAAAATCCTCTCTGAGCAGGATCTTTTTCCTTATGAAGCTTTATAGCCTACAATGAAGCCATCCCTCAATCCTCTCTTTGTTAAACTTGGCTGGTTGAGCTCCATAAGCCTTGCATTACCAAGCATGCTCTCCTCAACCATTTCCACAGAGCTACCTGGTTTGCATGATTATTTAGCACTCCCCAAACTATTATTAGTGTACTTTATAGATCACTTTGTCATGTTTTTCCCCGGTTCCTTAATAAAAATGATAGCTAGCCTAATGCAAAAGGCTGTTACCTGTAACATCCTGTGAAATCTGTCTTATGTCTATAGAAATTTTCATTTTAAACTCCATAATTTACCCAGCTTTTAAATCCATTTAATGTGCATCATGTTGATTTCTCTAGTTTATTAATAAAAATGTCATCTGGTACCCTGTCAAGTGCCTAAAAAAAGAGAAGGAATATTCAATCAACACTAGTGCCTTTATCAACAAAAATTACTTTAATGAGATCTATTGTTACAAATCCATTTCAATTAGCATTAGTTAGCATATCTGTATTTAATTCTTTATTAATTTATTCATTAATTACATTAGCTGCTACATTGCTTTTCCTAGTGTTGTTATATTTACACTTTTCAAGAATTGAATAATATCAGCTTTCTTTTAGGTCTTTGATATTTCACTACTATCCTGGCAAATTCTAAAAAATCACCATTTATATGAATTAAGTCTGGACATTTCCTTAGCCAGGTCTTTTAAAATGCTTGGATGGAACCAAATTATTCAGATCAATTAAATTAAAATGACTGAATTTATTAACTGTTCTGTCAGTCTAAATTACTGCTGGAGAGGAAAGCATTCTGTTGTCATCACATGGCAAGAATATCTCATCTAGGATTTTCCCAAAAGAAAAATAAAAATTATTATTAGTGAAACATTATTAACGATATCCTTGACTTCCACAGGTTTTCCTAACCGTTTCCATTTAGAAAAAGACAAATACTATTGTTAGCACTTCTATCATTAATATGCTTTGCTATTACCGAGCATATAATAATCATTTACTTGAAGTGCCTGGGTTTTAGTGGCTTTTGGAGCTTTGCTTCTTGTACCAACACAGCTACCTATAGCTTTCATTCTGGCACTTCTTCTCCTACCTAGCTGTTATCGTTCCAAGATTTTAATTTCCAGATATTTCAGTATGCTGCCCTTTCTTCTTCCTGTATGTGAGAAAAGGCCCATTCACAATTTTTATTTCCTGCTATTTTTACTTCCCCTCATAGCGAAACTATTGTATTTTTCAACAATACTGTCTTCTTTCTCAGCTATAGCACTCTGGTTCTTTGCAAACATGTAATAGTATGCTGTCGATAAGTTCCCAATTACCTGTCAAGATTGTTTAGATTTTATCTCCAAATTAATTTGGTCCTCTGTTATTTTCAGCTTTGTGAAATTTTACACAGTTCTTTCTCCTTTTGCTTTCAGCCTTCAGGGCTTTATTTTGTTTAGTACATTTTGCAATTCAGTGGGATCCATTTCTCAACAGGCAAATATCTACAACCCCTGGATATTTACCTGTCTCTGCATACACAGCTGCAGACATGCAGAGCAGGGAAATGTTCGTGCAGGAGGGATAGGAAACGTGCTGGATCCACTCTCCCAGTGCCAGACCAGCTCAGAAATGCTTCACAGATCCAAATTTGCCATCATGTCACCGTGTGGCCTGATACCCCTGTGCTGTTAGCATGGTGCTGACCCCAAGAGTCAGCAGCCTGGCTTTACCTTACATCCTCTGTACACAACTACAGAGTCATCAAAGTGTACTGAAAGCTCTGAATCTGTGCTGAAAGGAACAATTTAAGTGAGTTAGGCAGAATGATTTAAGTTACCCCTGGCTATGCAGTGCTCTGCCACCCATGGGTAAAGCAGAAAAGTTTTTTCTAAGCAAATCCTTTCCCAGCACACCAGCTTAGTCATCAGTGAAAGCTGCTGGCTCGCTCCCATCCCAACTGTGGTTCAGCTGCTGCTCAGAGGTCAGCTCTGCAGGCTCTTGATAAAGCTTCAATTAAGTGCTCTTCTTGCAGCACTGCCTGATTTACACATCTCGTGCCCACACCGGCCATTTTGCTGAATAAGCCCACCTGACAGCAAGGACCACACATGCACAAGTGCCCAACTTCCCCTGCCTACAGCACAGTCAAGCTCCCCAAGCTTGGACATCACCAGGCAGCTTCAAATAAACAACAATATTCAAATAAGTGCTTAATAGGATGGGGCGAATAGAACTGCAGAGCTCATAGTATAAATATTACTACAGATGCTTCAGCTGGGTAATTAATAATACATGACATATCTATTCCAGACAGTTTCTGAGCTGATATTTCCTCACAGAGTTGTGCATGTCGGTGTTCAGATGCTACTGTGATGGAATGGTAAAAAATTTCAGTGACATGGACATCATGGTATGCTTCTCTAGCCTCTGTAATAGCCTGAAAAATCAGCATCCTCCCTAAAAGGTTACAATGGGAAGGCTTGACCTTACGTGCTCATAAATGTGGGTCACACTTATCTGCAGTGAGCAGCTTTTATCGAAACCTTGTGCTCGTGTTCGATTGCTTGGGCTACAAGTCAGAATGGAAAGTGACTCGTAATGATTGCAAATCCCTCTGGGAAAAATGAAAAAGTAACAAGCCTAAGACGATGGAAATTGTTTGGTCGACACACTGTGTGTCAAGGAAGATCTGTGTTATTTATTTGTGAGTGAAAATGGTTGAAAAGGAATGTTTACATTTGCAGCTTTCACAGAAGAAATGAGTTCTACAAGAGACCACAATGTCAGAGGTGTACTGGATTATTCAACTAAAGACCTAACATTTTTATTTGTAAAAGTAGTTCTATGAATTGGTATAAAGTCTTGGATTATGTTTCCTTGAACTTTTTTGGGGGCAGTCATTCAGAGTAACAACCTCAAAAAATTCACTCAACTATTTATCATCCCTGGCACAAAATCTTCTTCTTTGCCAGGAGCGTAGTAAAGAAACAAATGAACATAATTTTATTCTCTCCTCAGGAAAAAAAATACACATCCCAGCCAAACAGGCAAATGGAATTTGGCAAGACTGAATTGTTGACATGCTTTTATTATACCAACAAATAAAATGTTAACTGCAAGTGTTACATGGCACTTGCCTTGTATATAGATCATTTTCTCTAGGCAAACCTCCTGCTCCACTCAAGGTAATATTTCAAGGGACTCGCATGGCAGTGAATCTATGCAAGAAAGAGTGATTAGTAAGTCCCTGTGAGGTTTGATTTAGAAGGCCTTTCTCCTTTTTTCTTTAAGACTTTTCACAAGCAAAAATTAATGCTGGGCAAAATCTGTATCCCACTGAAGTCAAAGGCATGCTTGCTTCCAACTTCAGCAAGGCTGACTTAGCTCCCCTGGACTTAAAAGCAGTTTTGCTTGAGCAAGAACAGAGTAAAAGCTGTGTGTGATCTTCAGCACGTTGCCCTGGGCTAACTCCAGGGAACAAAATCTTCTCAAAGCCCAGCTGCAGACATGAGAACTTATTTAAAACTACTTTAAAATGCAAATTACACTGGCGTGCTCATCATATGCCTATGGATCCACTAACATGAAAATAC
Source organism: Toxostoma redivivum (assembly GCA_013397375.1). NCBI lineage: Eukaryota > Metazoa > Chordata > Aves > Passeriformes > Mimidae > Toxostoma > Toxostoma redivivum. The sequence continues at coordinate 1,453,372 of VXBI01009663.1, forward strand.
TCACAGTCCAGAAATATCCATGATCTAACTTAACTCTCAACACCAGGATACTGTGAGTTAAGAGTGAAAATCCCATATAAGGGTCCATCCTGAACTCACCCAACAAAGTACAATCTATCAGCATGGATTTGCTCTGATTTTTCATGCTTTTCTGGGTTTAAGTCTGAACCCCTAAGCTCATTTCAGTAGGGATTTTCTGCAGACTCACTGACAGAACAAATGACAGGCACTCGTGAATTCCAAGGATATAAAAACCGTCCGAAGGCCGGAGCTCTGGGGCCAGAGCTGATACAGTGAATGATTACTGTCACCAATTACTTCTTGGCACTGCCTTTTGCAGAAGCAATCTGATCACTGATTATTCAAGGTAGCAAGGAATAAAAATAAAATGGCACTACAACTACTTTCACTTAATGATTCCGGCAACCTGAGTATGTTTTGCCATGTTGGTGCTACCCACAGCACCAGACCCACAGCAATGTCCCAAGGCTTTCAGGCAGGACAGAGTTATCCAGGTCCCATGAAAATGGCCATCAGCAAAGCAGGAGCAGCTCCCCAAGGGCAGCAGGAGCCCATACAGTGTAGCATTGCAGGGGTCACAGTCTGCACAAAGAGGGGGAGTGTGCCACATGCCATGGGGTGCAGGAGGTAATGAGTCATGCAAAGAGGAGCCGTCAAACCAGGCTTCCTCCACAAATCATCCCACAGTGATGGCTGTGGAAGACCTGCCTTGCCAAACATGAGCCTGCAAGGACAAGGCCAGCAAGGGGACTTTGCCAGGGTTGGTGCTGCCTGGAGGCTATGACCCATCTGTGATCTCTAACCCTGTTCTCCTCTTCCCTTCCCCATGCTTCTTGGTGCACGGTAAAGCTGCAGAGACCACAAACTCCTGGAGATTTTGTTCCCAGCCCGAACTTGTTTAAAGGGTTAATTCCAAAAGATTCCTGCATCCTCTCACATACTCCTCTGTACACATGCTTCATGTTAGTCACAGCTTCCTAGCAAAGCTGCGCTCTGATTCAGACTAGACTCTGCCCATGACTGAAAAAGGAACATGTTCAGTTATCTGTCCTAGTCCTGATGGAAACAAGCTGATGCCTGCTGTATTTCACGAGAGCTATGTCCCATCTAATTTTAAATGTCACTTGTAATAGCTGGTTTTTCTTCTCCAAATAACTTTTGCAGCCCTGCAGTTGAAGTCATCTGAAACCACAGGATTGGAGTTTGAATGGTCCCTGATATTATCAGTGAGCCAAGGCATTGCTCTGCACCTCAGCCACCATTTTCCCTTTCCATCCTTTACTGAGATGTACATGAAAATCCAAAGGAACCATTCCATCAAATGTGGTGAAGCTATCAAACACACTGCTTCTTTTCCACAGCAGAAGAAGCCTGCCTAAAGCCAAGGGAATATCTAGGTAACTGCAGCCAGTAGAGGGATTTAGGGTTTTCACAAGGCATGACAAAACTGTCATTAAAGCAATAGAGCAGTCCTAGGATCTTGAAAAAATGCAAAGACAATCGTGCAAACAATGAGGAGGACTTGTTTGATAATAAGTTATTCCCAGCAAACCACACTGTGCTCTTGAGCCTCCTGAATTCACTGCCATCTGCAAAGCTCATATCCCCTTGGAGGAATTGCTGCACTATCCAAAAGCTCAATTACACAAACTTATTCAGAATCCCTTATGATGTTTGGGTTATAAGGCTCATGCTGCATATTGATTTGTCTTTTCCTCCTCCCTGTTGACCTCAGGGCCTCATTTCCCATTTTGTGTACATTGGTTTCCCGGAGTGCAGGGGGAATTGTCTCAAGGTCATAACCAAGATGCTCCAGTATGGCTCAACTAAGAAATATGTAGCCAAAAATATTGTTTAAAAGCAATAGACTGAATATATAATGCCTGTGGACCAAAGGAGCCCTGATGTATTTAAGATACAGGCATATAGAGGCAGACTTTTAAAAACTGCCCAGTACTTCACCAGTTAAAAGGATGAGAATAAATGAGACTGTGATCTGTCAAGTGATCCTTCATCACTCCCAGCACAGGCCCATAATCCTTTGGTTGTGATTATGCAAAGGAATATTACATTGATCCTGTAAAATATCTCTGATTGGATCAATGTTATTTTCTCTCGCATTGACAAGGTCTTACCAGAGAATGACTATAATTCCACTGCTAACACTGTCTTAGTGAAATCCCCCAATAAATCCTCCAAGCAGCACTGTTAGTAATACCTTTATTAGACTAACTAAACAAGATATTTATATGCAGGGCTTTCCAAATGACTCTGGTACCTGCTTCAGTTTCTGGAGGAAAACTTGATCAAAAGTGCTCTGCTGGAAGAAGAGGAGGCTCTGCAAGGACAGAAATGGCAAGTGAAATTACCCTTTCAAGATTAAAAAGGTTGGTCACAGGTTTACCTTTGTCCTGCCCCTACTACAGTAAGGACTCAAATGCATCTTTGACAGAAAAATCTCACTGTGCGTCTGGCTCACAGGCAGGATTGGAGTTCAGGCTCTTCCCACACATTCCACAAACATGCTATCAATGCAACAGTTTGCTAGCAGCCAAAGGGGAAATATGGTTTTTATGTACCTTTTGTCACTTCAATATTTGTTCAAGGACACATCCTGGCCTTCATACTCAACAAAAGGTCTGCTCCCCTTGCAGCCACTGCTGTCTCTCCTTACTGGTGCTTCCATTCTTATACTCCTCCCCTTCTCCCTTTGCATAAGTTTTGTCTAACTTTGCCACCATTTTCTTTTCTCCACATCTCCAAGCTTTTAGTCCCAGTGGTTTCATTCTCACTCTGACCTCACCTTCATCAGTAAATTTGAATTTTCACCTTCTGGCTTGGAACATGATGCTCCAATGAAATGACTGTGATCACCTTGCTAAGTCATTTTTCCAGGCTGCCTGAGGGTTCAGGCACCCACTGCATCTCTGCTTTCCCTTGGTTCATTTCAATAAAGTTACTTTAATCCATGAGAGCTACAAATTTATTTCAGACTTATCTTCCTATACTTTTAAATAGAACCATAAGAATCATGAAAAAACAAAGTAGTGCTTCAAAGCTGGAGCACAGCTGAAAGATCAGTATATACAGCCATACATCAATTAGCAGATGAAAAAGCTACAAAGACAACATATCAACAGAAAAATATCAAACAAAAAAATCAGCATGGCAGACAATAGGCTGTCTTAAATCCTTTGAAACCAGATTGGCATCTGTGATGGGTAAACTTTGGCTCCTACATGTTTCATGTGAAAACCTTCTCCATATTTTTACAGTGATATATTAAAATGTCAGAGGAGTCACTTCTCAGCTCCCAGGCCCTTAGAAACAAAGGAAAAATAATTGCTATACTATCTTTAAAAAGGAACAGCCTTATGGTAAAACTGTTAAAAGCCATAGAGAGAACTTCTGACCAATTTCTTCCACTCACATCCAGTTTTTTACATGTTGCCTCTATCTTTTGATTCAAGTATGTGTGCACCAGATGCCTAAACTATGATGTCAGCTTTGAAGACCATTGTCATAGCTCTGATGGAGAGTGAAACTTTCTCAAATTAAAACTTAAACTCAGGACCTGCATTTTAGCACAGACCAAAACTCTGGAAAGAAAGCATAGAAATGAATGGAGAAATGTTCATATTTGGTACTCAAGTATTAGAATCAAGTCCTACCCTGGTGTAAATTGCTACCAGAATAGATATAACTGGGGCAATTTGTGCCTTCTGAGAGCTAAACAGTTGGATCTCATTTCAAAACACAGATCCTAAAGACATGCAATGAAACATTATCACAAGCAGCCTGAGGAGCCTTACTCCTCAGAGGAGGTATTTCAGTGCCTAACTCATGTGCCCAAGATGAACATTCAAACAACTTAATTTTCTAGGTGACAGGCACAATGTACCATCCAACCATAGCAATCAAGTGCAGGTCACCTCCAATTTCAGGTTCAGGAACTCCCAAAATGCCATCAATTACATTCAAAGGAAGGAGAATCCTTAAAGAAGCTGTGTCTTTCCAGTCATCCTAATGCCACCAGCCAAAAACTACACCCTGGTAACACAACCAAATGGACACCAAGACCCCTCAGATGGAAGCAAGGCTGGCAGCAGGTAAAGCAGAGCTTGATTTTGAAGATTTGCCCATACCTCAGAACCATGGGCAGCTTTCCACTAAAGGAAATCCTGCTTCTTTCCCCTTTTTCTCCCTCTATACTTGTATTCTTAGAGTCACACATGGGCAAAGTGGATGCTCAAGAGTTCATCTGCTCCTGCTGTTTCCTCATTTGAAGGTATCGACAATGCAATTAGTTGTGGTGTCACAGGCTGGATGCTAACAATAACTGATGAACAAGAGGGGAAAGATGTGCCACAAGTTCTGTTGTGGCACAGAGTGCAGGGGACACCAGTAAGAACAGCGCAGGGGACAAGAAGGAAAGACTGGGGGAGAAGCAGAGGCTGTCCCTGTAGTGCCATCACTGTCAGTGTGAGGGACATCTTGCACTGACATTCATCTTTCCTCCTTCCAACCAATCAAGTAGCCTCTCCCTCCTTCCTGAAAGACACTTAAATTGCCACACTCTTCCCAATGACACCCTCTGTTTAAAAAAATGTTTGAAACAAGTACCCATGCTTCCTCCAAATGGAATTTTCCAGGTCCAGAGGCCAAGACACTGTAAAGGTCCATTCTGCAGCCACTTCATAACATGGATAAATATGGACCTTATAGAGGGGTCAATGAGATTTGGTCCTGCTCCCATCCCCACAAAGCTGATGCCCTGGGAGTCTGTGACTACCTTTCCTACCAGGATCAATGAGTTAGAAGGAACAGCATTTGAAAACTGGAGGCTCCTCAGGACACCAAGTAGAAAGGATTCCTCTTTCCTCTTGGACACAAAATATTATTTCATGGAAAAAGGATGGCTTAAGTCTACACAAATGAGCCAAGAAAACCACTTATCTCTGCCCTTGTTCCTTACCCTTGGCAGTGTATACATACAAAATGTTCACCCCTTTGGCTGGTGGCATTGGGTGAGTTTCCTTATAGTGGGATGGATTTTTGCCCAGGATTCACCACCTTATGAAGGCTAAAGGACCCATTATAGGCCTTGTTCATTTGTGTGTGGAGCAGGAGACCACAACCCTCAAAAATTTTTTTGGGAAAAGTCTTACAGAGAACATAAAGGCTCCATAGCACTAAAGGTAGGAAAACATCGTCTAGGATAGTGTTTTGGGACTATAGTTCAGCTCCCAGGAAAGGTGGAAGCATGATTGCATCAGTATGGACCAAGACAAGTGCTCTTCCTGTCTGGAAGTCCAGAGAACATTGTCTGACAAAAAAAATATACATCTCATGATAATTTAAATATGTGCAAAGAAGAGTTTAATTCTGCTCTGCCAGCCATTCTGAATGTTTAAACATAGTACAGAAATTCTATTTTATATAAACTGCTTTAATGAAGAAGCTAAAGGCTCTGCATTCTCCTGGCTTATGAATATAAATAGCTGAGAATCTAATAGGCCTTTGTTGTTGTTGAGCTAAGGCAATCTGAAATGAAAGCAGATGAGGCAGCCAGGAAACAAAGACCCTACTAACCACATTGTTTCAAGGAAAGGTAAAGCATGCATTAACAGCTCAGAGTCCTCATCTCTAGTCCTTCCAGGATGTGTGGGGTGTCACAGGAATGAAACAAAGTGTGACTCAGATCTGAGAGACAAAGAAGCTGGGATAGTGCAGCTGGATTTGCCTTAGGTCCCTTCCCTCTCACCAGACACCTGTGGATGGTGTCAGGCAGCTCAGTGACAAACACTCCTTCCACCAGGTCCTGCTTGATACAGAGCAATATGCTCTTTCAGAGGAAAAAAAATAAAGGAAAAAAAAGAGATGAATTAACAGTTACAGTGAATTAATCCTTCAAAGTCCTATGGATGTTTCACAAGCACACAGTACTGGAAAGGATTCTGTTCATTTTTCTTGCATAGTAGGCAATATATCATAGAATCATACAAACATTTAAGAAGTTATAAAAGACCTTTAAGATCTTTAAATCATTCTAGTTGGGCTTTGGATCTTCTAATTTCCTTTCTGCATAACTTCATGACATCCTTGTAGTCCTCCTGAGCTGCCTGCCTCTTCTCCAAAGGTCGCAGTCTCTCCTTCCAACACACCACTAACTGCTGTGTCTCTAGTGCCATATGGATCTCCATCCTTTACCTCCACTGCAACAGCAAACCAAAGGGCCTTGCTAGCACATTGTCCCTAAAACATCAGCCTGCCACCCTCAGGCTTATCTCTATCAAGCCTGGCTTTATTTCTTTCCTCCTTCAAATCTAACTCAAAGTTCTTTCAATGAGCCCTGCCAACTGCAGTGCAAAGATGCCACTGGTCCCCTACTTCAGGAATTCTACTGTTGACTTCATTTTAATACTTCCCCTCTCAGCACTTTTTGCCTTCCCTCAGTCAGTTCCTTAAACCCTCTGTAAATTGTGTACTAATCACCTTAGTATTGTAACAAACAGTTTCCTTAGGGGCAGAATATAAAATCCTTTACCAAAATCCTGATAATTTAGATATAAGGCATTTCCTTATCTAAAACCCCAGTTATCTTCCAAGCAAAATATATCAGGGTAGTCTGGCACACTTGAAATAGGAAAACATATATTGCATGTTTATTTCATCTTCCCCTGTGCATTTAATTAATCTCTCCTTTAGAACTTGGTTTAAATGCTGCTTGGTATTATTATGATCAAACTAAAAGGCCCACTGTGGCCCAGACAACTTTTTCTTCTTTCTTTAAATATAGATTTGCCACTTTTCATTCCTAATGTACCACCCTAATTAGACAGATTTATTGAAAATCCTTTTTACTGGACTTGCAATGTCACGTCTTTCAGAAGACTGAGATGGAAATTGTCCAACTTCCCAATTTGAGCCCATTAAGTTATTTGAGTTTTTCCATTTCCCTTGTTCCTGTTGGCTGGCTCCTTTGTCTCTCTGATCACTATAACACTCCTCCCTTTTTCTTTAACCATTACAGAATATCATTTGAACAAAAATGGACAGTCTTGGGAACTGGTAAATAGAAAGGGGATGAAATTCAACATAAAATATGTAATCAGGGATCAACAATGACAGATTTCTTTCCAACACAAATTGTTGTCCTGCAGAACTTTTGCATTGTTGAGCCACTGTCCTCTGTGTAAAACAGGGATAATTCCAGTCTTAAAATTCCTTTATGTTCAAAACTCAAGAACAGTATTTGGATACTCTCTTCAAATCAGGGCCACTCAAGTACTTAAGACAAAGCAATGTAATTGGAACACCAGCTACCATAAATCACCACCTCTTGAAAATCAGTCTAGTGACCCTAATCTACACCTGTAACACCTGAAAAAGTTTTTGTTTCTTTTGTTTGTGTTTGTTTATATTATAATATTTATGTCATTAAATGGCCATTTGGCAGAAAGAAAAGTATCAGCACTATAAAGGCTCTTTTGCATATTTAAAGATAGGCACTGATTAATAGAAACACAGACACAGAGACAAGAATCATACATTCATATTAAGGTAGAAAGATCTTTTCAAATAGCTTTTGTTATCCAATAAAATTAGCATAACTTTCATGCTATTAGAAAGCCTAGAAATACATTGAGGAAGCTTTTTTCAAATGTCTGCTGCTAAAACTCAAAACCAACAGAAGTGCTCAGAATTAAGCAAAGGCTGCAATGAGAGATTCTGTGTCTTTCACTCAATCTAGTGGGATATCTTAACAGAATCCAGATTGCTGTATACACAGGACATCTTAGAACTCTTTTTCCTTAAAAGCCCCCAGCTATGCAAATACCATTCTCCACACACAAACACACGCACCACTTTGTGGAAAATATCCTGAATTAATTCTGGATATTTATTTTCTGGATGTTTATCTTCTATGAGTTTCACGCTGAGACTGGAGCATGGCTGTTTCAAGCACTGGACAAACGTGTTGAACTCTGCTGGAGGAGCTTGCTTACACCCTTGTAAGGTTACACAGGATAAACTCACAGCAGGAGGGCAGAGCAAGTTACAGAAGAGTCAGTGGTAGTGACTTCTCTGCCCTTTAAGCCTTATGTTTTAGTGTCTCCTCTGTTCAGTGTACAACCAAAAAGACAGGGTTTCATACTGTACCCTGTGTTTTCCCCCCACCCTTCTCCTCCACCACCTGGACAATCCCCTGGACTCTTTCAACAAGCACCAGTGACCTCTTCACACTAATCTTTCCTGGCCTTTCTGCCATCTCAAATAATCAGCAATTAAGGACTTCTTGCCTGCCCTTATTCTTTTATCACCCTCTTTATCTTTCCTTTCTCCACCTGTATATGTTATCCATGCTGCATTCTTTCATTCACAGACCTTTTGCCTTGCATTCCCCTAGCTATTCCTGCCCTGTACCCCAAATCTCAGCTGATCCATACCTGCTGGTCTCTGCTATGTCTCACACAGCAGGGCATCTCTAATGGGAACCTCCTGCCAGACTAACTTTCTCCTCTATAAATACATTGTTCCCCATTCAGTTCTGCTTCTTTCCTAGACTTACTACTCCAGCTCAGCACAGTTTAAATCTCAGACTCACAGTCACCATCACCTCTTTGACACATTTGGCTCATTCCTCAGACCCTCCTACCTCCTCCAGCCCCCACTTCAGCTGTCACACAGGATTTCACCTGGTTCTTCCATGAGAAAATGACAAACCATGATCTTCCTCTTCCAGCAGCTTTACCTTCTGTTTCCTCTTCCCCTCCTTCAACTCCTTCCCCATTCTCTCTCCTACAGCTGGAAAACCTCCTATGTGTCTCTCTTGCTTTTTTTTATTTGCCACTGAGCCAGTCTTACTCTACCTCCTGCTTTTCCTTATGGCTGCTCTTGTCCTCTTGCTCTCTCTTTGCCTTGACCTCTCACACCTCTTTATTCCCATAACATAAATACCATTCAATCTCTTTCCTCTTAAAATATTCTCATCTTAAAACATTTCCTCTATAAATACCACGTCTTTTCCTCTCCTCCCTGCCTCACCAACCTCTCTGAATATACCAGCTACAAACGTTGCCTGGAGTCCTCCCCACTAGTTCACTGCAGCTTCCTCTCCTTTGCAACCACTGCTAAAATCTTTACTTCACGTACTGGGCAATCTTCAGCACAGTCTGAATACTCTGTTCTCACCTGCTGTAGCTCACTGGCTACCTGCAGTAGTCTATTATGCTGTTTAAACCTGAAGCAGTGTCTCTCTTCAGCTACCATGGTGTTACTCACTTCTATTGCACCACCTTTGAATCTGCTCCTTTTGCATGTCCTCCAAAGATACTTTTATTCCCCAGATCTGCTGGGGTTCATGGGGCTTTTCTCTTTCTGTCTTTCACTCCTTGATAATTTCAAGCACAAATATAGATTCTGCTCTGATCTCCATGTAGCAATTTCCAGGCTCACTCCTCTAACACAAACTTGTCTCCCTAGGTCCATAGCCACAGTATCTCTAATATTTCTTCATGGAAACATGTAAACAAACTCAGCTTATTATAATTAGAACAGAGTTCCTAATGGTCTTCTTCTTCCTTTACTATATGGTCTCTCTAGATCATCCAGACAATGCTATTACTTTCCTTGTTGTTCTGGTCAAGAACTGGAGCAACATTTTCATCTCATATCTCTCACCATGTATATAGATCCAGGGGATGTCTAAGGTCTGCATATTCTTTCACCATCCAGGCTCTCATCACCTCGTGCCTTTATTACTACAATATTTCTTTTTCTGACCTTTACAAATGTGAACTTGCCCTCCATGTATCCATTTAGGATGCTGCTAGAAATATAATTTTCCTAACACATCACTCTGACCATGTCATTTCTCTTAGCAGCTGTAGACTGCTGTCCCCATATCTATCTCATTAGTGTAATCTACTTGTCTTCATGGAGGAAATGTCAACTTCTTCCTACAGCCAACCAAAGAGGTCAATCCCCATCACCTACTTATTAATATTTCAAGCAGACAGGACCCATGATTTTTCTGGTGCCATCCCTCAGTCTTTGGAAGACCATCCTGCAAATATCCACGCTTCTTATTCATTATCTTTTTTTACAAGTGTAGGAATCCCACATTTTGTGTGCTCACAGGAATGTGGTTTACCTCCTGGTGCTCTAAAGCCACTACTGCTCACGCTGAACATAATTACTTTGTAGTCTCATAGTGCTCTCTCATAAGGCTGCATTTGCTGCCAACATTTAAAGTGCAGCCACATGTCAAAAGGACAGGGACATTTTTCTGATCCATGATTTCTGATCCATGATTAAGGCTCGTAAATCTGAGGGTAGAACACTAACTGGCATTAATAATAGTGAACGAAATCCGTATTATACTGCTACTGAGCTGAGGTATGAGAGATTTAGTCCCTTGCCTCAGGTCATGAAGAGAGACTATGGCAGAGCTTGGACTGAATTCTGGCTTTGTAAGCTCCTGCCCTAACTACAGTACTACCTTTCTTTCATCTATTTTGGTACTTATCTACAAAGGATTATGATTTCAGCAGGCTCGGCTGGGCAGTTCTGAATATTTATTTATAAAAGAATTAGGCCTAATGAGAAAGAAAATGGATAAATTTCCATTTTTTTAAACTCTGGTTTCTCTCCTGCAGGGAAAATACATTAGTTTATATTCTTTTCTTTTAAGTGAATTCTATTCCGAATGATCTATTAAGGGAACTTGGATTCCAGAATGCACATTATTTATTTATTTATTCCTTAAAAACTAAGGAACACTATCTCATTTCTTTCTTTTGCTACTTAAGAGGTAAATGTTTAGTTAAGAGTTCCAGCAGCAGTTTGTGAGCAATGAGCCATTAAGTAACTCACATTATAAATGACTGTCATTATTTCTGCTAAACCTACAAAACATTAAGGCTTCTTATCTACTGGTTCTGCAATAGTTAATGAACTCATTCCCCTCTTGAAGCTTTTCTAAATGCACAGAAATACTTTTTCAGTGAGAAAAAGCAATATTAATATGGATTTTTATTGCGGGAGATGACCAAATAGTTCAGACCGTTTCATCTCTATTAAAGTAAAATTATCTTTCAAATTTTTATTTTTACAATGAATAGAACACAACTGCACTCATATTAAATCTTTCCTCCACAGCTTTTACAAATTTTTAGCAGTAGGGAGAAAGGATAAAAATGCTGAGATTTCTCAAAAGGATTTGGATGTTCAATTAAATGAACAGGAATTAAGTATGCAGTCCTGCAGGCTGCTCTGCAAATATCAGTTTCTCTTGAGAAGGGCATGATCCCGTCATTTTTACTCAGGCAAAATTTCCATTTGTCTTCACTGGCAAATTTGTTTGAAAGCCAACAGCTCGATTGAAATTTGCCCTTTAAAAAATCATTATTAAAAACAGTTCCTGTTCTGCTAAATTACATATATGTTCTTAGCGTTTTTAACTGATATATATTATCAAATAATCATCTCAGATCTGTCAGAGGAATGTGTCAGGCTCTTATTACTTGTGGCAAAGAAACTTTTAAATGAATTGCTATTCAAATTTCATGCAATTAAAATATTAAATTGCTTATTCAAAATATGATGGGCCAAACCCTCCTGGAACTCATACACATGAACCAGTGATTTCATCCACTAAAGGATTTTAGAAAATCCCTGAACAAGAGGATGGCTTTGCTCTATCTCAGTTGTTCGACTTCCAGTCTTACATCAATTGACTAAGAATAATTTCAGCATCAAAAACTGCAAAACTGAATACCTGGATAGCCTAAGATTCAACTCCAGTGCTGTCTACTGCCTGAATTCCAGCAGATGCCTCCAGCAGAACTCCAGCTGTGACAGTAGGGAGCACAGACCTTGCACTGGCCTTTCTACCCAGGGACAATTTTAACCTCAAAGGAAACACTAAAGGCCTGAACTTGCTGCATCACCATGCTCAATAAAACATTTACTATTGACTTCTCTAGGATCAGAATCAAGACTTCAATAAAGTCCCTTTTTTAATGAGTCCATTTGGAAAACAGTTGGGATTCCAAGCACAGATTTTAAACAAAGCATTTGAGTCTTTAATGTATAAAGGATACATGGAAAAAATGGCTGTCCTAATTTACCTGTCAAAACCATTGCACTTTAAAAGTCAAATCTAGAGCATTGCAAGGTATTGCAAGAATTTTTATAAAACTAAATATTTTTGCTCCAAGATATAGCTGCAAGTAGCCTCTCTCCAGTAGCCTCTTCCCATTTGTGTATAAATAATCCCTAGTGACGGCTGGAGTAGTCCTGTTAAGCCTTTTTTCCTCACTTATGCCATGCATCTGACAAACCAAACCAGAGAATGCTTTCATCCCAGAAATCTTGCATATTATTTCAGGTGGAGGTAAGCTGCACAGGAATTACTTAGATTTTTTGGGTTTTTTTTTCAGTGGTGGCATGGGATAAGTATACTCACAATAAGATGTTTTAAAAATAGGATTTACTATGACTTCCACAGATCTCAGGGGAAGAAGGAAGGTAAAAGAAGGGTTGAAATAATAGGGACATTGTAAATTCTGGGTCTTTTTAAATAAAAATTGGATTCCAATGGCAGGCAGCAGAGCCCCATCCAGTCAGGTTTAACTGGCAGTCTTCCAAAGGCAAGATGAAAGGTCCTCTGAGTAGTAATTGTCTAAATGGAACAGACTCTGGTTATTCTGCAACTTCTTCATCTACTTTATTGTACCTTTATAATTAAATGATGTGATTCCCTTTTTCCCTCTCAACTACTGCAGGAAAGCATCTGATCAACATTGCCATGGTATGCAGGCAGACTCTGTGGCTCTCCATTTGCTTTTCTGGCTCTCTAAAATTTGTATACACGAGTTGTGAGCTGCTGGTTGCCAAAGCAGGACAGAAACTCTGCCTTCTCCCAGCCACTCACCTGCATTCCAGCTCTCTGCTTGCTCAGTGCTGCAGTTGGTTGGCTCACTCAGAGCTGTTGCTTGGGTGAGGGATTGCTGCCTTTGCTAGAAACTCCCTGCCAACAGTGGATCTGATAGCACAGGGTGAACACTATGCTCCAAGATCCAGCAGCAAGGCTATTCAGTGGGTGGAGGAGACTGGACAAACACCTGAAAATCTGAAGAATTTTAGATTATGCTGAGCAACTCCAGAGCCAGCAAGGCTTTAGAAATCAGGAGTGAAACTCTGGTCCTGAGATGCTAAAAGGCTCCATCAGATGTGAATGCAGAATTAGAGGAACAGCTCTGTTAGCCCTTTCTTTTTCACTGTCCCTCTGTACCAGAGTCCTTTCCCTCAGTCCAAGTAGTCCATTCCCAGAAATACAGATTATTCAGCTGAGGAAAAGTTAGCAAGACTGAGAACCTCAGTTTGCACATTCAACTCCAGTAATTTCTTTACTGATTGTAATTTCTGTTGTTTCTGATTTCATTTTTTTTTCATGATGACAAAGAGAAGAAATGAACTGCCTGATTTTGTTGCAGCTTTAGAATACTCCTCAAGTCTTTGGTCTCATGCTTGTCTGCCTCTCCCTGAGTATTCTTACTTGTGACAATCTCTTTTAATTCACTGTCTATTTACCTAATTGCATTATTTTGAAATAGGCACATGGATTCTATGAAAATACCAAAACAAAACAAACAAAAAAAAAATAGGAGCAACTACTTTATATATGAATTACTATTATACCTATATATAAGAAACCTGAAGCAACAGATCTCCAGTTTTTCTAGCAAAATCCTACATAAAGGTCTTGATTTATTTCCCAGAAAGTAAAAATTTATAAATACAGAATAGAATTACAGAAGTGGCCCAATATGTTCAGGAATAGAACTGGTTTTTAAAATCACTGGTATCAGAATATTTCCAAGTACTACAGTTCCTGATCCTGCCACAAGCCATTGCCTATAGCTTGTATTAATTTCAGCAGAGTTCATAAGCAGAATAACTGCAGGGTATTTGAAAAGCTAGTTAGGCTCTTAATGACCATTTTTTGTTATACTTTGATAGACAATTCTCAATAGACTATTCTCAATACTGGAAGTTTTGCCTGGGGAAAAATGTAGGATCTGTTTTAAACTAACTGGATTACAGATCCTGTCCAGCTTTAAAAACAAACAAACAAAAAACCTAAACACTTAATAAAATTTACGTTCAAATATATTTAACATTACACACAACATTTGGGGCCAGAACCTGCATTAGTTTATCCACTTCTAGAAGAGGTGTATTACATTAAATTAACAGAGGAAAGAGAGTTAAAGCTCTATGTACCAATAGCATCCTCCTTTATAAGGTATTTGCCCTGGATCTCATAGAGTGATTTCATCTGTGCAAGGTTATTTGAACACTACACACAGGGAATATCTGCAGCCCCTCACACCTGCACACGACATATTCTGTCCACACATCCATCCCTGCAGCTCCTAACTCCCAAAAAAGCATCTGTCATGGAAGTGAAAACTACTTTTAGTTTTTACTTTCATGACAGATCCTGTTGGTGTGAACCTGGAATACTTGCCTTGTTTTGAACTCACAGCTCTTCTCAACATTGGACAGCAATAACACTTACTTCACTTTCATCATATAAATGAGGATCAAAAAGGAAACATCTCCAAGTCAAACACTTTATTTTATCAAATTGCCATTATACTTGCTTTTTCTGTGTTTCAGTCTAGTGGTGCCCAAGGAACACACACCTCTATAGCACTGATGGGTGACCCTTCATCATGGCTGAGAGCTATAGTACAGACAGATCCTCACCCCAAAAAGGCCATCAAATGAACTACAGTGCTGCTGTTCAATGTTAAGAGTCTCCCTCCTTTAACACTTCTCTCATGCTACAATGAAGTTTGTTAGAAGTGTATCAGAAAACATTTAGAGCAGTCAAGGAGTGACACACCCAGATATTTGCACACAGCTCCTTTATGTGCACAAGTTGCACTTCTGACCCGGGGGCAGTGACTTTGTGAAGTGGCTCTCTGTCCAGCTGCAGACACACATAGCCAGGACTGTGTGTGCAGGGACACCCACTGCCCCTGAGCCCAGGGAACCCCTGGCTACCAGCTGGGTGCTGTATGTCTAGAGTTAGTTCACTCCACACACTCACACACTCATTCACACATATGAACACAAGCAGGCTGCAGCAAGATCTTTTAAAGACCACCTTCTCCTGCATTTAACCACCTCATCTTGATTTATCATATTTTCCCTATGGTTAACACTTAGCAGAGCTGCCATTACACATAACCCAGCACCACACAATTTCAGCTGTTTTTAGCAGGACATTCCTGATCACAGGACATAGCAGGTGGAGAAAAAGGAAAGAGTCTCACTTATTTCAGGATGAAAATCCTCTCTAATAACTGCAACTCCGTTTGCAAAGGTGAGCTCTGTGTGACATGTTTGCCCGCTGTCAAGGTTGAATTTGTTTATGCCCCGAGCAGAGTGAGCACACGTGGCAGAGCAATCCAGCTCACCACAGCCAGCCCAGCACACACCATCCTTACCTAGATGGAAAATAGGAATCACTCCCTTGGCACTGCAACCAGCAGCAGGGTGTCTGGGTGCTGACAAGCTTTTTACATGTTCACTTGTCCTTTACAAATGGGGCTGAAGACACCCATCTATTTCATTGGAGTTGTTAAATAGCAGCTGGATATGAAGGATCTCAAGCAGTGATATCCAGGTACATCACCTGTTTGGACTGGTTTGGTACAAGTTCTGCCATGCTACTCATAAAACATATGGAACAAAACATGTACATGGGCAAACGTGAGAGAACACCCCTCCTGAATAAGGAGCTTTAAGCAATAATTCCACTTGTAATGTCTGAAGAGGGAATTAATGAAGGCTATCAAGAGAGTTTGGGATAGAGAACACTCTTGGAAAACAAGTATTTTGGAAGATGGCACTCTGTGAGAAGCAATGATTTCACTACAATGGAAATAAACCAATGGGGAATCTTCTGATTGCAACACAAGAACCATGGGAGGGAAATATTATTTTGTAGTACAGAGTAACCATGCTGTGGGTAGCAAAAATGCTGTCATCCTTTACTAAAACCCTCATCATCCTGGAAAAACATGTATCTTCTCTTTACCTAGGGGTTTATGCATGTGGCCCCTTCCTACACTTCAGATCAAAGAAATGTTTGGGGCAAAATGACCATCATCTTGAACCACTACCCTAAGGGAAAAATTAAGACAGAGGACCAAAAGACTAGGCAAAAAATAGCACAAAAATGCTACAGGGAAACAGATGCATCTCCACCCAAAGAGAAAATTATTCCTTTCTAATAAATTCATGTAATGTTTTGCAGATATTGAAAATATTACAAAGCATAGCTCAGTGTAAACAGCAAGCTGGGTCTCCTCCTGCTCTTTAGCATTTCTCTTTGTTTACTCTCTACTTGAGGATAGAAAAAGCCTACATGTGAGCACTGCAAATGGTGTATTTCAGGATGGATGGGGCATTCAGAAAGGCAGTGCTGAAACACAGAAATATGTAGCCTCCAATAAAATACTATGTACTTTGCCTGAGCCACCAGGGTCAAACAAATTAAAAAAAAAAAAATCCAGTGTCTGCTTTATGAATACTTATTTGTGTGTGGAAATAATCTGATACCATGGTGATGGGAAGACTACATCAAGATTAGAGAGAGGCATGAAAAAGCTATTGTGCTGTGTGTGTGTTCTCACCCCCATTGCCTTCTTGCTCCCAAAACCCATGTCTCAGGAGTGGAGATCCTGTGGGAAATTGCCCTGGCAGTGCTTCTGGAAGCAATGCCCAGCCAGACCAGCTCACCCATTGCAAGGAGAGGTACTTGGCTAGAGGTGCCAGCTCCCATCTGTGAGCCCAAACGGCTCTGCTCAGCCCCTGCTCATCTCAGGAGAGCTTGGCATGTTCATCTGGTAAAAAAATAGCCCTTACCTTTGGCAATCAGCTCCTCCAGCTCCTGGTCGAATCCTTGTCGGTGGCATTTCCTCCAGAGCCCCATATTGGTGGAGTTGTACTGTCTGTTGCACTCGTCGACCGCGCTCATCGCAAAGATCTGCCTCCTGTTCCTTGCCAAGAGGAGTTTCCCTTCCCAGCGGTCCAACCTAGACCTGCTGGCCCTGAGAGGCAGGTTGTTGTTGGAGTTATAAATGAAGCCAGGATCATTTCTCTTAGTGGTGATGCTCTTGCACCTCTCTCTGTGCTTCCTGGCATCAGTTTCGTACCAATGGTCAGAGCAGATTGCCACAGCCAGCATGCCAAGGGCACACAGAGCTAAAGAGAGGCCAGCATAGAGCAGTAACCTTCCAGCAGCCATGCCTCAGCTTCACAGAAACACCATGGACATCTTCACAACAGGCAAAGCCGTGGGGGTGAGACCACGCAAAAAAAAAAATCACCGGAGCAGCTGCTAGGTGTCACTCGGCACAGACAGCCTCAAACATCCCCAGCTCCCGTGGCTCACATCCACGCTGCAGAGGGATGCTGAGAGCACTACAAAGTTCTGCCCTGGAGACAGTCTTGGAGTCTCATCTGCCTCTTCTCCTCTGCAGAGGAGACCTGGTGAGGAGAAACACAGCCTTTCACCAGTGACCCCTTCACCACAAGCACCCGAGTGACAGGGGCTGAAGGGATGAATCCCCCTGAAGAGACCTGATGGCTGATCAGTCCATTAATCTCTTTCAATCTGGCCCGCTCAGAAATCCAGAAGAGATGGCTTTCAGATCAGCAAGCTCACTACAGCATCATCACAGGACAGAAAAGTTCAACAGCCTGGCATCTCCCGCTTGCAAGCAGCCAGTTGTCCCGGTTTCAGGAATTGGTGACTTGTCTTTTCTTTGTCAGTGGCTCAGCAAGAGCATCATCGTCTGGACGGCCGGTCACTTGCTCGGGTTTAAAGCGAGGTCGAAAGGGAGGGAGCAAGAGGGGGGGAGCAATCTGTTGTTGCTGCTGCTTGCTGCTGCTGAGATCGTGGTTAAAGCATCCCTTCCTCGGCTGGCTCTGGGAACGCGGCACGCACGGCTCTCTCCCTCAGCAGATTTCGCTGACAGCCGCTGGCATCTTGGCTTCGGAGACAGCTCGGCTTCTCTCTGCCAGCCTCGCCATTCACTCTCCTGCTTCTGTGGTGGGCGCTGTCATGCAGGCAGCCGAACGCCGCGCTGCCTCCGCTCCCCGGCTCCGGGCCGGGCAGAGCCGCGGGAGCACCGCAGCCCGGCAGGAGCCGCGCTCTGCCCGCTAGGCTGCCCTGGGCCCCGGCATCCTCCTTCCACACACACTCACACTCACACACACACACGCTGCTGCCCCCCCTTCCGCCGGCAGCTGCAAAGCTTCCTCCGTCCCCGGCGCTGCGATGTGTTGTGCACAGTTTTCCTAACACGGCGGCACGTTAGCCATCTGCAAGATGAAGGCAGGCAGGGCTACGGCTGGCGGAGAGGATGCTGAGGAACGGGGAGGGAGGGAGGGAGGTCGGGGGAAACCGAACCAAAACAAACCGGGGCGGAGGGGCGGAGGTAAGCTACACACCTTACACGGGGAGAGCAAAGCAGCCCCTAACTGGTGTCAACAGCTTTTGGGCTGCACCATTTCTCTGCCATATGGCCCGGTCTCCTTGTCGGAGATGAGATGTTTTAGCTCAGCAGCTTCGTACGAATCGTATTCCCGGCATCGGTAGTTATATATTCAGACATCTTTTTTTTCTCCTTAAATTTTCACTCCCTTTCTCTTTAATGGGAATAACTCACCCATCTCGTAGAGATCAAGTGCAACAGAAGGCGAGCTGGAGTCCCCAAGCTTTAGAAATCTCATTTCACCGTTTTTAACCCAAATAATTGCAAATCCAATCTTCTGTACACCTGGGAATCTTTCCTTGTTCAAACACCGAGCCCCGCAGCCTTGGCCGAAGCCTACAGACCGAGCATACAGAGCGCTGAGCCAAAAGCCAGTGATGTCACCCATGCAACGTGAGACTCATTTCTTATTTCTCTATCCTCCTTAAAGATAAACTGCACCACTTCCCAGGCAGGAAATGTCGAAGCCTTACTCTCTTAAGAGGGGAAAATATAAAACCTGGATTTAACTGGATCCTGACCATTCTTGATCACAAGCCTTTACATTATGTCAATCAAATCCAAAACAAGCGGAGCTGTTTCTCACTGCACCAAAAAAAAAAAAAAATCCCAACCTGCTACATAATAGAGAGAATGAGCTTGGAAGAAACCCTGGATTCTAGACCTTCTGTGCAATCCAGAAGGATGAGGCTTCCAGACTCTGAACTGTACTGTTTAAAAAAGAAATACACATGGTCATTTCCCTTGCACCAAAAAGGGCTGGATGCTGGCACATCCTGATCTGCGAGTACCACAGCATCCTGGAGTTGACAGAGGAACCAGATTAGCCCCATCCAATATTTGGCTCCCCCTGACTCCACAGCATCAAAGGCAAACAATGCACTTGTTCCTACTGCACCAAAAAGTCCACAGCCCAATGCCTCCCCCACAGATTTATGCTGCAAAAATCTACACCCACGCAGGATCCTACCAGCTTTTGGCCCCTGAATCCCAAGTTGTGTCATCTGAATTGAAAATAAGCACAGCCTCTCTGGGGCTGGTGACAGTCCTTGGCCTGTCCTGGGATTTTGCTAGCTTTTAACCCTAGCCACCCAAATTATTCTTGCTCCAGTGGGGAGAACAGATTTAGTAGCTCTCTGTGTATCAGAAATACATACCTGGACTGTCTTGTGGAATACAGCTGCACCAGGAAAAAATTAACCTGTATGGCTGGATCATAACAATTTTTGGCACCAAACCAAATTGTGTTGTTGAAAAAAACAATACATTTCCCATTTTACCTGGAAAAACCAGGGCCCATATCAACTGGGATTTGCAGCTATGGAAGAGTATTTGTGTCGTTAAACCATTTTTGGTGTGAAATGTACTGTTTTCTCTAACCACCTTGAAGGATTATGAAACTGGCAAAGAAAAAAAACAGTCATCCAAACCATAAAGGTTACAATTGTCTGCATCTACTGAACCAGGTCTATTTCAAAATTCAATGTTGTGTTATGAAAATTCACTGTATCTGGAATGCTCTAGGTAAAGTTAAGAGTTTTACTGAAAAAAAGGACTAGTTTAATTTTTTTAGCAGTAACTTCCCTTTGTTGTTAATAATAACAGCCAGTATTTAAGGATCCCAGGTTTTTTTAAAAATAGTTCAGCACAGATGGATCCACTTCTATAAGTGGATTTTTGAAGTAACTACATGTCAGTAGATAAAAAGAAGTAGATATTACAGTGGGCCTGGAGCAGCCATACTTGTTGTCTGTTCAGAGATAAAATACAGTTTTGTGGTCGAAAAGCTGTTGGCTCCTCTAAGAAAATGACGAAAAGGTTTCTCATATCACACCCACACAGAGATGAAAGTGCACCTGGATTTCTTTGTCAATTTTTAGCATCAAGTCCCAAGCTGAAGGATGAGAACAGGGAACAGGCCTAATTTTACCAACCATATTTTTTTGGATGATTGTTAGATTTTCTGTTTAAGCACAAGAGCCTGCTATGTTTATCCTCTATTAGATGGAACTGGAAAACAAAACTGTTTTTTGTCTAAACATCCAGTTTAGACAGAACTGGAAGACTGGGACAAAGAGCAGAAAGGAGGACCCAGCTACTAGAACAGTTTTTCTCATGATACTGACTACAAATATCCTGAAATCCAAAAATATCCATTTTCTTGTGATACTGACCAAATATAATCCTGAGAGGATAGGAAAAATCACATAATGGATTCACACCTATATTTATTTCTTGTTAAACATTAGGATGACAACCCAAAGAGACAAGGTTTGGTTGGACTCAGGGAGGTCCAGGTGCCAGGTTTTCCCATCACTCTCCAAGACAGCAGGATAGTTTGGGACAGGAGGACTTTTGTATCTGGAGAAGCCAGACTTGTTCGCTCTTCTCATTCCTAAGCATGGGTTTGAAAGCCAAAAATTGACATTCAGTTCCAGGTTTTATCTTTTTCCCTGAAAAAGCATTTTAGTGGAAGTTTCTATGCATTTTTTTTTGTTTTTTGCTTGCATTTGTGGCTTTATCAGATGCAGTCTACATCTTTCTGCAAGTCACCTTAAACATATAACTGTAAGAGAAATTGTTGGATTTTAGCCTCTCTTTAACTCTTTGAATTGAATATTTTTCTCCATCATCATCATCATTATTCCCTTTTTTTTCAGGAGGGAAACTTGCTGCAGGCATTAGAAATCTTCCCTACGTCTCTAACCAGGATTATTACAGACAGCCCCTTCTCAGCACAAACAGATCATCATTAAATTCTCTTCTTCCCACCTCACCCCTGCCTCACTACAGGCAGGAAAAAACCAATCTTTGTTGATTTTCCCATGAATGTAAGCTGGAAGAAAGACATTTAAAAAATAATAAATAAAAAAACCACAACCCTTCCACGCACACATGGAAACCACTCCCAACAGTGAATTAAGGGCATCTCAGCACAGGGAGCTAATTCACGGGTCTTAAATGAATCAGGCAGTGAAAATGCAGTTTCAGCGATGGATGGAAAGCTGAGGCTTTCTTTTCTGCGGGTTACAATTGCAGTGATCCAGGGAGAAAAAGCCAGAGCACACGGGTGCGCAGGAAAAATGTCTGAAGGCATGGGACAGAGGAGCACAGCCCGGTGAGTGTTCCGAGCCAATTCCTGGCGACGAGCCGTGCGCTGCCTGCTAGAGCTCACTACGGAAGGCATCCTGCAGCCAGGATACAGCTAGGATATCCTCCAGCTAGGGTACAGCTAGGATATCCTAGGATATCCTCCAGCCAGGGCCAGTCGCCTCTCCAGTCCCTCCCAGCATCGTCTCCGCTCTCCCGAGCATCCTCCACCGCCCACCGCCTCTCCCGAGAGCTCCCGACACAAAAGCAAATCCAGCGCCCGTGCTGGCACACAGAGGTGAGGTCTGGGGTTAGGAGGGAGGAAGGGCAGAGTAAATGCACACAGCAAATGCAAAACCCACTGCAATTTGCTTTTCTTTGTCGGTTTTTTTTTTCTGGAGGGGGGTCTTTTGTTTTGTTTTCTTGGGGTCTTTTCTACATCAAAATGACCTCCACCATATTTTTCTTCCTTCGTCTTTTTTTTTTTTTTCGTTTAAAGAAAAAGAATTCAGTGCCATCTAGTGGGGGAGGGGATCGAGCAAGTCAAGGTGCTGCCCATTCCTAGGGATCTATACTTCTAATTCGGTTATTCAGTAGGGAAAGATGACCCTCAGTATTCCCCTGCTCTCTCTGTGATCTTCAGCTGCGCAGAGGTGATGTTTAATTTACATGGGCTCCAGCCTTCACTCTTTGTAAAGAATCACCTGCTGAAGTCAAAGGAACTCGTCCCAGTGTTGTATTACCAGAAGCAGCAATGACTCTGGAGGCAGTTCCCTGCCCTAATTACAGGATTTCAAACACAAGACAGTAATCAAACCAAACACAGATATAACAAATTATGCCTACTAATATTTTTTATCATTCCAGTGCACCTTGAATACTGGTCTCTGTGAATCCTCAGCATGCCAGCCCTTCTAATAAAACAGCCATAAAAGATGCTACCATAAAAGCATCTTATGATAACTCCCACAAACACTTGAGCCATCATTCAAACTGATTTTGGGTGTTCAGGTGACTCAGAACCAAGCAGAGGTTCTAAAAAGGAAGATCTGAACCACAAAACACCATCTAAAAGTTTGTAATCTAAACCCCAGGCATTAACCAGTTGTCAGTGTTCCTTCTATTTTTATTTTTTTTTAATAGAAAAAGAGTTTTTCATAGGGAAGCATCAGCCAGCTGCATAAACATGGGGTAGCCACACACAAATACAGAGACAGAGAATAAGCACACAGCTGTCTACACACTCAGGTGTTGCTGTGCACACACTGATATCTAGCTGCACACACCTAGCTGGATGTCCTTTGCCCTCCCCACTGGCAACTCCCCAAAGAGATCAGTTTTGCTCTCTCTAATAAAAAAAATTTAAAATAAATAAATTTAAAAAAGCATTTGGATTGCAAAGTTTAGCAAGTTAGTGAATGCCAGATTTAAGATCACCTACAGGGCATTAATTTGCCCAGCATGCAAACACACTGTGATACAATCTTTAATAGCATGATTTTTGTTTCCATGGGTCTCTCATTTTTTACAGTGCAAAGGATGAATGTTGCTCACTTAATGAACACTATTCAAATTTTCTCCTATCCTTATCATCCAATGTGTGGTGCATGTACTATTTATTGCAGAGCATCCAGATCTCGCATTGCATACAGAATGATTAATTTCCTCATGGGCTTTTCTATAGTGGTACTCTAATTGTAGTGTTGGAGGGCTGGGGTTTTTTTACAAACATCCAGGAACTTATCTTCACAGCTCCCTGCTGAGGGACAGAGATAAAAGGCAGTATTTCCAAACATGTCAGTGTATTTTGGGTACTCTAATAAAGGAACTTAGAAACTAAACTTCCAGAGTATGTAGCACCTTAGCACTCAGAGAACAGCTCACAGCCCCTTTTGCTCTAGGCACAGTGGGCAGTATTTCCACAAATTAGTCATGGGTGACTGAAACTGGACACACAGAAAATAGGGATCACATGGACAGAAGTTGGGAAGAATGTCACTTTTTTTGTCATCAAGCTTCATAACAGTAAATTTCACAAAGGGTGAAACAAAATCCAATTTTCAATTTTCAATTTCAATTCAAATGTCCATGACCATGATTTTTCCTACCTGTCCTCATCTGCTGGGCTCACTACTCAGCCTCCAAACAGCCACCATCTCAGGACTGCAGAGTCCTGGTTCATCTGTCATCTGCCATCAATGAAAACAGAATCTGGGCAGAAAGCAGGATGTGATCATGTATTTTACCTCATGACCACAAGTCACAAGTGAATGGCAGTCCACAGGCAATATTTATTCTGGTGCTTTCTTAGAATCTGCATCTACTGACCTGAGGTGGTGATGAAGAGGGGAGGCACAGAGGAGCTGAGGCAGAACTGATCAGGGGTCAGGAGCTGAATGGAGCATACCATCAAAAGAACAGATTTGGTTTTGGAGGAAGCAAAATGAATTGCTGGGCAGAAGGCAGGGGGACAGGTAGGTGAGAAGTTTTATATCTTATTTTTCAATAAAGCAGAGGGAATGGCCAACAGTAAATGGCTTCACACAGAGACCAGTGAAAGACAGAACACATATAAAAAAATCCACAGTATAATGTTGCTTTTCCAAAGGCAAAACAAAACAAAAGGCTGCTGGCTTTTCACTAAAATTGCTTCCTCCTGTTAAAATTTACTCTTCATTATTTAGCTGTCAACTGTCAAAGCCACATCACTGTTAACAACCTAAGTCTGCACTGTGGACATGGCTATGCATGATAATCACTGCTCCTCATGAGAACATCTCCAGGAAAGCTTTTAATCTCAAGCAAAACAAGGATGAAGTATTTTAAGCAAAACTTTTCCCCAAACTGCCCAGTGTGGACATCATGCTTGGAAAACCCCAGCCCAAGCAGTTGAAGTTTAGCAGAGATAAAAGGTACTGAAAACAAGGCCAAGTAGGCAAACTCAGCCTAATGAAAACATTATCCCTGAACCCCTGCCCTGCCCCCACACAGCCTGAGGGTCCAGGGGCACTGTGATAAACGGCAGAAGGACTTGGGAGATATCACTTCACCTCTCAAAGCATTGCCAACAGCTTTAGATTTTTCAGCCACGTGGGAGGATCTAAATGTGACACATTTAACATGTTGAGTTCTGAAGTAAAATACTCAGGAAAGCCATTCCTGTCTCTTGAGTCCTGGGCAAACACTCAAGTGCTTCCAATAACAGAGGAAAAACAATAAAGCTTTAAAAAAAAAAAAGAAAAGGCCTAAGCTGCACAGGTGTATGCCTCTACGGAAAAAGAAAGTTCTGCTGGGAGACAACTCAGCTAAAGTACAAGGGCAATATTTAGCCCTCAAGGCTCTTTCAAATCCATCTCCCTACAATAGAAAACAGATCTTAGCCCCAGCTTTCAGAAGCAGAGATTCAGCTCCAATATGCTGCCCTCTGACATCACAGCAGCCACTCTGTGTCCTGCTTACTGTCTTGCCAGCTTGGTAATCAACATCTTCATATTCTACAGCTTCTCCTCTAAGCTGGACAGGTTTCCCCATGAACAGACCTGTTTCCCCAAAAGCCTTGCTATGAGGACTGCTATTCCATTCAAGCCCATCTCTGCTTCCCCCTGTTTACCTTCTGGATACATCAAGCCCAGCCTCCTACCCAAAACCCTGCTACAGGAAGAGCCCATTGCCTGCTGCAGTGAGGAAGGTGACATTGCTCTGAATGCAGTCGTACAGCAAGGTCACTTGCTGCCTAAAGCCAGCCACTAAAGCAAGATGGTTCTCAGCATCACCACCATTGGGCTCAGCTGAAAACAGGAGATATCACTTCATTAAAATTCATAGATCTTGTGACTCTTATAGAAATAGCAAGAAGAATCCAGGATGGCAGAGATGAGATACGAGGGCCAAAGAGTACTGGCTGAGAGCAAAAACTCAGACCTCTGCCTGCCAAAAATAAGCATATTTTTGGTAAGAACTGGCTTTTATTCTTAAAGTTACATCTAACACATTGATCTTCAATATATTAAAGCTTGATTAATTCTGTTTTTTTCTGTACTGCATCAATAGGTAGTTCATATAAGCAGCCTCATGGAAAGGTGCATCTGCAGTACTGTTAGTTTGCCTGACAAGGCAAGACACACTGAACAACCTTCCCTAAACTTCTGACAGATTTCAGAATACATTGTTCACTCCCAGAGAGGTTTTTGGACATGGTTTCTATCAGCAGTGTTTTGTGAACTAATCCAGTGCAAATGCAATTGTAGATGGATAACATGGTTTCATAGTGAGTGTATCACATCTGTGGTTGGCTCTCAGCTACCAATTAAATTTGTTGCTTCTTTTACACAAAAAGAAGAACAATGATTAATTAAAAATCAAAATTCATAGATCATAAGAAACCATCACATAAGCAACTGGAAAACCAGCAAGCAAAACAAAAACCAGCACCTGTTTGGAAAAACTATATTCTCTAAAAGCACTCCTTCATTTTGGAACAAGACTCAGAAGCAAGACTTCAGTCTTCATCTATTCTATTTGGCTGTGAAGTCCCAGCAGAGTAGATTCATTTAAAAAAACATTTTTTAAAGGTGTATAAAAATATATTATGTGCTGCTGTAAAAGCAGCTGACATTTGGAATGATAAATTCTCTATTTAGATACAAGCATGCTGCCATCTTCAACAATTTTGCATTTACTTCCCTTCATTTATTATCACCAAGTATATTTGCATCAAAATAAAGTAGTTGGTTATTCAGAGTTCATCCACTTGTGCAGTTCATTTCCCATTTACCTCAAGCTTTAGAACTGCGATGCCACAATTACACCTTGAACTCTGAAGTTGTTCCAGTGAGAACTCCTGGGTCATGAAAGACAGACATGTATTTGCTGCAAAGGCCTCCAGTAAGTACCCACCAAAAAAGAAACCATGGGAAGTACCAAGCTTCAGTGACCATACCCTTACTGCCCATGATAAAGAAATTGGCCTGCAAGAAGTTACTTGTTTCCAGAGAAATAATGTTTCCAGGACTAAGGAACAAAATTTCCCAAGGACAAAACAAAACAAAACAAAACAAAAGCAACAACAAAAAAAAAACCTCAACACACACAAAATTTGGGACCTACAGACAAAATCCAAAGAAGGAATTTTTCTCAGGAGAAAGGGAACAATGTCCAGAAAGCAAGTGTAGGAGCACCACTTACTCAGCTTGGGTACTAACAAGGTCAGAGAGAAAGAACTGAACCAAAAAAAGCCTCTGCAGAATGCTTCTATAGGCTGAAGCAACTGAGGCTGAGAAGTGCAGGCAGGATTGATTATGATTCCTTAGACAGGCAAATTCAGAAACAGAGGGCAGCTCTGGTTACATAACTAACAGCAGCCTCATGTCACCCACCAGGACTGCAGTGAAGAACTCCAAACTAAAACCAAAATTATTATCTGTTTCCATAACTCTGCAAGGGGGAAGGTTGATCAATGATGTTTAGGTCTACAAGAGCACTACTGAAATGACTGGGTACCTGGGAGTCCAGCCAGATCTTGGAAAAATCTGCTGACTTAGAAATCAAGGAGCCAGAGTGGCTATGCAGAGTGCTCCCAAAGACCTGACCGTGTATCCTGTGATCAGCACTGGTCGAGATATCTTGAGACAACAAAGGACTTAAACCAGGAAAATATGGGGAGAAATCTGCATTGAAATGCACCATAGAGGTCAAAAGGGATATACAAAATCCAAGTCTGCTGAAACTCAGGGGAACCACCAGCTCACAAACCCAAGAGGTGTAGATCCAAGACAGTATCTTGATAAGAGTTCAGCATGAAGAAACAGAAATGTGAACTCAAACTGACCCAACTAATCTCCTTGGGTTTTATGTTTAAGAGATTGATGTATTCCTGAAAATTCTATTGCTGGAACATTTTTATTCACTCTGTTTTCACACTTGGTCAAGCAGAATTAGAGATGAACAGCTCTTTGACCTCATTTGAAGGCTTGGTGGATGTCCTTTCAGATGAGTGTTGCTGAGAATGATGGAAGAGAAACTGCAAGAGCTTTTATCAGCAGTGAGCCAGATGTCTCCATTATTTCTTCTCTTCTGCTGATTTTGTAATTTTAATATTTTTCCTTTTTTTCCTCCCCTCTGCAATCCTCTGTTCCAGCCAAAAAAAAAAGTGTCTTTGCTACTGTTGATTTTAGAAGTTTTATGTGCATGTTGTTAGTAAAGTAAAAACAACATTTCTGTAGTATGTTTTTCACAATGGGAAGCTGAAGCATTTTATAAGAACCAATTAATCTTCATAACCCATTTCTGAAGCAGACATTATTTTCCCCAGTTTACAGAGGGATGAAATGGCAGATAGGTTAATTAATTTGCTTAAGGTCATCCACTGAGTTAGCAAAGGAGTTGCAAAAAAACCCCAAGATCCCAAACCCTTCATCTAACCACTGAGAAATACCCCTTCTCTTCAGTCTGAAGTATTTCATTGAAATCTATCACTGACCTTTTATTCTGCCATACTGTGGAACTACAAATTAGTCAGTGTAAATGACAAACACTGAGGTGCTGGAGATCCACAGCATCTTTTGCCTGTTCAGCTTTGTGCAGCACCCACGATGCTGGACAGATGATCTTCCATTAAAAATGGATGTGTTACAGTTCCCCTGCAGAACTGCCAATATCATTTCAGGCATCACTTGGGCACTGCACAAGAGACAAATGGCACTGGCTCTCTTTCCCCAGGAGGAGGGAAGGCTGCCTCAACAGCCCAGCTGTTGGGGAAAGCAATAAACTCAAGATGCCACCTTGGCTTTGAAAAATAATTTCTGTTTTCCTCTTATCCTGCATCTCCCTCCCAAGTGTTCCCAGTGTTAGATAGCTGGAGCAGCAGTACTTAATAGTGACATCTTTGTGGATTCCACTCTGGCATTAGTTTGATGAGTTACTTTAAAGTCAAAATATCCTTCAAATGCCCACCCAAAGTCTGTCAGTCTCTCAAGAGTACACATTCTCTCCAGAGGGATTTGCAATTCAGATGTTTTCGTGGCTCAGCACGAATCACTGTGGAACAAAACACAGTTGAAATTTGCCAATTAATCACGAACACATATTGAATAACAAATGATGTCTGAACATGTATGTAGCCAATGCAGTTTTACCAAATGCTCAGAGGGTCCTTCTACTTACTCAGATGATTTTGTTCCCTCATGGCAGTATTTATAACAAGAAAATGTTAGAGATCATGTTACAGCATGATAGTTCTGAGCATAAGACTTAGGAGGGAAGTTGATCACTTTGTCATACAGGTACTGCTCAAGTGCCTCATTTTCAAGATCAAATGATACAACTTCAGACTCTTCTTTCCTCTAAATGTCAATAAACAACCATCAATGAGCAAACTGTCACCGTGATCTTTTTTCATTCTGGGTATACCTTTGCCTTCTCAGGACAAACAATGTATCAAGTGCTGCATTTTATCAAAATTTTGCCTTAAAGCTGTCATTCAGTTATAACTAAAATACATACACAAGATGAATTAACTAGATAAACAATTCCAGATTGCTCTTGATCTAACAATATAACTCCAACAAAATTACTGCCAACTATTTGTGAAAAGGTCTTTATTATACTTTATTATGAGGTCTCTTCCTCTTTTTTTTTTTTTTTTTTGCCTGCTTCATATGTGTTCCATGAATGTCCACTCACCCATCTCCCACCGATTTTCTTGTAAATAATTGTTAACAAGTCCAAACACTTCACTCTGCTTGCGACAAAAAGCTCAGAAGGATCTAACAACACGTCCATCGAATTCAGCTCATCACAAACCCATCCCTTCCTGTAGTCAGTCTCTGCTGCATCCTTCCATTCCCTTAGCATGCCAAGTCTCATTTGGACTGTAAGACCTCAGCGTGGGGATGTTGAGTTTAAACTCCCTGGCAGAATACAGGGAGACACAGTGTGCCAGATGAGGCGAGCAAGACTTTTTGGGTCCATGGATTGCAAACCAGATCATTGTCTGTCTCTGCAAATCTGCAGAAGTGTTGAGTTGTGGTTTTGTTGACTGATGTAACCCTGATTTTCCATCCTGAGTGCCTGTACGCTGCCTTACTGGCATGCTAACCCTGGCTGGGTGTTCTGCAAGCAATTCTCCTCATAACCACAGCAACAACAGGGTTCCAGTGACATAAATAGGCTCTTGTAAGTGCACATTTTTACTTTGATTTAATGATAATAATAATAGTAATGGTTGAGAGGAGAGACAACTGAGCAAAAGCAGAAAAATTTAACTAATGCAGACCTTTTCATACTTGTGCTTCCATCACACCAAAAAGGCCATGCTGGTATAGGCAGCAAAAATACTTTGAGAGAAAGAGGAAGATGTTTTCATCAGTTTTCAGAGTGTGGGTAATATATAAGTAAAGTATTTTTATTGATGAGGAGGAATGAGATTGAACTGATGTAACTACTGAATCAGGCAGGATGATTTACCAGAATGGAATATTAAAACACTTTGCCCTAATCCTTTAACATAAATAAAGAAATTTGAAGACTGAGAAGGCAAGAGTGCATATGAAACCACCATTATTAATTTAGAGATGCAGAGACAGTAACTTGTTCCAACTAACCCTGTTGAGGAGGGGTGGAATGGAGTGGGGATGCCTGCAGAGAATCAGGCTGCTTATCCCTCTAAGGTACCAGAAATGTGCTCAGTTTGAAGCTGTGTGAGGAAAAAGCCCTAATACCAGAAGCCACATCTCATTGCACTTTCCAAAAACGTCTTTTTTATGGGAGAAGTCATTCCAGTCTGCATGGAAGAAGTATTTTTGAACTCATAATATTTAAACAACTTACTCATGGTACAAAAAGGGGGTGGTTGTTTAGGAGCCAGCAATCATAATTTGTCCATAGCAAGGACAGTTGTTATAACAAGGACAGAGGACAGTCCCAGTCAGGGAAATTGTCTCTCTCTCTCCCCCTACCCTCTCTCTCTTTCTCACAAACACACACATACACATGCTTCAGAAAGACCTTCTCCATCAAGATGGGAGAAATGACGAGAAAATTGCGATTCAAAAATAGAGATAGAAATGTAAATGAGAATACTTATGATCTTACTCCATAAAGTCATGATTGCTTAATTAACAAAATGGCCAATTTGGGCTGAAGGACAACTTTGTCTCAGCAGTAGGGTGAAGGAAACACTCAGAAGTTAAAAGCATGGTATAGAACAGCATAGAAAGGCAAAAATATAGGAAAAATATTCTATTAAACAACGAAAACTACAGAAAAAGCATAAATGGTGTGACTATAGACAGTAAAATGAGGGGTGCAACAATGCTGATGGGTATATCTAGAGATGATAATATAGTACAGAAGTGGCAGAAATACTAAAAACCTCTATTTCCTCCTTAGAAAGATTAGAAAGAGACACTTTTCTTATCTTGTAGAAAAAAAAAAAAAGAAAAAAGGAGCACTTTTCCATCCATTAGTCAGTAATGGAAATGCTAGGCAAGATCTACTAGAGCAAACATTTTAAAATTGGGATGTCTAGAGAACTTTTATATGACAGTGTTTGAATAACCGGCTAAAGAAATTCCATGAATGTTAATTCTTAATAATCACAGAATCATACAAAGGCTTGGGTCAGGAGGGACCTTAAATATCATCTAGTTNCAGGAGGAAAGCAAAAGTTATGAGGGTAAGGGCTGGCAAGGAGCACAGGAGACATACACCCTGAATTTGAGGAGTAGAGAAACAATCTCTCCAAGTGGTTTGGAAACACAGTGAATGACAAACATTTGTGGCTCCCAAACTCTCCCTGTCATCTTCTTTCACTAAAACTAGATTTTAAGATTTGCCCCAGTTTGCAGCCTGGTCAAGACCATGAGTGAAGACACCTGGCTTTCTGCTCTTTATGTAAACTCGTGTCTTCTCCCAAGAGTAAAACCAGCTTGGTTTTGTTAACCTGAACACATGTTCTTATGGAGCAAGCTGCTGACTGGATGTGTCAGTGTGGACATCTCACCCCAAAGAATAGGGCTCTTTGCATACTTGTCATCAGCTTTTAATGAGGATAACCACTTTTCTCATTTCATTATCAGATTAAGCATGTCACTCCAAAGCTGCTCAGAATGGCGAGGGAAACAAATGAAAGAGTCACAACGGGAACGTTCTTGACGCGAGCGGGTGTGACCCTCTCGTGATGTGTGACATTTTGGGTTGTACTGTGCAGAGCTGGACGCGATGGTCCTTGTGGGTCACTTCCAACTCAGGATATTCTGCGATTCTGTGACTCCGTGACAGCAGGGACAGCACCCGCCGAGCCGCACTGAGTGCGGGGAAGGGCAGGGAGGGAAGATAGGTGGGAAGGATAGCACAGAAGGCAATGTGTCCTGATGAGTTACAGCTGTACTGATCACTGAGGAGCGGGAACATCTCTGCCTGCCCATTGAGTTTGGGTGTTAAAAAAGAGTGGGTTAGCTGGTTACTGCTTAGAGTTACAGCTCGAGTTGGAGCTTCATACTAAGGGCCTGTGGCAGTTTGGGATGGGGCCTGCTGAAGTTTGGGATGGGGCCTGCCGCGGTTTGGGATGGAGTCTGCNTATCTAGAGATGATAATATAGTACAGAAGTGGCAGAAATACTAAAAACCTCTATTTCCTCCTTAGAAAGATTAGAAAGAGACACTTTTCTTATCTTGTAGAAAAAAAAAAAGAAAAAAGGAGCACTTTTCCATCCATTAGTCAGTAATGGAAATGCTAGGCAAGATCTACTAGAGCAAACATTTTAAAATTGGGATGTCTAGAGAACTTTTATATGACAGTGTTTGAATAACCGGCTAAAGAAATTCCATGAATGTTAATTCTTAATAATCACAGAATCATACAAAGGCTTGGGTCAGGAGGGACCTTAAATATCATCTAGTTCCAACCCCTCCTTGCCATGTGCAGGGACACCTTCCACTAGATCAGGAATACAAAGAAATTAGAGGATCATGTCAATATTCAAAAAGGACAAGAAAGGCGACTGGGTAGCCCAGGCCATGAGGCTGCTCAGCCTGTGACAAGCATGGAAAAGTTGACAGAAAATTAATCAAAGAAGGATGACAGAATAACAATTTGTTCAATGCTTGGCAGAATCTGCTCTTCTAGAAAACAGGGTGAGCCAGACAAACCCAATTTCCTCCTTCGATGGCATTACACGTTTGGCATATAAATGCAATCACATAATTGTCATTTACTCAGATGTTTGCACAGAGTCTGATTTAGCACCTCCTGGCACTGATTAAAAATTAGCATAAATCAAGCACTGGGAAAGCTCGTGTCTAGTGGGATTGGCAGTGGCCAGAGGGGTGCCGGAGGAAGCACAGCAGGGTCAGGTGCCCATCCCCACACATCAGGGGCTCCCCTGGGCACACACCCCACTCCAGGTTTGGGGCTGGAAGGTGAGTGATCGACTCACCACCTTCACCAGTGCCAAGAGAACACTTGTGCTGAAAGACTGAGCTTGCACAGGTAAATTTGCCCAGGCAGATATATTTATGCAGCTGAATATAATATAACNGACTCCGTGACAGCAGGGACAGCACCCGCCGAGCCGCACTGAGTGCGGGGAAGGGCAGTGAGGGAAGATAGGTGGGAAGGATAGCACAGAAGGCAATGTGTCCTGATGAGTTACAGCTGTACTGATCACTGAGGAGCGGGAACATCTCTGCCTGCCCATTGAGTTTGGGTGTTAAAAAAGAGTGGGTTAGCTGGTTACTGCTTAGAGTTACAGCTCGAGTTGGAGCTTCATACTAAGGGCCTGTGGCAGTTTGGGATGGGGCCTGCTGAAGTTTGGGATGGGGCCTGCCGCGGTTTGGGATGGAGTCTGCTGGCTGTGCTGTGAACAGGTAAAGGACATGTGGTGGTGCAAGGGACAAACAAGGTGAGGAGATGTGTGAGGGACAGACAGGGTGAGGCGGCCGGGTAAGGGACAGCTTGGGGTTTGAGAGGAGAGCAGGAGTCAGAGCTGTGTGGAGCTGCCTGTAAGAAAAGGAGTCAGAGTTGCAAGAAAAGAAGCACATTGAAAGAAGGCATGAAAACTTTTCTAATAAAGGACTGGTTGTAACACCACTCGTGCCCGTCCCGACATAACTGCAACACGGGAACAAACAGCAGAGGGAGAAAGAGAAGGAGTCTCCTCCTTGGGCCGCCCGTCCCGCCCCTCACGTCACCCGTGCGCGCCGCCTCCCCTCCGGCAGCGCCGCCGCTGCTCCGGCCGCGCCTCAGCGCGGGTGAGCGGGGCTGAACGGGGCCGAACGAGGCCGAACGGGGGTCCCGGGTGCCGGGCAGGGCCGTGTCCCCGGGAGCCGCAGCCCTCGGGCGGGTCCCGGCGCTCCCGTCCCGCAGGGAAGCGCGGCCTGAGGCGGCGCCGCGGGTTGAGCTCCGTGGGGCCTGGTCCTCTCCCTGTGCTCCCGGGGCAGTAACGCGGGGAAAAGAGCGTTCTCCTGGCGTGTTGCGAGTGGCGAGGGAGAGCTCCGAAACAAGCTGGGGGATCGGGAATAAAAAATAAGGCAGCGCGGGACGGGAATGCTTGGCTTTGGGTGGGAGCGGGTGGAGCGGCAGCGCTGAACGCTGGGTTTGGGTTAGGTGGTTCCTCGGGGCAATCCTGAAGATGTCCTTGCTGGAGGTGACAATAACCTGATCAAAGTACTCTTCCGTCTCACAGGATCACCCCAGAACAGGCTTTGGATAGCTCTATCTGTTCTGGGAGTCTGCAGCCTTTGCTTTGCTTCTCTCTCAAGCGTTCTTAATCAGGCAAGGATTAATGGAGGTCTCCAGCCTTAGCTTGGGCTGTTACAATTCCTTTAGCTTGGTGTTATAATTCCTTTAGCGATTCAGAAGTGATGATCAGGTTGCTCAGACCACAGGTGTGCATTATTCAGGAGCTAAAGGTATTTTTATTTTAAGGCTGCAGTACGTAGAGATTAAGCAAGTTGTTTGAGTCTGGTGATAAAGACACTTTCGGAGTCATGTGGTGAAGAGTTTGGGGGACAATTTGTTTCTTTGTCTCTGTAGGAATTAGAACTGGCTGTTCTGAAACAGATGATTTAAAAAAACTTGGTGATTATTTCCCCCTGTAACAGATGCCAAGTGCTGCCCTGCAATTATTTAAGAGCTGTCTTTTCACACTAGGCCTACTGCCTTACCTCAAGGTCTCTGATGCTTTGCCTTCTCTTATGTTACTTTTTCCATTATTCTTTCTTCTCAAATTACTCATACTATTTTCATGCTTGTTTTTTCTTTCCTTCTTCCTTTAGAGTGCTTTGTTAACAGGAGTAGATCAAAGGAGGTCCTCCAATGAGCAGATGTATGTACATGAGGTTATGAATACTTCAAGTTTGTGTTATTGAACAACAGGCTCTGTGCAATCATATTGAGGTGGTCTTAGCACTGTCCTGATGATTATTCTTATCCATGATCTTTAATTTGTTATGCTCATATTCTGGAATCAGCTGTGCAATGTTTTTTAAAACAAGAATTTTAAACTTTAACCTCAGTGTCATGCTCTTGAATTAACCAGCTTAATTTATCTGAAAACTTATGTGATCACTCAAGGCAAAATACAAACAAAATACTACTTCAAATACATCATTATGGGATTCCTATTGTTTTCTACTATAACCCATTCTGCAAACAAAGAGTAAAGAAGACTTAAAATGGGGAGGGTTAGAAAAGCTGAGAGAACACCCTTCTGGTGCCTCTTTAGCAGAGTGGATGTTGTCTGGTGGTCTAATACCAATGATTTTGTCTTCAGGGCATTTTTGTTGCAGAGGTTTTTAGGTGAGAGATGACTAAAAGAGAACTGGAAGCTGCTGATTGATTTTCTTGGAAAAAAGAATATGGCATAGGAAAACTGCTGTTTTTCTCTCAAATGAATAGGCATCGTGAGAGACTGAAAGGAGAATGGAGAAAAAGTTGATGTAGATGATCAAGGGAAGGGAATTGAGATGGGAGAGATCTGTGTGATTTATATAGAGAAACAGGATTTATTTATTGCCCATTGTTACATGGATTATAACAATGTTTTAAATAGGATGAGAAACTTTCATGAGGAGAAACTTTCAGGTCGTTTTCTCTGTGTGTTCAAGTGGTGCTTTACCCTGTGCTTGTGTAGCAGTCAGTGGTATCACATGGCTGTCATTTTTGGCAGAGCTCACACTGCAGTTGTTCCTATGGCTGGAGTTTAAAGGTTGTCTTGAGCAAGCTGAGTGGGTTCTGCTAATAAACTGTGCTAGCCATGGTAAATTGTGGTGCAGTGGAGGTACTTTTATAGTTTGTATTGCTGTCTGTAGGCTGGGAATTGTCCCTGTATTCATGTAGATGTTCTTTATATGCAGGGTTACATGCTAAAGTACTAGACTGATTTTATGCTAGGAACGTGTGATGTCAAATGAGTGATCAGGGTATGATACATTCCTTTGTTGGCCTTAATTCTGGGCTAGCTTGTTCTACTCAGCCATCTTAGGAGTTGTGGCCCTTCTGTTTCTTTTGCAGGCAGTTCCATCTGTCTGTGTGTCCCACTGTTCCTGGGGAGATGTCCAACGTTTCCAGCTACGCCCTTCGCATGGCCCGGCTGAGTGCCCAGATATTTGGGGAGGTTGTCAGGCCCACTGACTCCAAATCCATGAAGGTGGTGAAGCTGTTCAGTGAGCAGCCCCTGGCCAAGAGGGAGGAGGTGTACAACTGGTACCCCCCTCACAACACCTACTATGCCCTCATGAAGAAACTCCGCTACTTCGGCCTCTACAGGTACTTCCTGAGCTTGGAGCAGGACTGGAGATGGGAAAGGGCTGGGTGGGAGTCTTGTTGCACTTGTTTTTCTCAAGGGAAAGAGGAGAAATGTTTAGTTCTGAATATGGCACACATGGAAATATGCACTTGATGCAAGGAGAACAAAGTGACTGCTGTCTAAGTTCTACCATCATTGGAACTTTTTGTGAGAAACACTCCAGTATAGTTGTGGGCAAGCAGTTACCTAAGAAATAGTACCTGCTTTTGCTTTGTAGGGAAAAGAAGAAAGCTTTCTGATAGACAAGAGATAGGTCTGTAGTTCTGATTATGGCAAATGAATGTGCTACAAAGAGGTGATGTTAACTCCAGACTTACCATTTATTTCTCAGTCATTCAACAGCTAATAAGTGAAAGTCTCTGTTAGGCCAGAGGGCCTTTTTTATTCTTCATAATAAATTAAATTAAATTCAAATGTGATTTAAATAGTCTTGTTGTTTTCAGTTCATCCAAACCAGTTGTCTAATTTGTAAATTAACTTCCACAGTCTGTATCAGGGAGAATTGTACTGCTGAAGAACATCAGAAGGAGTCAAATGCTGTTTTTTTACTTCAGTCAGGTAGCACTAAAAAGCCTTTAAAAGTGAGGCTGCAAACCCTCAGTATAGTCAAAACAGATTACCTGTTGCTACTATGACAATACTGACCATCAAGGATTGCATCCAGGATGCTCTTGATTTGGATGGGTGTGCCAACACTTTCTAGACTTGCTGTTTACACAGAAAGCCTCCATGTGATGCTAATGTTCTTTACTCTTCTCCTTCCCCTATTAAATTCCTTCTCTAGCTGCTCTGTATACAGAGTTGGTAGAAGGAAAAAATGGGTAATGAAGAATCAGAATAATGGGACCAGTTATAAATCACAAGCTTTTTGTTTCTGTTTAAAGAAGTTGTGTTCAAAAATAGCAGTGCAGCAATCTTAGGCCACATAGGATGCAGTTTTGAAAATCACTTTGCACTAAAAAATACAGGGACAGATTATTAGAACTTATTAGAAAATGACTGAGGAATAATTTTCTCAGCCAGGCTCTTCATCCTCCTGTTTTATTCTTTTAGTAAGATTCTGCCAGTACTGATGCCATCTTCATAACTCATTCCTGAAGTCACCTGAGAGCAGTGCCATGTGCTGTAATTACTGCTCAGCATGGCCCTGTTTCCCTAGGAGCTAATGACCTGAACTTAGGAACACAATGTGCTGTGGCTGCACTGCTGAGCTGGGTAACAAGGGGGAAAATCTTATTCTTGTCTCTTGCTGATTTTGGCATTTTACTGCTCTTTTAAACAAAGGGGATCAATAAATGCAATTGAAATCATACATATGTGCACACAGCTTTTGTTGCTGAAAAGGACAACCCTGTTAGTTCTGAAAGTATCAGAGAAAATCTCTCATATTATTATTCAGTGATACTGCCAGCAATAACAAGGAGTGCATTGCAGCAAGCTTCAGTAGGGATTTCATGGTTTAAAAAAATTATGATTTTTGGTTTTTTTTCCATTAGCATATAGTTCAAAGAAGTATTAGTGTCTCTGCATGCCAAGAGAAAGAGTAAACTTTATTCCTTCTTCTCCATCTAGGGATGAGCATCAGGACTTCAAGGAGGAGATGAGGCGATTGAAAAAGCTCCGTGGGAAGGAAAAACCAAAGAAGGGGGAAGGAAAGAGGGCTCTCAAGAAGAAATAGTGCTGTTTGAACAGTGTCACTGACTACCCTGGAAATGCTGGGGAATGGCTGGAGAAGGCTTGGCAAGTGAGCTGCCTGTGGGACACAAGAAACACACTGTGAAATAGTGGACTCCACCTTGGGAATGCACCTAGGTCTTTAAAGTTTTACTGGTTTTGAATTTCTGTACTTCAAATATATTGTATATTGCAGCACAGTAATAAAAAAAGTGCTCAGTGCTTTTCTTGAAACCACCTTGTAGCAATTTCAGTTTTTCTTGATCTGGAAATTATTTGCTTTGCATTGTCTGTTTTACTTTCTTGTGTTAATATCAACACTGTTTTGCATGTGGCCACAAAAAAACAAGGATTCCTGCTTCTGCTTGTCAATCTTAGCTGTTATAATTAGTGAAATTTCGGGTAGCTCTAGTGCTTATTTTTTTTTTTACAAGTTTTTAAGTTGGTGTTACATTCTGTTGTTCTGTGCTCTCCACTGGACAATACTTCCTAAACCACTGCCAGCCCACAGCACTTCCATTGTACCCTAAACTTTCAGATACCACAACAGAAGAGGCTGAAATATTGAGTAACTAAATCCATATAATAACGAAACTATTATATGCAATAATGAAATTTTAAATCATTTTTTTGCAGTAAACTTATTCTGATTGCCTGGAAGACATGTATGAAACACTGCCTAAGATGATGAACATTTTTATTAGCATTCAGTAGGGATTTTATCACTAGGTTCCTTTGGTTGCTAATTTTAATGTTCAGTGGATCTACATAAATTTGTAACAGCTCAACAGCTCTACCTCACCAAGATTATTAATTGAAGAGGTGCTGATTGTGTTAAAAGGTGTTTCTGGTAAGCTGCATAGTTCTTGTTCAGTGTCCTTGCTTACCTTGTTTTTCTAAGCTGTAAGAGAATCTGATTTTAGGAATTTGGCAGTGTTGAGTGAGAAGCACCTGAGTTCTTACCAGTCAAAGAAATGCTGTAGAAGTTAATATTTTATATTCACTTCTCTGTACTGCAGTGGTAAATTTCTCTCTTATTCTAATTTAAAATCCTTTTAGTAACTTAGAAGTTTTGCTTAACTGTAATGTGCTTAAGACATTTTTGTGTTGCATGTGATGTCTCTGGGTTGTGACATGTCTGGTAGTGAAGTACCTGGAGCTTGTGATGGGCCCTCCAAAAAGTTCTTGGTTCTGGGACATGTGCATGGAGCTGAGGGAAAGGGTCTGGTTCCCTTGAATTCACCTTTGGGAATAGATAATTCTCTTGCTTGCTTTGGTGAAGAGAAAGACCCATTCTGAACCTCTTCAGCAGAGCTACTGCAGCAGCCCTGCACAGCTCTTGATGCCTTCTAGAATTAAATCCAAAATAAGTAAAAATGTTTTCCCTGCTATTTAAGATGAAATATCAAGACCATCTCTTCTGGTGCTGTGAAACTTGTAAAGCTTTCACAGTATAAACACCCAAGGGACCAAAAGTGCAGGCATCAAAAAGGGAATTGTGGTTCTGTAAAGGAAGTATGAGTGGCCTTAAACTTTGTGAGGGGGCACACTTGGTTATGAGTACACTTACAGCAATATATAAAATACTGTACAACATGATGAAACTGATGGAACTGCCTGTGAAGTAGATGTGACACAAAGGGACTGAATCATTGATTTTTCACCTTTTTTTTGTGCGGCATTTTACAAAAGTAAATGGATGAAAAGAAAAGGATCAATTTCTGAAAAAGTGTAAGTACAAGAGAGGTTGCTCTGCCTAATTTTTCATGTTTTTTTTTCTGTAGTACTCATTTGGTAGAACTTGGTCTTTTCAAAAATGGTTATTTCCCTTCCTCTAAGTCTTCACCCTGAAATAATGATGACTCAGCCAGTATTGGAGCATTCCTAGTGTTAGTATAATCCATTGCTTGCTGGGAGCATTAGCATAACTATTTTGTTCCAGAAAATACAGCCTTCTCCTTTCCATAGCTGGGATAGAAATAGGCACTTTCCTACCTCCCTTCTAACCTGTGCTCTGCCATTTAGGAATAGACATGGCCTGAAGAAGACTGCATTGTGTGAATCACAGGGACTAGACAGATTGGGAGTCAATCCTGAAGCATCACACGAGGGATTGATGCAGTAGGTGTATTTAGGAGAGGAAGGAGAATTCCAGCCACATTCTGAAGGGTAAGGATAGGAACACTTGTGCTTTATACAGCTATTGTTATAATGGTTTTATGTACATCCATTTTATGTACAAATTACCAAGTTTAACTTGTTCTTTATTCTCAGTTTTCCCCTTAAAATGCTTTTTTTCACCATTGAAACTGCTGTTTCTTGTTACAAAATTCACTATTTTTCTGAGGATATGAACTGCCTGCCCTCAGATGATGTATGTTTTAATTCTTGACCAGAATAAACCTGGTTAGCTGACCTTCAAGGGGCTAACAGAGTAAAAACTAACCTCTTCCCAATCCTGAGCAGCTTTATTGCCACTGTTTATTTTGCAGTGCTTTAGCTATGCCTGTCTTTAATTAGACTCTGGTATGATGTATTCATAGCTGCTGAGCACTGCTGTGATAATCACAAGCTATTTTGTAAACAGGCTGACCCAGTTGCTGTATATATCCTATAGGGAGTGCAGCTATTGCCAGAACCTCTTACTATTGCAAGCCCTGCAGACAGGCAGAAACTCACTTGCATGTGACTGTACTTTGTAATGGTGGAAGGAAAAAAAAAACCTCAGTCTTGCTTTCTGGCAGAGCTGCCAGTGTGTTAAAATATCTGTGCTTTGCTCAGAACAGTAATAACTTGAACAAAGTTTCTCCTCAAGTGGAAAGAGTCTGTTCTTATTAAAACAGCATGCTGACTTTACACAGCTCAGTGAAATGCACCTCGAAGTTTTTAGATAAATGCTTGGTCTTGCTTGCCTTTGCTTCCCCAAGAGTAAAATTAGAATAATGATCACTTAGTGAACAGCGTCATGAGGTTAAGCTGCTTCCAGGATGGGAGTTTACCCCAGGAGAACCCTGTAAAGGGCAGCTTAGTCTGGCTGGGGTAGGACTTGTAGCTCTGTGTGTTTCAGAGAGATGGTTGTATGCAACAGCTGAAGACATTTTTAACACATAAGATAAGCTGTGGTATGTTACTTTGTGTGCTATTCTGCTTTAGATGTTTAAAATGTAAAATACTGAAAAAATCTTGATTTGGTCAGAAAATAAAAAAAATTACAGTTATTTCTTAAACTATAAATATTTTTGAAAATTTGAAGTATCTATGTACATCTTCCTCTACCCCTTTGAGTTTGAAGGCTATGTAAGGATAATTTAAAAAAACAACAATCAATGAAGATGGTGTTTTTGAAAAGATTCACAAATTTTAAAGGCTGCTTTGATGAGGGAATGACTGTATTTTGTGTTTTCTTTCTTTTAAAGCAGAAAAGATAATATGCAAGGAAAACAAATGCTATGGGGATCTCAGATCAATTTCCCTCTTTAACTGATTGTGGAACTTCTTGTACAGTCCCTTGGCAGTAGATCCTGAAAAGAAAATCCTTCAAGGGACATTCTCTGTTCATCAGCTTGATATTGAGATGTGTAAGAGCAGAAACTCTTCCTGGTTAACCTCCTGTAGGGGCAGCATCATTTCTCTAAACTGTCCAAACAACAATGGAAAACTCAAAAGTTCTAATAAAAATTTAAGAGGAAAAAAGATTGTATGAGGCAAGTAAGAGAAAGCAGAAATGAAAGCAATACCCTTATCATAAATCCTTGAGGTAAAACTTGAATTATGTTTGTAGGCCAGCTATTTAGAATGGATCTTTCTGTGCCTGCACAGCTGGGGTAGCATGAAAAAAT
Organism: Toxostoma redivivum; assembly: GCA_013397375.1. Classification (NCBI taxonomy): domain Eukaryota; kingdom Metazoa; phylum Chordata; class Aves; order Passeriformes; family Mimidae; genus Toxostoma; species Toxostoma redivivum. Next base: position 1,495,386 of record VXBI01009663.1, read on the forward strand.
GTGGTTTTGTCTTTTCACTTCTTTCTTCTTTCTTTGCCTTGTCCTTTTCCTCAAGTGTAATAATCATAATAATAGTACTAATGATAATAACTTGAATACAAAGAGGAAGGAACAGACAGGAAAACATCTGAAAGAATTTCTTGTGAAGGCTCAGTCACAGCAGAGCCTGGCAATAATGTGTTCAAATGGGGAGGAGCATAACTCTAGACAGATGTTAGAGGGGTATCACCACCACACTGGCTGGGAAGTTATTTAGGGTTGTCTAAGGAGATAAATATGAAGTCAGCAGCATGATGATCCTGACATCAAGAGTGTCTTTATATATGCTGTATTGACTTATTCTTGTTGGAATAGTGGGGAAAATTCCACAAAGTGAAATATTTAGAAAGACTGAGAAGATTCCCAAGAAGTGGGTTTGGTTTATGTTGACTGAGTCAGGCTTAGCTGGGCTGAACCAAGTGTTATAAAATATAGTACTGGGACCACTTCTCTCCTGAAACAGGAGGAGGCAGACTGGATGACCTAATGCATTTTCTCATATCATAGCTAGGTCTTTGAAAACAAATCTCACCAAGAGCTAGAAAAGGATTTTTATATCCATTAGGTTTTCTGTCACTGCTTGAAAGCACCTCACTTCAACCCAGGGCTCCTAAAGCTGTTTGTAAATATTTCATGGAATTCAGAGGGTCTCTCTCACTTTAGTTGTTGTTTCTGTGCATCTGCTGTTTGCCTCATGGGCTGCTTCAGTAAATAGGCTTTTAATGGTATTAGGAGCAAAAAGGACTTGAGGTCCAGAAATTCTAAAACCATCCTACTGCAACACACAGGGGTGTGTTGCTGCAAATATGTAATTGTGAATGCATCACATTCTTCTGTTTCTATTACAGTCTTGACTGGATAAGAGTGAGTGGGGTCACTTAACTCCCACCTTTCAAAAGCAGATCTCTAAAATGTGATTCCAGGTTAAAACATCTCCAGAAGTGGCCTCACTTTAGAAGCTGTATAAATATTGAGTATCTCCAACTGGTATCAATGGGATTTACCTCTGTGTAACAGGTAAATCCAATGCCAGCCTTTGGCTGATAGTGGTCTCTTCAGGACAGTGCTTATGAAACCTCAGCTCTCCAGACTCTGTCATGTCTGTGCATGCCAAAGGTGCTTCCCCAGTGATGTTCCCAGCTGGACTCAATGATCCTTGTGGGTTCCTTCCAGCTCAGCTTATTATGATTCAGTGTTGATCAGAGTAATTAATGTAAGGCTGTCTGGGTGCCATGCATTGCTTTCTGCAGAGAAGAGAACTGCAGTGGCTCTAAGAGAGCCCCATCATGAGAGACTGTGCTGGCACCTGGGTGATGGGGACTTATTTACAACCAGCAACCCCTGTGGACAAGGTGAGACATTTCTAATTTCCATACTTGCATCTGAAGGAGCCTATGTACAACAGGCAGCATCAAGCTGCTGCTCAGAGTATTTCTGAAGGAGCAAAAAGCAAAGAGGCTATTCCATTAACTGGCTGGTTAACAACTGGGAAGTTAATTGTATTTTTTTTTTTTAATTACGTGCAGGTAAGTGTTGTTCATGAGCTCTAAACCTCACAAATGCTTTCTGAGTCAACAGCGTAAACTGAAAAGTGAGAATTAGGCTACAGAATGTCAGAGTTGTTACTGGCAACTAGAAAGTAACCCTGTAGCCTCCTTGTTTTTCTTCTTGTGCACTTAGCTCTGCTTATATGCTGCAATGTTTGCCAAAACGCTGCTCTATTGCCTGACACCAATAAAGCCAGCAGCATGATCTGTCTCTGTATTTTCAAACTCAAGTTGTTTGATAGCATCTTCCAAGTTAATTAATAAATATTATTTCCCCCTGAGGACAGATAGTAAGGTATTGACTAGGCATGCAAACCACTTAAAAATCAGATGAAAGACAATCTAAGCTGGAGTCATTGTCGTGGTTTCACCCTAGCTGGCAGCCAAGCCCCACACAGCCACTCACTGACACCCCCACCAGTGGGATCAGGGGGAGAACTGCAAAGAAAAAAGGTGGAAAACTCGTGAGCTGGGCTAAAGACAGTTTAATAGAGAAAGCAAAACACTGCACACACAAGAAAAGAAAAACAAGGAATTAATTCACTGCTTCCCATGGGCAGGCAGGAGTTGAGCCCTTTCCAGGAGAGCAGGGCCCCATCACATGTAACAGTGACTTGAGTAGAGAAATGCCATCCTCCAAACGTGATCCTTTCTCCTTCCTCTTTCCCCCTCTTCCTTTTTTCCCCCACCTTTATATACTGAACATGATGTCATATGCTTTGGGACATCTCTTTGTCCTGGCTGTGTCTCCTCCCAACTTCCCAGTCACTTCCAGCTTCCTCACCAGCCTCACAAAAATAGAAAAGGCCTTGGCTCTGTGTAAGCCCTGCTCAGCAATAACAAAAACATCTCTATGAATATTTGTGTTCAGCACAAATCCAAAACACAGCCCCACATCAGCCACTGTGAAGAAAATTAATCCTCCCCTAGCCAAATCCAGCACAGTCATGTAGAACACCCAAGAGGGGGGTAATAGAATTTGTGTTCATTTACCAAAACAAATGTGTCTTCCAGAGAAAGAGGTCTTGTTTATATCAAAAAGGAATAACCACATCCAAGAGCCTTCAGCATAACTGCAAGCTTCAAGCAATCCACAGCCTCAAAAACACTGAGAGGCCATTGGCCACTGCATCAGAAATTTTGCCTTTGGCCAAGGGCATATTCACAGGAATGAGGATAGAGCAACGTGCTTAGGAGACTGTCCTAATTACCTCTTGCTTGGTGAGCAGCTTTCTTTCATAGGAGAGACTAAATGTCTGTGAGGCTTGTATTGTCTTGGTGGTAGTGAGGATTAAAAGACAAGGATGGATGATGAATGGTGATACTGACTCTGTTCAGCAAAAGACACTGATGTTTTAACACATATGTACAATATATGCATTCATTTAGAGAGGTTATCCATCCCATCTGACCTACCCCCAAAGAACAATAACTCTTAAAACTCCAGCAATATGGAATATTGCCCTGATAAACATATGTCACCATATTCTCTCTCTTCCACATGAAAGCTGCAGTTGCTGTGTTTGATTCCTATTATTGATTTAGATTTTTTAAACTCTTAAAATATCCTTTCTTCAGGCCAATACTAACCCTAATGGACTTTTTCTGCTCAGATAAGAGGCTAGAAACCGAAAGGTGCAAGTTAGTATCTAAAATTTTATTAGATCAGAGATGTAGATAGTCACCCACAGGTCTGTAAAGTGCTAGAGAATCAAATAACGGCAGGTATTCAGGCCAGGGGAAGTGCAGCTACCCTGGATATTATAAAGGAAAATCCAAGACTGGAACATAATTAAACAGCCATTTTCTGAACACTAAAATGATTTGATTGAGGTGGTATCTGTTCCTGCCCTCTCTTGGAATACATTCAATCACATTAGTGGGGGTTTTTGTGCCTAAATGGGATGGTTTTGAGTTGTAAAATGTGATTATTCACACTGGAATAATAATGTAAGGCATATAAAACTGTTTAGTCCTTAAAGCTGATCAGCTTATCACTGTCCAACACAAAGGACTCAGAAATCAGATATCTGAATAAGCTGAATGTGTTAAAGCAGTGACCAGGGATGCTACGGGAACAGGAGGGTCTGGACTAATCTTTGCAAACATGAGATGCAGTTTTAGTAAAGTACATTAGGCAGGAAAACCAATGTTCCTTGCTCCTTTGTTTCCCTGTTTTCATCTGCTTCTCGTTTCCTAGGAGAGCTGCATCTTCTCCAGTGTCTACTCGACCACATTCTCCCTCCATCTAATCTTTTACCCCATTCCTGTCCCTCCTTTTCTGCTGGCTGCCACTTCTGTCCCCTTAAAAGTGGTTTTGGGGCTCATGCTGTCACTTGAGGGTCCCTCAAATGCCATGTAGGTCAGTATTTACACTGCTTTTGAATGAGATGTTGTTTTCTTCAGCTTCTCCCACACGGACACGAGTGGAGGCAGAGAGCAGCAGAGCACTGTGAGGCAGCACTCAACATTATGGACGCCAAAGTCACCACTCACATGCAGAAGGACACAGGCCAGCACTGGGCTCTGGTGACACCTAACAGCCTACAGGGACATGCCCCAGTCCCATCACCTTTCCTGCCTCCCACACATCTCCAAAGAAAAACATTTTGCTTTTTACTTTTTGAAGGTTTGGGATTTAGGGGTTTAGGGAGAGAAGAGCAACAGCTTTATAAATAATGATTGAAATAAATTACACTTGAATCAAATGAAAGTTATGTAAATATTCCAAAGATTATTACAAGAAAATCTAGAATAGGTTATTATTTTTATATAAAATAAAGCTTATCAGGTCAATATTGCTTTTAATGGTAGAATGAAAACTGAGTTAAGAATCTGGTGGATTCACTTTTTTTTTTCTTGTTTTCCCTACTCCTGTTTCACTGGCAGTCTCCACCCATCTTCACCACTTCTGCTCATGTGTTTAACTCAGAGGCAAAGAGCTATGAAAGCTCCATCAGCTGAAAAAATCACAGATAAGAGTGTTCAGCAGCAAAGTTCAAATCACCATCTGAATATTATCTAATTTCACACAGAAAGTATGAATGTTTCAGGTTTAGCAGTGTCACAGAATGGTAAATGTCCTGCACTAGTTCTCAGAAAGTTCCAAAGGAAACAATATGTATGCTCTGTACTGGAAAAGTTTAAAGTAAAGGTAAAGAAAAAAGAGGAAAAAGCAGCCTTGTTTTTTCTATTGCCTTGGATCAATCAGACAGCAATTCCTAGAAATATGAAAATATGTATAGTGTATCTTAGACTGGGAGAGATAGTAAGCTGCTATAGGGGCTAAAGAGATGCAGAAGAAAAAAATTATCTAGGTTATGTCCTTAATATCTCCTACATTCTTTTCCTGGAGAGCAAAGTAATTTTCTTAAGTGTGTATTATTCTGACTGGGAGTCAGAAAATGACTGAACTCTGGACAATAGCCTAATTTTTGTTCTGCTTCACCTTTTCTGTCCAAGATAACAGGGAACACAACTGGTGTCATTAGAATCTGTGTTTTTAACAAATCATTCAGACCTGTATTTCTGCTGTCATGACTGAGAATTTAAACCAGCACTTTCAAATGTGCATGGGCCAAGCACAAATGCTACAATTCACAGGAAAAATGTTTTTTCAGTGCGTGAAATGGCTAAACAGTTTTTGAAATTTGGGTAAATTTTAAGGGCACTTTAGATATCCTGAGTTGAATATGCATCAAATTTTCACATCACTTTAAAAAATTGTGCCAATTATCACACCAATATGCAAATCTTGTAATTGTTTTGATTAAGAAAGTGGAAGGCTGTGGGTTTTTTGGAGATGCTGTCTTCTGTTGAAAGAATATAATAAAGGAGACCAAGATTAAGTTTAATTTAATATCTCTTTTGAATATTCACATTTTGGAGGATATCATAAAGATCCCATAAAGTTTTATTATTTTGGCGGGTTTGTTTGTTTTTTTGTTTGGGTTTGGGGATTTTGTTGTTTGTTCTTTGGTGTTTGGTTGGTTGGTTTGGTTTGGTCTTTGGTTGGTTGTTTTGTTTGTTTTTTTGAGAAGAGATGAAGTGTCCAAATGCTCACAATGAGACAGCTCCTCTCAGGTAATTATATACTTTTTTTTACAGACTCCTTAAAACATTGTTCTCTGAAAGTGCAGGTGTTGATTAGACCAAATGTTCTGGTGGTGGGCAACCTAGGTGGAGAGTCTTGGTTTTTTAACACCTAGATTTGTTTTCTCATCCAAATTCAAATTAATTAAAAAAATTCTGAGGAGGATCAAACCCCAGTGCATAACCAGGAGTTTGGTGGGAGGTTTTACATTTACAGGTTTGCATTACCTTCTGCAATACCAGATAAACTGGCTGTGCTGCATTGCTGGAGTCAGCCAGCCACTGGCCCACAGATTTGATAGAAACTTGACAGAAACTTTTGGCCCACAGAAACTTGCCTTTCACATCTAGGTTGTAATTTGATTTTGACCTATGTTGATCATGAAAGCCAGTCTCTGTAAAAGGTGCTGATGATATCAATTACCAGTAGATAGGATTTCATATCACCAAGAAATAACTACAGTTATTAATTATTTATCTTTTCATCATGATGGATCAAATAGAGAGACCAAATAGCCACCATATGAAGGAGTAGAAAATTCCATTAATCACCAGGTGTGGATTCCCCCAGTCAAAAGGAAAGTATAGTATGAATAGTAGATTTTTGTCTCCTTCCTACACAACAATCTTTTAAAGTAGTTCTTAGGTGGTTTTTTTTTTTTTTTATCTCATGTATTTCAGGATGTAACTCTGCTGTGTTTCCAGCATTGGACATTACTTCTCAGTATTAGAACTGCAGCTCTTCAGTGAAACATCAAATGTGATAAGAAAGTCTAGCAGAATTCTAAGTGAATAAAAATCTGGAAAAAGTCAGAACCTCAGAAGAAAGAGACTACTAAGAGCAATGGGAAAGGTATTACAAGTTACAGATTGATAGTAGTCTACTAATTCCACTGCTAGGGTTATGCCCTGGACATAAATTGCCTGGGGAATAAAAGAAGGCTCTGACTACATCCTGGACATTGAGACTAAATTATGCCTTGGTATAAACTTCATGGAAATGAATGGACTCACTCTATTAGTTAACCTCTATTACTCTGTTGCTTTTCCACAACAGGCTGTGTGCTGGGAGAACCATCTCCTATTATCTCTGATGCCTTTTCCTTCAGAGATCAGGGAGATTTGTCCCACTGTTCAGTCCTCAGCATGGGTGTTATTTTCCAGAGTTTGTGTGCATTTTTTTCACTACTGTTACACATTCCCGCTGCATAGCAGGAATTGCTGATAATTATCCTCTTCATTAATGTGGCTATTTGAGAGAAACTTCTAAACTTGGCTGACTGCTTAGTCTGTACATTTGATTCTTATGTACTTGTGTAGCCTTTCTGTTGACTGCACTGCAGGGATCCAGTCACAGGAAACCCCAGGCTCCTCTCTTAACAAGCATAGCCTGTAAAAAAGTCAATTAAAATCCATTGAAATATTAAATTGAAGTTGCATTTATTTGCCAGTTGCAACACTGCCAGTATTGAACTGCATTTGAAATGCTTTTCCATAGCAATGGCCCACAGTGTGAAAGGTGAAATACAAACCTCAGTTCTCTCAGCATTATTACATTAAGAGCTTGTGCGGTTACATGTTCACAACAGAAGTGAAACAAAGATAAGGATCTTGCACTTGCAGGTTTCAACCTAGAGTATTTTAGTTGGCTGCCACAAAATATATCAGGCTGTGTTAGAACAGCCTTTCTCTGAAATCCTGCTGCTGTTCTGGTCCATCAGCTTTTCTTTGCAATGCACTCAAATACCGTTGCCATTTAAAAAATTTATAATAAAGCAAGAAAGCAGCTTGAACCACCTGATTTAGCAGGTGTTTTATGTATGTAAACTGCATTTCAGTGGGTGTGGCATACAGGCATTAGACACAGGTCAAGGTTTTACTCCAGGTGGGAACACACGGCCACTGTGGGGACCGATGGCACTGGGCACAAGGCGGGGAGCAGCTCTGGGGACAGCAGCGGTGTTCCCGAGGATTGGAAGGGATCCCGATGTCTGCTGGGCCTGACCCGACCCTCAGCTTGGAGCATCGTGTAAACACAGCGCCAGCTTGGGCAGCCAAGGCCTCAAGTGCTGTCAGTGGAGAAAACACGGATGTTTTATCGATCCCGGCCATCGATTGTTTCAGTTATCACTAGGGGTGCAGCCAGCAGCTTAACATGGGAGTTTTGGAGGCGTGTTCGCCGCTGCCGCACGGTTCGTGTTTGTGAGGATTCACCCACAGCCGCAGCGCTGCTGTTTGCTGAGGGATGCCCGGCATCCCACTCGTTCCTCGTTTGAATTCCGCCGGCACCTCGGCTTTCCCTGCCGCCGGGAAGGACCCGCAGACCCCCCGGCAGTGGTGTTCAACCGACCGCGCAGCCGGGTGTGCGCGGGGCTCCTCCTGCCCCGGCTCCCGGTTCCCGGCTCCGGTTCCCGGCTCCCGCTCCCGGGGCCGGCTCTGCGAGGGCGGCGCCGCCATTGCGCTCCCGCGCCGCCAGAGGGCGCTGCGGCGGCGGCGGCGGGCGGGGCCGCGGGAGGGGGCGGGGCCCGAGCCCACGTCCGAGTTCCCAGGGCGACGGGGCGGTCGCGCCGTGACGTCACGGTGCTTCCCGGTGNGACACTGCTGGTGACTGACGGTCCCGGTGCCGGTCCTGGTGCCGGTCCCGGCCGGGGTGCGGAGGAGCCCAGCTCGGCGCTTCTGCGGCCGCGGGCGCCTTGTCCGGCGAAGGTGTTATGTGGGGGTTTGCCATCCGTTTCCCCCGATGGTTTTGAAACACTCGAAATGCATTTTAAACCCAAGGTTGGGTTCGGTTCGCTTTGTGGACGTGCTTTTTGTGGACGTTTTTTGCACAAAGCGTCTTAGGAAATGTTAACGGACAGGGCACCGAGGAGGCAGTGAGGATGTCAGGCCTCTGGTTGGTGTCTTTCTTACATACTTCCTGTGTTTTTGGGGCTTATTACTTAACTTTCCAATCCTACGGGGAGCGAGCCGTACTACCTGTTTTGCTGGGGCTGAAGTGTGAGTTGCGAATGCTTCTGAAATGTTTTCGGAAGGGGGATAAACTGTGTGGTAACAACACAAGGTGCTTCGCAGATTCAAGCACTGTAGGCATCCAAAGCAGACCAACCTGCCAGATGCCGTGTCTCGAGTCTGTTCTGGAGGTAAATACAGATGCCAGAAGCTCTGCTGTTTTGTTCTCAGCTTTACCGGCTGGAGAGTGTTTCAGCTCAGCTTTCTCTGTTTCGTCTGTGCTCTTGGTACGAGACCTCTCATCTCTGAGGAGCACAGCCCACCTGGGAACCTCTCCTTTGGAGCCTCCAGCAGGAAAATGAGCTGGCTTGGACCAGCTGCTCTCAGAGGGGTCCACTTTGATTCCCGATTCCCCGAAGACTGGGGTTGCATCCATTTTAGTTATTAATAGCATACTGGATTATGGTGGAATTAGTGAGTTGAGAAGTGCTAGAGTTCATGCTGAGTAGATGGCCAGAAAGGAGAAGTAGGGGAAGAGTCCATCCCTATGGATGTTTGCAGGACCTGAGGTTGGTTCCCTCATCTTAAGGAGTTCCTGACTTACTTGCTGAAGGTAGGCAAAACTTAGCATCTATTTTACACCTACCCAGCATGGTGATTAAACACCTTGAGTAATGCCGGTCCAGTCTGAACTTCCCTGAGTAAGGAGAAACTCTCAGCTGGTTGAGAAACCCAAACACCTGAAGAGTGGGGTTTAACACACACTTTTAGCAGCAAAGTGAGGTTAAAAAGCTTCAGAATTTCTCAGTTATTTCTGCCATTTAAAAAAAAATCTATGGAAATAATCCAATAACTGGTTTATATTGTGGCCCTTGAAACAATAACATCAATGCAGCTGAGCTGCTTAAACTGAAGTATAGAAGATAAGAGAGGGAAAAGGAGTGGCAGAAGGCAATAATTTTTTTAAAAAACAGTTTTCATGCTGAAGGGAGTGTTTGTCACTTGAACTTCAAAGACATTTTAGACTGTCAGTAATTAGATTTGATTCCAAATGGTAAATTACATAGTGTGGCTGCTTCTGCCTCCATCCTGAATATCTTCCCTGAATGAAGCAGAGAGAAAAGTGGTCCAGCATGTGGAAAACCTGCCAAGCAAAAAGGTTGATAGGTTGTTGGTATGGGTGTAAGTATGTAGGAAGTGTGTGTGGGATAGTCTTGTATTATTTAAAAGCAAACTTCTGCATTGGAAATTCCAAAACACATGGGTCTCAAGGCCGAGCTGGTTGTAGAGTTTTTGTTTTCTGATGTGGTTTTGTTCTGTAGTTAACTAGTTCTTCCTCAAGTTGTAGGTAATTAAGTTTTGTTTACTGTATAAGTACACCTATTACTTCACCTAAACCTGTACCTTAATGAAGTTCAAGCCCAAAAAATTGCTGACACAGTTAAAATGGAAACTATCCTTAATACTAAAACAAGCCAACTTAAAATGTAATGCAAGTTCAAAGTGATATGTCAGAAGAATACTGAAGTGCTTGTAACTGACTCATGGCTGTAATGTAAGTACATGTTCTAGTGTTTTGTTTCATTGCTTCAAGACAAGGTAAATCTAGGCTTTAAAAGTAACCTTGCTGTGGAAGCCTGTCAAGGAGCATGACCTTACATACTTAAGGCAATACCTGAAAAGGTTTCAGTTCCTCTAATCTTTAGGGGAATGCAGTCCTGATTTCCAGAAGGCAAATGTTCAGTCCTGCACTCAGTTTCTGCTTTTGAAACAGGAGCAGACAAGAGGAATTTCTGACAGATGTTGAAGTCATCTTATGTGGGAAGGTAGGTTGTAAGCGTAGTACAGAAGGCAGTCTTTCCCATTGAATTACAGCTCTACTGATTACCAAAGAAACAGCCTTGCCTTCCCAGTGAGGATGGGTGTTATAAAAGTGTGGGGTTAGCTGACCACAAGTTGCAGTTGGAATTGAGACTCAGAGTCTGCTGCAGTTTGGGATGGAGGCTGCTGGCTGTGCTGTGAGCAGGTAAGGGACATGTGGTCGTGCAAGGGACAGACAATGTGAGATGTTTTGTAAGGGGCAGACAGGGTTAAGTGGCTGGTTAAGGGACAGGTTGGGGTTTAGCCAGTCATGCAGAAGGAAGAGGGAAACTTGCAGAGAGGAGAGGGTAGGAGTCAGTGCTATGTGAAGCTGCCTATGTGAGAAAAGGAGTCAGAGTTGCCTGAAAGAAATCCACTGAGAGAAGGCAGGAAAAGCTTTTAGTAAAGGACTGGTGATAGTGCTAGTTGTGTCTTGCCATAGTTACTACAATCTTACACACCCTTACTTGTGTGTTCGAACCCTGTGGTAAACGAGATGTTCTGTATTGAGTTTGTAACCAAGTGCTCTGTGTTGGTTACAGCTACATCACTGCATCTCACTGTCCCGTATGAATTCTCAAGGGCTGGGGCTTTGAAAAACACATTTAAGCCATATTGCTCAACTCATGACCAGTTCCTAATCAAATAATGAATGTATGTCTTTAGAAGTTGCTTTGGTAGCCTAAGTGCTGTTACTAAAAAAATCTTCTAATAATGAGTATTATAACTCTTCTAATAAATATATAGTAATTGCTTAATCTTTTTTCCCCGATATTGAAATTCAGAGTTGGTAAGGGTAGTTGTCCATGCAGTCATAGAAATGATTCAGGAAATGGCTGCTTCTTGGAGACAGAAGGATTTGGAAAGGGTAGTGGCAAGTGCATGTAGAAGAAATTTGTTCCTCTTCCACTCCCTGTTTGGTTGCTGGTGCTGGGAGGCCTCGGATGTGGGCTGGCGTCCACAGGCACAGAGGTTGGCTTCTTCCCCAGCATGAATTCTCAGGACAAGAGATTGTTTGGATGGAAGGTCTTCAGAGCATTACAGGGTTGTTGATATAGTAAGGAGTGTGTGACAGCTGTGAGGAAAGGTTCTGCTCTCGTTGCTAGAGATTATTTACACCAATATTAAATAATTCAAATGGGATTTTCTGTACTCGGAGCTTTGTGCCCTAAACTGCTCTTTGTAAGACAAAAATTACTTTGAAGGCTGTGAAGTGAGGGCCTGAGCTGCTGGATAGTTGTTTTCTAGGCAGCAATGCTGGAGTTCATCCTGCATGAATATTAGTTATAAATGTAGAAACCATAATCCTGTGAAACAGATTTAAGAGTAAAATGGAGAATGGATGAAAAGATATGTAAAATGAAGATAGAATGAAAAGGCACCTCTAACCTTAAAATATGAAGTAAGTGATGGGGTCTCGTAATGTTGGTACATGAAGTAAAAGTGGGATTGATTTTGTTGCAGTAACATTTAGGGAACCTATGGTGCTGGGTGTTCAAACAACTTTCCTTTAGAGTGTCTATTTCTCTAAAGAGTTTACTATTAAACATGCTACTTATTTGGAAACTTGAAACCGTATGAGTGGTTTTTTACTTCATTGCTTTTGTAGTTTTGGGAATACGTTTTATGTTCAATCTCAATTACGTTTCCTTGCATTTGTATTCAGTTATTGAGCTAACTTCCTAGTCTGGGAATGACATGCTATTTAATTGTGAGGACAAGTTAAAGTGGAGCTTGATGTGAAGCACCTTGTAGCTAATACTCTGCAGTAGTATATCTCAAAAAATAAGTGAAATGTTTCTTTTCCATAGCATGGGAAAGGCCATGGCTGAATACTGTATGACTTCGGGTCACAGCTTCCAGAAATGCATGGTCTGGCTGAGGGAAGTCTAGAGCAGAATACTAGCAGTAATGTAAAGTCTGGAAGGTCAGAGCTTTGAAGAAAGACTCAGTAAAATTTGAAGTTGTTGAAAAAAGAAATGGAAATTGTCAAATCTGATGCAAAGAAGAATGCAAATACCTTGTTTGCCAGGCTTGTGGTGATTGCTGCCAGAAGTAGTGAGTTGAAGTGATAGCAGGGGAGATGGTTCCATGCTACTATGAGATGTTTTTCTTTATGGCTAGAAATAGTGAAGCATGAAAATAGACTTTCTGAACTTATTTATAAGCTGTTCATTAATAGACTGTCACCTCAACAGACAAACACATGTCAGGAGTGATGGGGGAAAGTTGATCCAGGTGTAAAAAAAAAAAAAAAGACTGTGACTTTGGTGACCTCTCATCTTTTTTATCCTTAGGGTTTTTATTATTTATTTCTGGCAAGGTGGATCGAACATTAGAACACAACCTTGAAATACTTAGGTTTAGTGGGGATAGCAGAGATTTCTGCTTATGATGTTTTTTCCAAAGGGAATAGTATTAACAGCTCTGTCCTGTGGCACCTTGTTTGATTACACAAAACTTGCTTAACAGAATGGTGGCTCCTTCTGGAAAGTTATGATGTCTTGGGAGGCTTGTTTCTTATCTCTGTAGATATCCACAAACTGGTTGGGAACAAAATGTTTACTACTGATTGTTTTTTTCCTGACTTATAGTCTTGCTTCTTAATTCCCATTTGTATTTTGTTGTAGTCGTTAAACTCAAAGATACCTTATTTTTAAAGCTGTTCTAATAATACCCTTCTTGATATTTGTTTAGCCAGGAATGGCAACTCTTTTGTTGTAGGAAGTTAAAAATACTGTAGACCAAATGCATTTGGGGTTTTGGCTGTGTTTTTTTGTTTGGTTTGGGTTTTTTTTAATGTAGGTATCTTTCGATGGCAGCTGTCTTTTAACATGAACTGATAACTCCCAAGTTTCCTTAAGGCTGCAGTATTCCACTTTGTTACAAATCTGTAGTTCAGTTTAATTGGTTGTTATATCTGTCAAAAAATTTGAATGCATGGAATATCTTGGAAGGAATTTGCTTTAGAAAGAAATCTAATTTTTTTTGTACTTACAAGGGAAACAAAAGACGGTTTTGATTGATCATGGAATTGCTAATTCTCTCCCAGTCCAGCCTTCCAAGGAAGGTGTTTCACGTTTAATGGAGGGGGTTTTTTTGAAACAGAGTTTTGGCCAAGTTTTATTTTCAGTTTGAACCACTGGCTTCTGAAGGGTGATGAAATGTACAATATATCAGAAATGCCCTGTCATAATTGTAGTCCCTGTGGCTGCTGCTGCTCCCTGTGGCTGCAGTTTGAGCCAAGTCAATCCGATGGTGTTCTGACACCCAGAGCTGGAGGTTCTGCCCTTTGCTGTGCCCACGTCACACTTCTCAGCCAGATCTACTCCCCGGTGCCCACTTGGTACCATGTAGGTCCTGTCCTGAACTGGCTCCACTCACTGGTACTAAAGAAAATCAGCATTGCTTTTGCTGGATTAGTTTTCTGCAAACCTAGTGAGTGCAATGTCCTTAACATGAGGAGCACCCATTGAGTTCCAAAACACTTGTGAAATCGGACACTAAAGGAAATTGGTTAGGGGGAGTAGTGGTAGTATGGTGGGTGTGTGTGTCCCCTCTTTTCTGTTTGGTTATTAGAAATAATCTTTGTCCCATAAAACTCCATTGGAGCCTTAATTTTTTATATTTGAATGAGAAGTTGTGCTCAGATGAGACTTCCTTAGCTGGACTTGCCAGGTTTAGCTCCTGACACCTTAGACTTTATAGTTCTGAGTGAGTTTCCCCTGCCAGGCTGTTACAATCTTTCTCGGTCTCTCTGGAGCCCTTCTGAGCATGCCTTTTACAGAAATAGGATTGCATGCCATAGCTTTGCCAATGTGCCAGGGCTGGGAAGGTGTCTGTGAGCTTCTTGTGTAGCAAGTGTACGTTTCCAACAGCCTTGACCACGTGAGAGTTCTGGGTACAGTAATTTCGTTTTGTGAGGTGTGAGATGGTTTTCATCGTTTTCAACCGTTCACACATCTGTGTGTGAACACAGCTACTTTTTCACAGCTAGTGCAGGATACAGAAGTCAGCATGCAATATACTTTGCTTCAGCTTTTTTATTCCAGTTGCTCTTGAGCTTTTGGGGTGTACAGTGGAATCCTAATCCTCCCTCCTGTGCACAGCTTTTTTCCAAAACGTTGAAATATATATTCATTCAATTCATTCTCCCTTCTGTGGCCAGTGCTGAAGAAGGCTGGTTGATGCAGAATTACATGCCTTTTCTTCTTTTTTTCTCCTGCTTAAGCTCATTGTTGCAAGTATTTGGTTTGTTGCACCTCTTTTAGCATTTGTGAGTTTTGGAGGAGCAGCTGCAGTGTCTTTCTGATGTTTTAGCAAAACCTTAGCAAAAAAGAGTAAAATAGGCAAAAATCTGATTTGTAACCCTTCTCTTTGACTGAAGGTGCTGCCAGTTCAGGTAGGAGTTTTGAGGGAGCAGTGCTGCCAATTAACATCCCACCGTGATGCTCCCCAAACAACATGAACATTTTACATCAGAAAACAGAACCTCTCTTCAAAATGGAGCTTGTTGTGCAGTGCCAGATACAGTGCTCAGTGTCAAATGAATTTTCCACACTATCTGTATTAAATTCAGGAGATCATATGAGTGTGTTTGAGCACTGAAGGGCACTTTTATTTTTTCTAAGGTTCTGATCGAGTGGAATATTTTTGTGGGTTCTCCTAGTATACCTGCACAAAGCATAGTATGAAGGAGCAATTCAATTTCTACATGAAACATGTCAACTTTGTTGGAAATCTTTCTTCTTGGAGACAAGCAGAAAAGACTGTTAGTGAACAATTGAACTTAGTTTAAAAATGTGTAAAAATGTAGGAATGTCTTGATCTGTTGCATAGTAAGGCCTCTTGAAAAGTAAAGCTGTTAAGTGCATTGGGAAGTAATAAATACTCTCCCAATGCAGTTACATTGTGTTCAGGCAACATTTTCTGACACTTGAAGCACAGACTAATTAAATTTTTGTCTCCCCTTTATCTCAGATAAAGGGTTTGTTTTGAAGTTAGATGTTTCTGGAATCAGAATAGTGTGTCTAGTTTTTTTCTCTCTAGTACTAGTTATTCACTAATGATGTTTGAAAAGCACTATAAAATCATCCTGAAATAAAAAGCATCATTATGACTAAGAAGTTGGTAGTATCTAAATGTTTGGAACTGGATGGTTGTATTTTGGTGCCTCCATCTTTGGTCTGGTTTTGAAAACTTATTCCTTAAGCTTAATTGGTCAAACATTCTCTATAATAGGTTTAAGTAACGTAGATTTAAATGTGAGTCTTAAGTATCATCTGAGGTAACTTTCAGAAAAGATTTCTTTAAGCGTTCTATAATTGTGCTAGAATACAGTTTGTACTCTCTTTTCACATGTTTAAGCCGATGTAACTTTTTCCAGCTTCTAGGTTAAGTAGTTAGTGTAATTTTTTAATCTCTCCTGGTTCTACAGTGGGTGGCAAGGAGTCAAATCTGCCTTTTAAACAATTTCATTTTCCAAGGTGGTCCTGGGATTGCTAAGGTAGGGCAGTCTGCTGAGTACAACATAGAATGCTGCTTAGGAGAATGTGGTTTCTGTGGCAGTTCCTATTTGACTGTTTCCTTTGACTAGGAGCACGTAACTTGTGTTTTAAAAATAAAAAGAGAAAAGCAAGTACATTTGCTCTATTTCAGCTTTTGAGATCTGTTTGTGATAAAAATAGGATACCTTAATTTCTTTATTGGATCACAGATATTTCTAAACAAGCAGAGTATATTTGTACTTGACCAACAATTCCAGCTGTCTTTTACATTTTCTAATCAGTTGGTAGGAAACCGTGCACAGTAGTCACTATGTAGCAACAGTTTAGTGGTGGAATATTGCAAAGTTTATAACAAATTATTTTATGGATTGTTAATATGAAGTTAAATATAGGTCCTGATTATCTTTTCTGCATAGTGTAATTAATTTTGTACTCTGGCAAGGAGAGAGAAGAATTAAGTTCTGTAGTTCAGATGAAACTGAGTTTATTTGTTTTGTCATTTTAATTAATGTGACCCAAGCTGTGTAAGAGCTCTACTGGATGAGCATTTGCTTCTTATAGGCAATTATTGTAATTAGCTGGCTGGCTTCTTGCTTTCCATCACAAATGTGACTTTTCAGCTTAAGGTGTGCAGAGAAATAGTCTGGTGTCTTAATGATAATCTTTCTTAAATGTCACCAATGCATGGATTTAGTGTTATTGAGATTCTATGGTACTTACCTGGCTAAAGCAAAATTGCCTTCTTAAATGGGTTAGAAAATCTAGATAGTTTATTTCCTCTTTTATTTCATTTTTTTGAAACCTGTTACTGACTAGGGAGAAGTTGTTGAATTCATGAATGTAAATACAGTGAATTGTTCCCGAACTCAGTCTGTGCGTGATCCTCGTGACTGCTGAATTAGTATCAAAGTGAATAAGAGGGACTAGTAGTACTGCAACACAAAAGCCATGAAAAATATGGAATTAAAGATTTAGCTGTGCAACTGGTTAATGATTTAAATGAGGAGTACAGGCAGCTCTTATTTTTCCACACACTGCTGTTCTGCTGTGGTAGAGAACATTTGTTAACTTTCCTTTTTATAGTGCTTGGAGGCAAATTCTACTTAGCAGCAAGCAGCAAAGATGGCAGGTGATGGAAAAAGTGGGAGAATGAAAGAGAATTGAAACCTAAATGGGAGGGCTGCTGCTTCATGGTAGCCTGAATCCATCTAACTGTGACCTATGGAGAGGAAAGGTGACTTTTTCACCAGCTGAGATGATCTCTGGGTCCTTTGCCAAGCTGTTTTAAGCACAGTAGACTGGCAGAAAGCTAACCTTGACAAAGAGAACAATATTTCACTTGTTTAGTGTGCTGAAAGGGTTCAGCCAAAGGTTTATGTTATGGAGAAAGTATAAGGAAGAGAGCAGGGGTAAATAGCCAAGGACAGTATGATAATTGCACCCACCATCTTGTCTGGTGTGAGCTGCAAGGCAATCAGTGCCTAAGGCTCTTGGTGGCTTCATTCTTAGAGAAACTGCTTGGTTGTGTTACAAGGATAGATTTCACTGAGCTTTATCCTTTACAACTTTTGAATTTATTTAAAAATGTATTTCTAAACATTTGTAAGGAGCATTTGAATTCTGAATTCCTTTGTTAAAGAGGATGCAACTTAAGGCTGTTTTTTTGGCTTTAAGGGTAGAGAGCTGAATGATGAGCAGTTGAGTTTGTGTTTAGAATTAATGAAAGCAAATGACATAGATTACTCTCAGTTGCAACTGATGATTTGCAAAGAATTGAGAGATTAGTTTCTGCTGTGAACTCTTCGAAGATTGTACTTTGATACTTGAGTGTTAACTCAGATGTTTCCTAGTTTTTTGGAGAAGGGTGGAAGTTTTTGGGTGCTTTGTTTTGGTGAGATGGTTTTGTTCAACAGGAGCTGTGTCAGATGCTGCTGGAACCTGCACTGTGAGTTACAAGTTAGTCTTTGCTTCATAAAAATTGTTACCTGTAAAGTGGAAAATAGATTTTCATCTTGAAACCTTTTTAATATTTAATTAACTGCTGTGCTTACAGCAGATGCTCGCTGATCACATTACTGTATTAATTGACCTAGTTATGATCCTAGTTGTCAGACAGGATGGTACTGAAAATGTTGTACCTCTTCTTGAGGATTTTCCTTCCTAAATGTAGCCTTGTACATCTTCCCTAAGGCCATTCATCCCGAGTCTAGAAAGATACATTCATAGGCTTTTGTGGAAAAAGAGATAATGGATCCTTTTTCTCTTGGCTACAGGTACTTCTGTAGATACTGTCGTCTGTAACTTATTTACTAGTCTGTGGCTGTAAATTTTACTGACTCATTTTGAACTGCCTACATACAGACTTTGACAGTGTTCCATTGTTGGCTATCTCAGACATTTTAAAGGACCTATAAATAAAAATGATTCATTGAGATTAATAAAAAGTCGAGAAATATGAACTAGGAAAGGCAAGCTTGATGTTGACCTTCATGTCACTTGTGTAAACTCTCATGTGAAAATCATTGCAAGCTGGTTTTCAATTCAGTGAAGTTTTTCAGCTGTTGGTATTTGTCACACTTGTTTAATAAAAACTTTAATTGCACTATTGGAAATGTGGTAAGCATGAAGAGCTAGGAGAGTAGGAAAAGTGGAAAAATTAACACAGTGGATGTACAACTTGTGAGAAGCTTCCACAGAGAAATGGAGAGGAGCTATAGCCTGGAGTATTGGAAGAATGAAAGGACTCTCCATCCCACTGTCTGTGCTTGTTCCAGCACATGCCTGCTGAAAATGAGAAGCAAGCTGAGTAAGAGTTAAGACGAGGACTGGGACCAAGATGAGTGAGGGGGGAAAGAACCTGAAGGAGGTACCAAAGTGCAAATAAGAGGCAACAGTGATTGTCAGCATAGAAACTCAAACCCACATACGCTGCATCTTGCCATGCAAATAGTTTGGTGGGCTGCTCTGGTATTAACCCCATTCCTGTGTCCTCTTGCCTGTCTTTCAGCCAAGCATCTCACTTTCAAGTTAATTGGTATGTTAGTCCAGCCAAGGACAATCTCATACATGACAGCTTTCTTAAGTGTTTTCTGACAAAGTGGATCCTTGCTCAGGGACCAAACAATTGAATTAGCTGTGTAAGAAAGAAGGCCTAAAGGACTGAATTGAATAGTATTGGATAGCTATTGATGATTTTGTCCTCTTTATAAAGCAGTTTCCATATGAAATGCTTAATTTTTAAAATTGGTTTATTCTTTAATTATATTGTTAATTGTATCGGAGTGTTCTCTGTCATCACTAAGTGTGATAATCCAAATGCAGGACATACTGTTCCTGGACCAATAATGCAGTTTTTTTTCTTACAGGATAAATTTGAACTTTGAGTGTCTTCTACCAAGTATGAATCATAGAGCTTAGAGTTGGGATGCACAGCAAGATTCGAGTAGTGATGCCAGGTGCACAGAGTATGAAAGATATGTTTGCTTTGTGATGTCTCAGGCACTGCACATTTCAACAAGCAGCGAGAGATGTGAAAATAACTTTGTGGCTTAACCTTGTGTGTACCTGAGATTATTGTCCAGAGACTTCTTGAGCTCTCTCAGACTTGGTGCTATGATCACTTCCCTGGAACAGGCTCCTGGTGTGAATCCTGGGGATGGTCCTATGCAGGGCTGGGAGTTGGACTCGATGATCCTTGTGGGTACCTTCCAACTCAACATATTCTGTGGTCTCTGCAGTCGTAGTCTTCCCTGAATAGAATGGATTTAGGCTTCTACTCTATCTGACTTGCCTCTGGCTTGAAATAGGTCATCGTCTTTATTGCATTGTAAGGGAGTGCTTATTTGCAAAATTAATGCACAATTATCCACAATAGGCAGATTCAAGTTGATATATTCCAGTATATCTGGAATATTTCCAGTTGTCTGGCTGCCTGTGTCTTTGTTAGCCTGCGTCAGCTTCCTTGTGTCAGCAGCACTAAAAGGAGAATCAAATCTAATCTCTTGTGATAGAGAATAACCTTAACCTAATGCTACAAGATAGGCCAGAAACATTTATTTGTTGCTTTTTTTGGAAAAATGATATGGTTATCCAAGCTGTAAAGGATTCATTACATTTTCATGGAACTCCAGTTTAAACAGTTTCTCAAATCCCCATTCTGTTTCCTATGGAAAGGGACCAGACTTGCATGTGGGCAGTACTGGATGCACTGCAGGTTTACTTAAAAATGCATTAAGATTTCCAGCAACTGTCTCTGAGGCTGGCATCAGCTTGAGTATTTCTGTAAGATACTTGACAATTGTGGTTTTATGGTTTCCTACAGGTGTGGGTTTCATAAATATAGTGGAGTGCTCATAAGAATAAAATAGATCTGTTCTTTCTTAATAACTTTCAGGCAGTTTTCTTTTACTTCTAAAAAAGTGTGAGTAAAGAGTGGATAAAGGGATTACTTTAATCTTTAAAAACTTGGATTTATTTTGTGGTGTAGAAACAAGCTCTTTGGTCTGGAACTGATTGATAAAAGGATTCCATATGCCATGTTTTTTGGTGTCTCTCTTGTTCTTTGCTGCTGTCTTGGAATGTTTGTGTTTATGGGCAATGAGACCCTTGCTGGGCTATTTTTGGACATTTTAAAGAAACCTGTATATCTGTGAGTGCTGCTGAACTCCAGAAATGTAATTCTTGATTAACTCAATGTTTCAGGGTGTTTTGCACAGTGAGGATGGGGCTCTATCTTGGCTAAAGGTCTGCAAGGCTGGGCTGTGCTCATGACACAAACTAAGCTGAGTTGTCTGCAAGGAGGAGAGATGGGCTGGAGTTGCTGGCTCTGCTGGCTGTGAAAATGCAGCAGGGATGGTGGAGTTTTTTGAGGCAAAAGCTGTGGGTGAAGTGCTGGACTGCAGTAGGCTTTTCTGAGTCATGTGAGGTCACTTGTTCTGGGTTCCAGTGAGGAAAAGACTTGAGTTCCTTCAATTGAATTGAAGTAGCAATAGATCCTGCATAGTAGGATGCAGTATACCTGCTCAGGGGTTCATTCTCAAGCCAGCTGCTTAAGGATTGCTCTGGACCACAAAAAACTCTTAGTGTATTCACAGATGCAGGAAGCCAGAAGGTAAATTTGTTCTAAGTAAATAGAAGTACAAGTTGCCACTTAGAAGGAAATTGTGAAGCTTGAAAATTTGTTATGGCATATGTGTTCTTGTGCTAGAATATGTGTTCTTGGGCTAGAATATGCTAGTCAATACTAGATTTGTGAAAGTTCTCATCTTGTCAGAAGACTTGATGAATATGGCACACAAAATAGCTTTTCCATTTCTGTGAGCAACAAGTAATTATTTGTTGCTATGGCTGACTTTGATTAATTTCCTTCTGCTTTCACTGTACTTTTAACTGTATGAGGAGCCTTTTGAAGATTGTAGAAATCCATATTGAGTTTTCCTGTAAGGTTCAGTTGTGGAAAGGCTCTTGGTTTGCTGCACAGATATATACTAGGTAATTCAGGGCAGTGTTTTCGGTTCCTCTGAGAAATTTTGTCTTCCATTAAACTGTAATTTCAGCTTCTTCAGGTGAAGATATTTTTATTGTAGGCCAGCAGCTGGCAGCAAGTTTAAATTTTTTTTCATCAGTCATAGAATCACAGAATGGTTTGGATTGGAAGGGATCTTAAAGAACATTTTGCTTCAAATGTCCTGTTATGGCCAGGGGACCTTCCACTGTACCAGGTTGCTCAAAGCCCTGTCCAGCCTGGTCTCAAACACTGTCAGGGATGGGGCACCCACAGTTTTGTTGGGCAGCCTAAATTAGTCAGGTTCCACTTGTCATGGTACTAACTTTGCAGAAAGATCTCTGCCCTTGTTGGAGGCTATTTGATTCTCTTGCCAACATTTCCATAATGCTTCCATTATGCATATTGCTGGTGGTGTTATATTTGTTATTTGATATCTGTACTGTCAGAGAAGAGACAAGATTCTGGTTATGGACACAAAATAGAAAATTACATGAGCAGGGAAGTTACTCGTTATTGATATTGGAAAAAAGTATTTGGAAACTCGTGTGGCAGGGGCTCATTGTTCTTGGCACTGGTGAGGGCTCACCTGAAGTGCTGTGTCCAGTTCAGGGCTCCCCAGTACAAGATAAATGTGGCTGCACTGGAGGGAAGAGCTGTGCTGGCTAAAGTATCCAGTGAAGAGCTACAAAGATGATGGGCAAATGGAAAATGGAGCCAGGCTGTCTTCAGCAGTGCCTGGTGACAGGACCAGAGCCAGCGGACACAGAGTGAAACACGGGAGGTTCCTTCTGAACATCAGGAAACATTTTTACCCTCTGTGAGGGTGACTGAGCACTAGCACAGCTTTAGGGAGGCTGTGGGCTCTGCATCCTTGGAGATATTAAAAAACTATCTGGACATGGTCCTGGGCATCCTGCTTGAGGAGGAGCTTGGGCCAGATGACCTAAAGAGTTCTCTTCTAATCTCAAATCCTTCTGCAGTTCTGTGTTACTTTGTGGGTGAAGAATCTTCCCTTTTCACCTTCCTCAATTCCAGGCAGTTAAGTGTAGTAAATTGTTCATTTTGATGAGGAAAACCTTTGCTGGGTAAAATTGCCAGAATTAACCAAATAACAGACATTTCCTTGAGTACTAATAAACCTATTTCTGAAGGTAATTCTGAGATAATTCCTAATTTCTTGCCAGGAATTCTCAGTTCATGCAGCCTAGGTTAACAGCATGTTACCATTTACATGGTAAGCAAACATTCTAAGCCTTGTATTGAACAGGTTAATTGATATGATGTTGATTCATGCTTGTTATTTTCACCAAGCATACAACTAATCCTTGCCATCTTAGGAAAAACTAACCAAATACAGAAAACCTTCTCTTTACTGCTAGTTGGCAGTCCTAGGTTCACTGATAAATGATTGCAAGTTGAGAAGCAAGTTGACTCCCACCATTGCCTCAAGGGAATTTACATACAGAATACTTGAGTAGCACATTCTTTGGTATCCCCCCACTCTCACTCTTTGTAGTTTGGTTTGCTTGTTCCTGAGCAAACTATTTTTGCTCAACTGCAGCTTCTTGATGAAGTCTTTGTTCTGGTATCTGTTCAAAAAATTGGGCTAGAAGCAAGTCAATCATTAGTTTACTTCAGGAAATTGCTGGCAGATAGCTGATATCTAGAAATAGAATGGGTGAATAAGGTGATGTGCAAAGTGCAAGTTCAGTATTTTAGAGTTTGTGAGCTTCTCAGTTTATGTATTAAATCTTCTTTTGATCCATCTTGGATTGCATCCTATTATTTGTACCTACTGTGGAATGTGAAATTATTTGCATGGCTTTTTTGCAGAGGTAGATTGTCACAATTTGTATGTTGAGACCTGGTTTTGAGACTAGGTATTATATATTATAATCAATCCATGGAGTAGAAAAAAGATGAACTGGGAAAGGTAACAGGAATCTTTAAACTGTCTTTTGAAGAAGCACACTGGGGATGCTTTTTAGAGCATTTTGTCTCTAACAAGTTGATGAAATAATATTTTTTCTAATAAGTGAAAGTCTGAATAACAGTATGTATGAAGGAGCAATTCTCCTCTCTTCCTCCCTCATCTTCTGCCATAAATTTCTGATTTTGCTGGTCTCGGTTCTTACATCAGCATAGCATTATTGCTTTAAAGGTTCAGTTTTATGCTTTGCTGCCTTTTTTAGGTAGACATTCAGATTCATAATACTGTTCACTTGCAGTAGTGTCCAAGTCCTAAAGTGAGCTTTCTCCAGTTGTGAAGAATGAGTAGCAACATGAGTTTCACAGGTACAATGCTGTAGGTCATCTCTGTGCACAGGAGGTAAATGTCTTTTTCAGGTCATGTCCAAGGTCTGTAGCTTGCAGGCTAGACTGAATATGGAAGTCGAGACATAGAAGGTGCTCTTTAAAATCAAAACATCCTATTGCCTTGTAAATAGAATTCTAGGTCTGGGTTTGTGAGTATTGTTAGACATTGCAAAGGTTTAATAGAAAAACTCCTTCACTAAATTTTGTAGTACTTCAGAAATTGGTTTGCAAAGTCTTGCAAGGAAAATACTTAGTATGATGGATGAACAAGAAAAATGAGCCATTCTTAGAAGTTGTTTATTCAATGGGTCCTGAATTTCAGGACTAAATATAAGTTTTTTCTGTTTATTTCAGAAGCAAACTATTACTGACACTGGATGAACAGGATAGCCTTTTGCACTCACTTATTGATAATTAATTTATTATGTACTTCTCTTACTAAATATTGAGAGATTCTTATTTTATTTGAGCACAGATTCTGTAGGTGTCCTTTGACTAAAAATTTGAATTCTCTGTTCTAGGTGTGGAACATCAAACAGATGATTAAATTAACACAAGAACATATAGAAGCACTGCTAGACAAATTTGGAGGAGAGCATAACCCACCATCAATATATTTAGAGGTAAGTTTGCATTCAAACAAATGTAGCTGGATTAATGTTGTGTTACCTTAATCTTACGTGAAGCATCTGAGATTAAAATTGTGAATACCTGTAGTAAAAGGGAATATTCTCCTTGTGCACTGCAAACTGAACTTCCTTCTAAGAGATAGTGAGGAACTGTATGGGATTCCTGGGATTCAGTAGGGGAAGATCAATGGCATGGTATAATGATAGTGTTGGTGCAATAGCAATGTCGAGCCTCTTTGTTGGGGCCAGGGCAGAGAAGATTGTTTATAATGGAGAAAGTCATGCTCTGTTAAAAGCCAATACATACAAGTGAAAACATTTTGTAAGACTAACTTTGCCTTTAAAGCAGCCGACTTCCCTTTTTTGTCTTTAAAAAATGGTCATGTTTAATTGAAAAAATTGCATTATAGAAGGGAACTTCTTACAGAAATACATAAAATTGTGGGGTGGAGTAAAATTTTTGATTTGTAAACTAACTACAAATTAATTGTCTGTATTTTTTCATCACTCCAGATTCATAGAGTTGTGTAGACATAGGACCATTAAGAGCTTAAAGAGCTGCATGCCAAAGTTACCTCTATTAGGAATTGGACAGGTGTCATGTGCTTCAAATCTGCCCTTTTTGTGCTTCTCACAAGTATTGAAATAACTGGAGGTCAACTAGATTTCTTTTGTAGTCCTTTTATTTGTAATTGCTGCCTAAAGGTACTGGGTGATTAAAAATAAAGATCTCATTATTTCAGGTACTTCTAAGCTTTTATCTTAATATGTCAGAGCAGGGCACTAGGTTGATTATACAAACATTGACATTATGTCCTTAACAGTTAAGGTCAAACGAGGCCCTTGGTAGTTGCTTTACTTATTGCTAATGTGAAATGGGAGTATTGAATCAGTGCTATCACATTTTATCCACTCTGCTGTGTTTAAGCACACCTCTGTTTTCACAAGGACCTGTTCATGCCATATGTCTGGATTTATTATTGCCACATGCAAGTGGGTTTTGTTAGATTGTGTAGCAAACCACAATAATAATGAATTTAGTATAGACTAAGTCTGGATTTAAGGTAGGGAAGTTGTTAGTTCATCACAGCTTTTTGTCACTTGCTTTTATTGAAACTAAAACCAGGATCCATTACTGGAAACTCTGTATTTGTTCTGTAGGAACAAACATTGGTAGGGAAAAGTGCATTTGCAGTGATAAGTCGGTACTGGAAAATGATTATGAAGCATGAAGAGTAGGTCTGAAATAGTTGGTGACCACAAACCAAGAAGCTGAAAGCAGATTTGCAAGTTCAGTGGATCCATGTGCCACTGAGATGAAGCTCCAGCTGTGGTTCATCAGTGTGGTAGGGCAGCCCTGTGAGACAAAGCAGGGCGTTCCTCTGAGTTGCGCTGGATCATCAGCACTTGGGACAAGTAGTGCTGGTACAGACTAGGGAGCCACAAGGCTTTGGGAGGAAGGTGAAAGGGGCTGACATTGTGCTTTTGCAGTTGTTATCCCATGAGACAGTCCTGTGGAAAGAGCCCAGCATGGTTGAAATGAAAAGCTTGTTCTTCCCAGCTCTTTGCTTTGTGGTTCCTCTGCTTCCTTTGTTCAGGTACTTGCAGTAGTGGCAGTGACTGAGAACTACCAGTCACTAACCTGTAAGGAAAATATCCTGCTTTTGTTGGATTACTTGACCAACCAGGTAGTAGTTTAAACCTGATCATGAAGAAGTCAGTGAGCCCCAAAGCTGTGGTTAAGATTAGGGAAGGAAAAGAGTTTGCAGCTGTGAGCCAAGAACTAGAAGATGGTGGGGGAGAAGAAAGGAACTTTTTATTTGGATGGTCACTAACATAGATTAGATCGTCCTCAGATGCATTTATCAAGGTGAACAGGATTAAATGCTGCAGACCTGTAATTTGTTTAGTGTGTAGACTTCCTGTGGTAGAACTGAAGTGTGAAAGGGAAAAAAAAAAAAAGAAGAAGAAATATATTACTGAGTGCCAGATACAGTTAGAAGCAAGATTACTCTCTACCTTTGACTGTTCATTTCAATCCAGCAGTAGTTTTCTAGTGTGTCCTTTCTGTGCCTTTCCCACCTTTTGGCTTGGTCAAGACAGGGCTTGCTTTCTGTTCTCAGCATTTGCTTGGCAGCAATTTATCTGAATCTAACCTGTGACTGCTTATGTTTTGACTTCCTGTATTCCATCACTTGTCAGAGAAGGGGCCAGAAAAACTCTGGTTGCAGCACAGAAGGACAAAGCTATATGTAAAAAGTTTCAAGTGTAGTGTGATAAAGTGTGAAAGAACATGTTTGCCTTTAGGAAATGCAGAACTAAGGAAGCACAGTAGTTTTGAAACAAATCTTAAAAATGTCGGATATATGTTAGAAATAGCAAACTTCCCATGGTTAGTGTGTGATATTGGGTCTGGGGCTTAAGTTTTGTATCTGGGTGTCATCACGGATTTCTGTGGAGGGCTCCTCTTTCCCCTTAAGCTCTTACCTGTAGTCTGTGTCTAGGTCTTGATGTGGTCTGTGTACTCTCACCAAAACACTCAGATGGGAAGGTAATGCAGCTTAGACTCTGTCCATCATCTTCTGCTCTTTCTGTTTTTATTGCTGTGCCAAAAACTTACTTCTGGCTGTAATGTAGTCCTGCTTTTACCCAGAATCTGTATGGGTAATTCTGCTAGTGTGTAACTTGAACTGCATCACCCTTCCCTTTGTTGCCTTAGGTTCATAGATTGGAAAGGATCTTTAAAGGTTGTCCAGTTTAATTCTCCCTGTAATGAGCAGGGGCATCTTCAATTAGATCAGGTTGCTCAGGGCATCATCCAGCCTGGCCTTAAACCTATCCAGGGATGGGGGAATCTACCACCTCTCTAGGTAGCCTGTGCCCAGAGAGGTGCTTTACCACCCTCATCATAAAAGTTTTCTTCCTCATGTCTAGTCTGGATCTACCCTCTTTTAGTTTAAAACCATCAGCCTTTGTCCTGTAACAGCAGGCCCTGCTAAAAAGTCTGTCCCCATCTTTCTGATAGATCACTTGAAATATCAAAAGGCCCTTCAACTATTACAGGCTGAACAATCCCAGCTCTCTCAGCCTGTGTTCGTAGGAGAGGTGCTCCAGCCCTCTCATCATCTTTGTCACCTTCCTTTGTACCCTCTTCAACAGATCAGTGTCCTTATGTTGGCAGCCCAGAGCTGGATGCAGCACTCCAGTGGGGTCTCACAAGAGGGACAGAATCACCTCCCTTGACCTGCTGGCCACGCTGCTTTTGATGCAGCCCAAGATAAAGTTGGCTTTCTGGGCTGTGAGTGCCAGTTCATGTCCAACTTTCCATTCACCAGTACCTATTTTGCAGGGTTGCTCTCAATCCCTTCATCCCTCAGCCTGTATCAATGCTAATTTTAAAACCCTTCTGCTGCTCTGACCTCTTTGCATCTTCCATAAAACGTGATTGACTCTTAAGGACTCCTTAAGAGAGTAGATTGTGCCTCTTGATCATCTCTTGAGGTTGCTATCAGCAAGCACCTTGTCTTCTTTTAGCAAAAGTTGAAATTAACCAAAAATAGATGCTAGGTAAGCATCTGCAAATGAACACTTTTGCTTTCACCCATATTGCCTTTCAGTAGGTGTAAACATCTAGTTTTATTGTAATTCTTCCTGCAAAACCATGGCTATTTTTATTCTTCTGACAAGTTTGACAGCTATCCATCCATCTGCCATGTGCAGAGTTTCAGTATCATAGGTTTTGTTTGGTTCTTTTGTATTCCTGCCTGACTTCACATCTTTCATTGACTCCACTTCTCACTACCTGCTCCTGTTCACAGAACTTGCAGCACCCTGTACACCAGCTCCTGGCCTGTGCTGGAGCTGCCACTGAAGACCTGTCAAGTGAAGTTGTGGTTGAACCTGGTGACAGCATTGTCTTTCAGTTAAAAGTGAAAGGAAGGGTTGGGGGGAGCAGAAGCTTGTGAGAAAGGTGAAGAATTCAAGAAGAAAATAATTCTGAAAATGGAGTATTCAAAGGTTATAGTAAAATTATTTGTGCATTGAATATAAAACATACATCTCATTTAAAAATAAAAAGGAATTTATGCCTTAGTTACAGTTGCTCAAGAAATAGAAGCTTTTGTTTCTGTGTTCATCTGAGAGTGAAGACAAAATTTTCACACTCCTCAGTTTTATTTTTTTTTCCCAAATTCAGGAGAGGGTGTCAATGCATTTTACGTCAAAAGAACTTTAAAGCTGACAGCTGTTGTTGCAGCCATCATTTCAGGTTTCATCAACTGACTACGAAAGAGGAATGCTTTTCTTGAACTATTGAGAGTGATTGACTTGTGCTGTGTTGAGTTCAGCATATATTTAATTACTCCTGCAAGAGGGATTTAGGGGTACCTCCCTGCCTTGATCCATCACTCCTCAGTGATGGTCTTATAAAGGTGAGTGTGCAGCAGGAGGAGTAGAGCAGAGTGTGCAAGCCTGGGTGGAAAATGTAGTGTAAAGCTGAAGGGCAGCAAGTTGCTTGCCTTGGTCCTCCATGGGCAGGAAAATTAGGGCTCAGGAGGGAGACCAAAGCTGCAGAGAGACTTCTGAGTATGTGGCTAAGGTACAGGGGGAGCAAACAAAATGTACAGAAGAAAGAAAAGAACGTTTGTCATTAACCACACAATTTTCTTGTAATCAGTAATAGCTTTGGGAATCTCATCAACGTTGTCTAATATGATGGTGAGAAACTTTTCTGTTTGTTCTGTCTGGAAGAAAGAATAAATCTAGTAAGCAATGACTGTATTAAAATCCAAAAATGGATTTTAATTTGTAGCCAAATTTCCTTCTTATATAATCTTGGTTTTTAACTTCTCCCATTTGTTGTGTGTGACCTCAGCTCAAACAGACCCCTGGAAATCACTGTCAAACCACAGAATGGTCTGGGTTGGAAGCAACCCTAAAGATCATCAAGTTCCAACCTCCTTTGCCATGGGCTGGGAACCTTGCAGTAGACCAGCTTGCTCAATGCCCTATCCAGCCTGGCCTAGAACAGGGATGGAGTGTCCTCAGTTTCTCTGGGCAACCTGTTCCATGCATCACCACCCTCACAGTTTCTTCCTATTATCAAATCTAAACACGCCCTCTTTGAATCTAAAGCCATTCCCCCCTGTCCTGTCACTGCATGCTCGTGTAAAAAGCCCTGCTCCAGTTTCCCTGTAGGGCCCCTTTAGGTGCTGTAAGGTCTCCCTGGAGCTTTCTCCGAGGTGAAGCATCCCAGCTCACTCACCTTGTCTTCCTAGGAGAGGTGTTCCAAATATTTGAAAGAACTGCTTGACTCAGTAGATATAGAAGTAGTGTTAATTGTATTTTTATTTTCTCCTGGAAAAGAGGCTGCAGGAGCTTCCTCAGTAGGTTTTACCACTCTTTTTGGAAGCACTCTGTATTTTAGTAGCTGAAAACATCAATGATTTTTGTCTTCCCACATAATTTCTTACTGTGTTATATCAGTCCTTGAAGTGCTGTTTCCCAAAATACATAGTTTGTGACTCACCATGGAAAAACCCTTTTCCTAAGGGTTTGTCTAAGCATTGTAAATATTGGAAATATTTACTGAAAAGAAGGTTGCTGTTATGATACTGGGAAAACCTGGGATTCACTTAGCAAAAATGGTTAAAATATGTAGTTATGTATTCTTTAGGACATCCATCAAAATTTATATTTCTTTTGTTTCTACCAACAAAATACTAGTGAACAGGATAAGCTGAGCTAGGGAAAGGAGAGTAAAGGCCTATATATTGGTAACAAATATGTGTACAAACTGGAATGGATTGTACAGACCCAGGCTAGCCAAAGGCACCTCAAATATAGAAGGGAAGGATCGTGCTTAAATGACTTAATCAGATTTGTTAGCCTTTGTAGACTCTTAATGACTCTTCAGGGAGGCCTTACCTGTTTAAACTTTCCAAATCTTGTGTGTCCTTTCTGCCCCATAGTCATGTGTATGGTATTACCTACCAGCACTTAAAAATTTGGTTTTTTAAATTTGGACTCCACACAAAATGAAACAGTATGCAAATGTATAGCATTACAGTAGTATCAAAATAAGTTTTAGAATTTGGTCAGCTTTCTAATGCTGTCTTGAAAGAATCATTCTCTTTCTTACTCCTACTCTTGGAAGCAATTTAAAATGAGAATTGTGGGGGTAGAGGTATGTTTGCCCCCAGCTACCATGATTTTTATTTTTTCCTAGCTTTCTCTTTGCCTGGATGTGTTTTATTCAGAGGCATTGCTGTTCTGTTTTGAGGGTTTGGCTGTTGAATGTCAGGAGAATATTTAATTTCTTATTCTTATATCTGAAGAATCCATGCAGGAGGTCAAATTAGTTAATTAAAGAAGATTACCTCTTTTATGATCTGAAGTATGCTTATTTCAACAGCATGCAGATACAGTCTAAAATAGATCTTGGTGATGAATCTCAGATTGTTCCAGACTGTGGGATTCCAGGAAAACGCTAACACTGTGTATAGACACTGGGAAACCTGGTGGCCCTCTGGGGAATTTCAGATTGGTTTTTACCAGGATCCTAACAGATGCTGTTCAAATATGTTGGACCAAAACTGGCATGTCTAAAGTTAGACTAAGTACAGATTTAGGAGTCTTACTAAATGAAGAAATCGTGACGTGTGTTACTGTCTATCTTCAGCTCCCATTTAACTTAGTGGGATTTGCATTTGATCAACAGCCTAAAAGGTCAGACATCTTTTAAATAGAAACACAATCTCAGTTTCAAAGACCAGGAACACGTAGTTTAGGCTTTGGAGTCTTGCAATGTGTGGATATTATCTAAAGGTGATTGAGGAAGAGAGAACATGGCAGAAACAGTTACCTGCTTGGGTTTGGACTGTTGTTCTAACCAGATGTAGTGGGGGGGTAGAGAGAAGTCATATTTTGCTACTTGGGTTTTTAACTACCTTGTGGCTTTTTATTTCCTTAGATGATTTCACTAGAATGTATAGCCTGGTCATGGCCCAAGAAAACAAATTTCAAATATAATATAAATTAAGAAAAAAATATGCATATTGTTGAGAAAATCCCTTGCCCTCATCAACAAAACTCTTTTGCCACATCTGCATAACATCTCTCAAATTTTGTTGACTTCTGAGGTCAGTTTTTATTTTGTCAGTAGTTGCAACATTTAAGAAGTAACTTTAAGGCTGCTGCTTCTGAGTATATACAGCAGTTACAACTGCAGAATATATACATCAGAGCAAGAGAGCAGTTGTATTTTAGTATGTGTGCACACTGAATACAAACATGCCATCATGTAATGCTTTAGCTGGACCTTACAGCTTATCAGGCCTTGATGCATTTTACTTAGCTGAAGTCTCAGGTTTGTTCTCGTATGTATGAGACTATTATATGATGTGCAAATATACTGATAGGCAATATAATTCACTTTTTGTTCTATTTTTGGTAGCCATAGGCTTATTGACAGATTGTTCCGATTTTAATCTAATATTCAACTTTTCAAATGTATACTCTGTGAAATGAAACTTTGTAAATTCACACCAAGTTGGGAGCAATCTGAGCTGTCAGTGACCCACCCTCACGATACCAGCAGAGAAACAAAATGAAGAAATGAAAAGAAGAGGCACCATCCACTCATTACTTGTGTGGCTGCTTTGGGGTGGTGTTGAGCACAGGGAAGAGAAGCTTCAGGAGCAATCTGCAAGCTCTTTAACCTCAAGAGAGAGTCAGACTCTTCCCAGATCTGCCCAGCAAACGGGGAAGGGCAATGTCAC
This sequence comes from Toxostoma redivivum, assembly GCA_013397375.1. Classification (NCBI taxonomy): domain Eukaryota; kingdom Metazoa; phylum Chordata; class Aves; order Passeriformes; family Mimidae; genus Toxostoma; species Toxostoma redivivum. Next base: position 1,527,609 of record VXBI01009663.1, read on the forward strand.
AGGTAGTGAGCCCCAAGTTCATTTCACGAGAGGCAGTTCTTCCTCAAGAGGTGGGCTCTCCATCTTTCAATACTTGCAAAGCTTGCAACCTCCATGAGATGACTTCTGCAGATATGTTCTGACCCTTTTTTTCTTTCTTGTGATTCTGTATCAAGCAAGATTTAAGTTTTATGTAGAACGTTACTCCGTAGTGGGAATATGTAAACTCAGGATTGCAGTCTAGATTTCCTAACCTTTTCTTTCTGAAATGCCTTTAGAATCCTTGATTTAATGATTTGTTTCAGTATTCATTTTAATACTTATCATGTTATTGATTCTGTACAGACTTAATTTTAATCTTTTTAGTTTATTTCTGAAAAACACTGTCAGAAATCAACCTCACAGTTGACCCATAGGGCCTTGACTGACTTGAAGGTTTGTGTAGTTATTGATGCCTGTCTCCTAAGGTGGCTGTGCTGCTGAAGGTCAGTTTAGTAGATAGGCCAAATCTACAACATGATCTTTCTTTTAGCTAGAAATACTTGGATTAGGTCAGCTTTGCTGATGTCACAATCTTTCTGACTTGAACTCTCTAGAATAGTTCTGTCTTGACTTGGTGCTGTTGTCTTTGTAAGGTCTGTTGCTGCTAATCATCAGATGAAACTGTTCTTTCCAAAGAACTTAGCCTTTGTGAAATTAAATTTTATTGGAGATACTGTTTCTGCTGTATGTACTGTAGCTCCTTTTGTATAAGAAGAATTTTTCTTAAAAGAGAAAAATATGTTAAAAGTCTAGCAATGCACTTCTAGTTTCTTTGTTTTACTGTGGAATCTTCTGCTATGACACCAAATAACTGTATGGTACTTGAGAGCTTTTGTTCTCAGAAAAAAATACAGAGCTTTTTGCAGAAATCAGTGGTATAGAACCCAAAGCCAGCTGCAGGTCCCAGCTTTCCATACTCATTGTTTATTCTCTTAAGAGAAATCATTTGTCTCTGAGTTTGCATTAGTGACAGATTAAGCTGCCAATGTAAACATTGTAGGATTGAGTATTTTGAAAGCTGTGTGTAATTTTGTGAAGGAACTAAACCCACGAGTGTCCGGAAGCAATCTAATGTTGCATGTGTTTGAATAATATTTTGCAATGTTCATGAGAAAGGGAAGTAAGTATTTAGAACAGTATTGGTGAAATGGTAACAGTTTATGTTTCCTAATTTTTGTTTACTGAAATAATTCTTGACACATGGAACTTTTACTCAAGTTTCCATGCAAAGTTGATCCTGGCAGTAGGAGAGATGTGTTGCTGTACAGCCAAAAAACGCCATTATTTATAGTTGGGTAATCTTTCCATTTATTTTTAATAATACAATTGGATTAGAGTGAAAATGTTTCGGTTTTAAGTCTCAGAGTTTGGGGTCCATTTGTGAAATGCTAGACATCTTCAGTTTTTAAAAGAAATATCAAGTAGCTCTCGGTTTCTTGCAACTAATGTATGTTTATCAGAAGTGGAACCCATCAAATTTAGAATTTGCAACTGTGATGTTCACCATCATTCTTTAAAATGCTTTATCTTTCTTAGTCCTCACTGTCAAATTATCATTTTCTTTGTTAAGAGTGTGGGGATGATGACACATTTTCAACACAGGTCCATCCTGGAAGAATGTTAAGCTTTCTTAAAAAGGGAGGGATGAACCACTGTGTACACAGCATGAGCAGTTTGGATTAGATGAACCTGCACACTTAACCTGGAGAAATAAATTCCTAATAAAATGTAGTACTTGTGGCTGCACTACTAAATGTTGCTTTTTTTCTTTATTTTTCTTTTTCCATATGTAGAAACTGTGGACTTCTTGGTCAGTTCAGTTCTCCTGTAACTTCAGTTAGCAACAGTTTTGAATAAAAAAGTAGGAAAGCAAGTAAAATAAGTAATTTTTTAAAAAACAGAACCAGAAAATATTTTTTTTATAAATATACTTGAAAATATCACTGAAGAATTTGTGCATATTGGTATGGATCTTGGTCCTGCTGTAGAGAAGAGCAGAAAATTCCATTCCCTACTGCTTAGATGTTAGATTTGGAAAATCTTTGTTTCTCCTTTTCTGTTTAAGGTCTAAACAAGGTCTAAATATGTCAGTTAACACTGAGATGCTTCTGGAGTGTGAAACACACATTGCTTAAGTGATTCAGGTTTTTAAAGATATTCTATTAATTTATTGTCATAGTTTTGACTTGCCATTTTAAATATACTCATTGAACCTCTGAGTCTGTCCTTCCCCAGGTGAAACCAGCACATTTATATACTGAAGAAATGGTTCTAGTATGGGATGCCAATCAAAATTTTCTTGTTACCAAGTTGTAGATAACAAACTTTAAAGAAAAATATATACTGATTATGTGTTTGTTTTATAGATCTTGGCAATAATGTTTAGCTTGACTACATTTAATAAAGACTTAATGGGCAAATTTAATATTACTGATGTTTTTGATTGTTTAAGAAACTTGATCTGTGTGATTGGGTTTTATGTAAATGTGCTGAAAAGGTGTTTAAAAACTTTCAAAGGATCACTTTTACATGTTTATGGATAGCTTTGAAATGGGTAAACTGTGTTATGTTCTAACTGAAAAACATTTTCTGTACTGTTCAATATGAAAGGATAGTGCCAGTGGTGAAGGATAGCAAACAGTGAGCTAGGTCAGATACAGATGATAAAAAGCAAATTTGAACTTTCTCTTAATTATTGCATTAGGAATATTTAACTGTCATTCCAACAGAATGATAAATTTATCTGAAGCACAGTAACTCAGCAATGCAGCTGACAATATTGGTTAAAGATTTCTGTCTTTTTTAAAGTGATTGTGAATTAGTCTTCAGTGCATGTGCTTTGAAACTGTAACTTAGGATTTCTTCGATCCTTTTCTTCATTTAATTTATTAAAACATTACTTGTTGGTTCAGAAGCTTTAACATGATGTTTTTATTGTATCCTGAAAAAATTGACCAGATCATTTTGTTCAGATTCCTGGGAAATTTGTATTAGCTTTGTAACTTGTTTTGTTTCACGTTTGTTCTGAATTTGGATTTCTGGTTTTGTCTGAGGCTACTACATGATTAAAATCCTGCTGTTCCTTCACAGGCCTATGAAGAGTACACCAGCAAGCTTGATGCTCTACAGCAGAGAGAACAGCAGTTACTGGAATCCATGGGGAATGGAACTGATTTCTCTGTCTCCAGTTCAGCTTCAACAGACACAGTTGCATCATCTTCCTCCTCTAGCCTCTCTGTAGCACCTTCATCCCTTTCAGTTTATCAAAACCCTGCTGATATGTCACGGAATAACCCTAAGTCTCCACAGAAACCTATTGTTAGAGTCTTCCTGCCCAACAAGCAAAGGACTGTGGTGAGTCAGTTTCTATTCACATACTTGTAACCTCAATATTTCCTGTATCTCTCTCCCTCTGCAAAAGTTAATTTAAGAGCTGAAAAAATACCTGGGTGGAGGTCAGAAGTGTCATGATCACTGTGCTTTGCCACACTCTCTGTTGTTTTGATCTGTTGAATGTTTTTGACAGGATTAACTCAAAGAAGTCCATTATAACAATAATACAGAATACAGAACTTTCAGGAGGGTTTTTTCTTTCTAACTATGAAGATACCTCAAGAAATATTTTTCTCAAATCAGTTCTATTGGAAAAATAGTAATTTACCATTTCACAATAGTTAGGAAGGGACAATAAGCTCTGTTTCTTGTATATATACAAAACTATTGATTAGTTTAACAGGGCAAGATGGAGGAAGTATCTTCTATGTTGTCAGAGTTACTAGAAGCATTGAATGCTTTAGAGCAAGAGCCAGCCTCTTGCAGCTAAGAAGGGCTGTGCAGGATTGCTTAGGATTTTTTTTATTTTATTTTTTCCTGCCCACTCACCATGGTGAGCATTTGTGTGGAGACCACTATGCTTTCAGGTCTTGTGTAGAGAACTGGCTGGGGGGCTCATAGTTGGAATTAGAGGGGTCCAAAAGTGTTGCCCACAAACTGCTGGAAACCTGGTGTTTATCAGTTTTGACAATGTTACAGTAATTTGTGATGTCATGGAAGAGTAGTTCACTTTTTGCTGCTAGAGAAGGGATTTTTTTTTTATCAGTTCAGAACTGCCAACTGAAGAGCCTTGATATGTCCTTTAGAATAATCACTGCAAACTGTGATACATTAAATTATTTACAAGCCATAGTCTAGGCTCTATTCTGCAAGGTGGTACATAATCCAAACTTAGCAGGGGAGTGGTGTTTCCAGAGAAGCTGGGAAATGAATGGACAACAAGTGTCCATGTCAAACCAGCATGTCTTGCAGCAGTCAATCTGGTGTCAGCTGTCTCTGGATTGTTACTGTTGGAATTTGAGTTGCTAGTAAAAAGAAGAAAACATCAACTGAGTAGTGCTGGGTGTTGGAACATGTCCTCACCCTTTCCCTACCACTTTCCTTTCATCCTTCCCCCACCTCACTGAGCAAAAGACTTATAGTGGGAACAATGTTGGAGGGTAGTTGTTTTCACCTGACTTTATTTTTTAATTAATATTGCTTATTTGTTCAAGGTATTGCTGAAGATGGAAAGTTTTATTATTTGGGTTTTGACCTAGAGAATGGAAGTTTAATGTAGACTGTGACCACTGTGCAGAATGTACAGGTGATTCTGTTGTCTGCCTGTTGAGGAAAGTCTGAGTGTACAGTACTACCTACAGAGTGAAATCTGGAGAGAAGGTCCTGGGTTTTGGAGAGACTCTAGTGTCTTCATGTGTTCTGGCCCACCCTGTCTGGCTATTGGCAGCCCCTGGGGTTCATAAGTTGGTTTTTCTTTCCTGTGAAGGATCACAGCATATCACTTCCTGCATTGTTCTGTGCATTACCATTTTTTGTCTCTCCTATGTGTTCTCCCATCCTCTAATCCACATAGTGTAATTCTACTCTTATTCTTTTCCCCTCATCTGCAATACTCTTGTTCTGCTTGTCTCTCCCTGTTTAGCTCCTCCTCAATCCTGTTTTATTTTTCATAGCACTAGATGCTCCTTCTGGGCTATTGGAGACAAATGTTTTAACTTGGCTGTAGTCAGGGAGAGGCTCTTGCCTCTGTCCCCAGCTTTCTAGTGGAGGCTGAGCACTATTTGCCTTACAGGTCCAGCTCTGCTGCTAGTTTCCAGCTTGCTTTGTTTTCTTTTATTTCAGTTTTATACACTACTTGGATCAAGTTGTGTTACTAAGTTGAACTTCTTTTTTTATTTTCTTTTCATGTACTACTGAAATATCTCTGGTTTAGAGCTGAGACATGGTGCTTGTAGGAGCTCTTGAGTGTGGGGGTTATTGACCTTGGAGCTGAAGTTCATTTCTCTGAAATTTCAACCAGTCCTCATTTTATTAAGAAAGCCAGGAATTTCTTGTATGGCGACTCTTAATGTAATTACTTTGTTTTCAATGTTTATTGATCCTATGTAGTCTGTTGGGAATTAAGGAAATGCCAGGAGCAGCCACAATCCAGAAGAAACTGCAGCAGCTTACTGAATCCTGGAGTGCATCAAGAACAGCGGCACTCACTATTTGGGAGAGGTGATTCTACTCCTCTCCTCGGTTGTGGCCTCAGCTTGAGCACTGAGTGCAGTTTGGATGGCACAATATAAGATTCTGTGATTCACAGTGCAGTTTTAATGGCCAGCAGTCAGGCGATGGGTTACCAACCTAAAAAAGCATCCAGCTTTTTTCAGTGAACACTGAGATGGCTTCCTTCATTCTCTCAGTGAATTGAGAAATGTTGCACACATCTGTCCTCCTTCATAACCTCTGGCTTTTAAAGCAGACTGGTTGTGTCTCACTTGTGCCCATTAACTGAGCTATTTGCTTATGTAGCTGTGACGGGGTGGCTTGTGATGGGTTGAAGCAGGAAGGAGTTTCCTTGTGAGAATATGTGGTACCTGCCATTAGAGCCTTCCCCCTGCCCTAGTTCACAATTCCATGTGGCTGTTAAAACAAGGCTGATGTGTTCTACAATCAAGCAGGTGGCTGATAGAGATACTGTTAAAGTTGCAGTGTTGCAACAATCTCCTCCCTGCCTCAAGCTCAATTGCTTTCAATTAAAATCTACTTCTGAAAGAAAATCTTGTTAATATCACAATAATAATTTCAGTCTCTATTTTCAATTCACTTCAGGAGGGGGGAAATGTTGTCAGATCCTAAGGAGTCTGTTTTTGTCTGGGAATGCCATGACATTTCTTAAACTGACTGGAATTGAGTTGGTAACAGAGAGCCAACCTCGTTATTTATCTTTGATCACTCTGAAGCAGCCCCAAGTACTACAACAGCCTTCTGCTATTTGTTTAGAGCTGCTAAAAATGCAGGAAATGAGGGGGGAGTTGCTTGCATATCTTAGATTTTTGACTAGCAACTGCCTTGTTGAGAGTTCTCTGCGTGTTATTGTTTGTGTAGGATCAAGCAAATACATCTGTTGGAGCTGTCTCCAGTTCAAAATATAATCTAAGGAAACTGGTGGAGTACAAAGAAATGAGACTGTGTTGTTCAGTGTAAGTGATGGTGGTGCTGAGGTAGTGTAGCTGATGGGAAGTTTCTTTGTGTGTGTCATGATCAGGCAGAGCATCGGACAAACCTTTTCCTAATGGAGGACAAGGTGTGAAGATGTTTGCCTGAGAGCCTGATCGGTCTGTGGCAGAGCCTACTGCTGCTGATCATTTGAAGTCAGCATTTTGATTCAACTGGGTTCAAAAGTAACTTTTTTTTGAAAGCAAAACCAAATAGTTGGCTTGGTTAGCTGGAGGGGGGAGTCAGTGAATAAGTAGTGTCAGAAATAAAAGATAGTTTTCCTTGGCCTGGAAAGGGATGAAGAGAAGTTTCTTTCTCTGAACAACCTCCTAGAAGAAGCAACAGATTGTTTTTTCTTCTCTGTGCTGGGGTAATTTTATCCCCTGTAATGTAGAGTGAGAAACATGAATACTTCTTTCCTTAGTGGCTTTGTTCAACTGGCAAGTCACACGTCCTTTGGAGAAGCATTCCACACAAATGTCACCCAGATAAGTCTGTGCGGGTGGGCTTGTTCCATTTTGTTCTAGGCCAGAGAGAGGGATGCTGAAATCATAAAAATGTAAGAGGTGCAAGTCTACCTGAGATGGCAAGTTGTTTTGTGTAGAATAGTGTGTAAGGGTAGTGCAGAAGGCAATAATCCCAGTGAATTACAGCTGTACTGATTACTGAGGAGTGGAGACAGCCTTGCCTGCCCAATGATGATAGGTGGCATAAAAGAGTGGGTGAGCTAATTGAGAGTGAATTGGAGCTTGAGACCCAGAGTGTGCTGCAGTTTGGGAGGGAGTCTGCTGGGTGTGGTGTGAGGAGGAAGGGACAGACAAAGTAAGATGTTGTGTGAGAGACAGACAGGGTTAGGGGGACAGGTTGGGGTCTAGCCAGTCATGCAAAAGGAAGAAGGAAACTTGAAGAGAGGAGAGATGGAGTCAGTGCTGTGTGAAGCAGCAAATTAAGAAAGGGATTAGTGCTGTGGAGCTGCCTATGAGGAAAGGAGTCAGAGTTGCCTGAAAGAAGTTCATTGAGAGAGGTCATGTAAAGCTTTTAATGAAGGACTGATGATGGTGTCAGTCCAGTCCATCTTGACATAATTACATAATGGTGACCCTGATGTGATCAGGACTTGGGCTGTGGGGTGAGGTACAGCCAGAGACAGAGCCCGGTGAAGCTGCTGGTCCAAACCTGATTGACTTTGACACCTGAAGGGATGGTTATCCAGGTGAGCCACTGGGAACAGACTGTTTTATCTATATGAAAAACTTTGGGGGAAAAAAAAAAAGGTATTAAGACTGATGAAAGTACTGCCTTTAGTGTTAGAGCATGGAAGAAGATTGTGGAAAGACTATGGGATGTGGTATCCAAAGGAGATAAGGCAGCTACAGATTTGGCTACCACTTGGAGGTTGCTCTATGAAACTTTAAAGGAATGGAAAACAGAACAGGAGGTGGAAGAAGAATCAGAGTAAGAAATTGACATTAATGGGGAACAACAGAAAAATGAGTTTCAGCTTGAGAATGTGTCTATCCCTGAAGTAGAGCCTACTAGAGCTGCTTCTCTGTCCCCAAAATTCTGAATTAAGAACGAAGTTAAAATATGTTACTCCGACACAGCAGGTGGCTAAAATAACTTCATAAAAGTAACAAAGATGAAGAAGGAACAAGTTAAGTAATTAAAGCTACAAGATACAGGTGAAGCTGAAGACAAAGTAGTTCTGTTCTCAATGCAAAGTGTCTATTTGATGGTGAAACATATGTATTGTATTTATAAATTGCAGTTTTCTGCTTCTTGGACATTAGTGGTTAGTACAGTTTGAGTCTGGGTAATGTATCAAGCTTAATTCACAACTGCATTTCAGAGCTAAGAGAGAATCCTTAGGTTGATGTTCTGTAGTGATTAAAGCTAAACTAAACCAAAGCAGACAAAAAGAGAAAGTTAATGAAAGCTAATAAAAAGTTAGGAGAAAGCCAATGGGAAAAGAATGAAGAAGAATTAATTGGAGTGAATTGGATGCGGTTGTTATGCTACTGTAAACTTTCATTTTGAGTAATGAAATTGGAATAAATTGGTTAGATGTAAGGAGAAGCTTAAGTAATAAGATAAAACTCTTGGCTCTGAGGAAAGGTAAATATCTGATCAATTTAAAAGAACTCTATGATAATCTACAGCATTCAGGCAATTAGGAACTTGCTGAAAGAAACAATGATAAAGTGAAGCTAGGCAAACTACTTGGGATACATGAGAGCTTGCTGAAAGAAACAATCATAAAGCAAAGCTAGGAGAACTAGAATTTGAAGTATATGTCCTTATTGTGATGTGTTGCCCAAACAATTGTATAACTGTTAGGCTGAGGTGAAATATGTGAATGTGTCATGATATCAATTTACTTTAAAAAAGGGGAGGAATTGTAGAATAGTTTGTAAGTGAGTATAGTTTGTAAGGATAGTGCAGAAGGTAATCTTTCCCAATGAATTACAGCTGCACTGGTTACAGAGAAGTGGAGACAGCCTTGCCTGCCCAGTGAGGATGAGTGGTATAAAAGAGTGGGTGAGCTAACTGAGAGTGAGTTGGAGCTTGAGACTGAGAGTCTGCTGCAGTTTGGGATGGAGGCTGCTGGGTGTGCTGTGAGGAGGTAAGGGACAGACAAGGTAAGAGGATGTTGTGTAAGGGACAGACAGGGTTAGGTGGCCAAGTTAAAGGACTGGTTGAGGTTCAGCCAGTCATGCAGAAGGAAGGACACTTGCAGAGAGGAGAGGAGCCAGTGCTGTGTGAAGCAGCTAATGAGGGAAGGAATCAGTGTTGCATACATCTGTCAATGAGGAAAGGAGTCAGAGTTGCCTGAAAGAAGGCATGTAGAGCTTTTAATAAAGGGCTGATGATGGTGTCAGTCCGGTCTGTCTCAATATAATTACTACAGTTTTGTAGAACAAGTTAATGAGGCTTATCCAAGCAGTGGCAGAATTTAGGGAAATACTAGTTTAAAGCTTGTTTGGGTTAGGAATCTAAATGTCTGTGGTGTGCATTGTAACAAATCTGCTAATTAAGGGAGAGCTTTTGGAGGTGGAAGGAAAGTATAAAAACTCTGATCTCCTGCTGGTTGCTAGAAGTCTGAGAGATTGTTACATGCTTAGGCTTGGTTTTGGTGGAAGGGAGGCAGTATTGAATTGAAGTAGAGGATAGTGTGTTGACATAAAAGCAAGTTATATTATTTACTGGTGAGATTTCTGAGAGAATGCATGGAGCCAGCAGGGAACACAGCCTTGGGCATTCTTAGTTGTGGTGTAGATTAGGATTTTTTTTCCAAGTTGTGTGATTGAATGTGCATGCAGAGAAAGAAAGACAATGCTCATGCAAGTGAACAGGAGTAGGTATGAGCATATCTGGTTGTTGAGAAGGGACAGTAATTCAAATGGAATGGTGATTATCAACTGATGCAGAGGTATGGGATAAATAGGATAACTCCAGGTTTATATAAGAGGAAGAAGACATTGGAAAAGCCTAAAAGTAACTGAAGGAGTTTTGAACAATGAGCATAAAAAGCTTTTATGAGTGTAAAGAATACAGGAATATGGTATTTGCACATAGGGTAAGATTTAAGCATTTTATGGGATTGCCTTAAGTTGTGTGGTTTTTTCCCCCCACCCTTGCTTTTTTTTCTTGAAGGGTTGGGAGAATGTTTTTTTGAGGACCTGGGTAAAGTATCTTTTGCGCATCAGTTTTTAACTGGTGGATTTGGGATGAGAAAAAAACCTCAATTCCCAATTGCAAAAACAGTTCCAATTTTTGTCTGTGGAAGTTGACAAAGCAGGTAAAATGACTTAGGGATTTCTCCAATTAGATTGCTTGCTCACTGTAGACCTTAAGGCACTAGCAAGAATTTTTAGGCAGTTTTCCTGTGGCCCATCAGGTGAGGCTGGTTTCCTCTCTTGGAGGAAAGCTTTCTGAAACCTGTAATGGAGTAAACATTTTGTGGGCATATCTGGAGTATCTCTCTGTCACAATGAAAGAGCACAAGAATAGGTCAGGCATGTATGATATTTTCCATGGTTGTCTTCCAAATTTGAGCTGTTTGTCACTCAGGAATTTTATGAGTTTAAGTGTTTTCTATTTGGAAACCCTCTATTCAGTCCCCATTAAATGCATGCTATGGATACTAGAAATTTGTGTCTTGTGGTTAGGAATTCCTCGGGTGTGGTTATGTGTAGGGTGAGTAATCATGTTCTGTGCTGTCTTTAAATCTGCCACATGCTACTTTATACTGAGTGAAATAAAGACTTTGGAGAAAAGCCATTTAACACAAGGCCTTGTATAAAAACAAGTAGCTAAAACTGGTCATAATTGCAGAGGAACAATATTAGGAGGTTTCTGATGTTGTAATGAAGTCATAGTAAAAAGAAAGAAGGAGGGAGTTCTAGAAAAGAAGAGAATGCAGTAAGAGGGCTTCTAACTCAAGTACTTTATGAAGATCATACGACTTGATGAATAGCAGCAACAACTTGATGGATGATTTTGATTACCCAAGAAATCCCTTCTGGACAAGTACTTAGAGTGGGAGAAAAAACAGTCTGAAACCAAGTGTGTGAGGCTGTATGCTGGGCTTTGCACCACTTATTAGTGGTTTGTCATCAGTCTCATCTGTTTTCCCTCAGAGCCAGGATTAATAGAAAGGCGATTGAGATGATTCTCGTGATTGTGTTTGGATGTTTATTGTATCTTATCAGAAATTACAGAAAGTATGACAGCACCTCTAGCTCCTTGCTAGAAGTGGGAAAAATGGCCACAGCTGAGCCTGCTTCAAGGCCTTTTAAAGCTAAACAAACCAATAGAAGTCAAACACCTATATTATTTATCCTTTTGACCTAATAATAGATTCCCGTGACTCTTAGAGTGGCTTTTGACTGACCAATGCAAAGGTTACTGCCTGAGTTCCATGAAGAAGAAAGAAGATGAACAAAGAAAAAGACACCACCTAAAATTTTCAATCTTGTCCCATAACTACCACTATACTATAAAAACCTCAAATTTAAAACCCATCACTCAGTGAAAACACACACATCTAACCCACTACACATTTATGATTTCTAACTCATTATTCATATTTACAAGTCTTCTCCAAGGTTTCAGGTCCAGAGCAGTGTTCTGTAGGGGGTCTGTGCCTGGAAGCACTGAAAGCTCAAAAACTCCAGATTTCTGAGATCCAACACAAATGAACTCTCCTGAATAATGATATGGAGCATAGAAAGTTACAGGAAAATAGTGTGTAAGTGTAAGAAGTGATTGGAATTTGAAAAGCATTGGGTGATAGGTCTTGTGCTTAATCTCTGTGGTCTCTTGCTGCCTTCTACACTTTACCAGCTTCCAGAGGAAATGTTCCCTTCATGTCTTCTGGCCTTGGTGGAGTGGCTTTGGGGGTGGTAAGGAGTCTCCACAGCTCTCCCCAGTTGCATTTATAAAGGATCCTCTCCCAGTTCTGGTGCCCTCTCTCCTTCTGTCAGCATGAGCAAGGAGTAGATTTAGTCAGTTTGAATTCTATTTCTGTTTATAGTGGTCTGAGTGGGGACAGTGAAGCAAGGGGGAACAAAAAAGAAATAGATGCTGTACATGCTTTGGGAAAGCTTGGTGGCCTCCAAATATTTCAGTTGCCTGCAGATTCTTGATAGGATCAAATCATTGTGTGTTATCACCCACCACAAGGTCAAAAAATTTCCATGGTAGCTTCTAAATCGAAAATAATACTTAGAGTAACTTTTTTTGTTACCCATTTTTTCTGTGTTCAACTACAGAATATTGTGTGGGTTGTGGTTGTTCTTTGTTTTGCTTTATTTTGAAGCTTAAGAGTAATTAGAGGTGCTTTGTGTAAAAACTCAGCATAAATCTGGGCCAGTAAAGCTTTTTCACTTGGTTTTGTGTTGGTATGCTTCATATTCATCTCATAGTTACACGTATATTGGAAAGTTAATGGAAGTTCTCAAAATGGGAATGTGAGACTGAGTTTTTAAAAGTGAGAATTTGTATGTTTAAGAGTTAAAGGAACTAAACAGGACTAAGAATGCTGTGCATGGGGACAGTTCTTAAATGTCTCACTCTTGTCACACCTTGGTTTATTAGTACATCTGCCTTTTAATTAGGCAAGCAATCATGTGATCTTCTCTGCAGTCATGAAGACTAGAAGAATAAGCTATTTTTATTCTATGTAAATTCCTAGCATAAATTAATTCATCATGCATGCGCAACTGGGATCCTTCAAATATTCTGCTTTTAAATCTGGTACTTGATTCATTTCTTTTGAGTTCAGTTTTGCATCTTGCTTTCTGTAGTTTATGCTCTTTGTGCCTCAAGCTTGCTGAGTAGTAAGCACTGGATTTCTGTAGGCACTTAAGCTGCCCTACCAGTTTCACCTGTCAAGTATAAGGAAAATTCAGGGAAGGGATGTTCAGGCAGCTGAATAAACCAGTTTCTTGCTTTTAATTACACACCTGGTTTGACATGATCAGGTTTTTCTAATCAAAAATACAATTAAAACCTCCCATGTTATATCAAACATGCAGCAGGAATTGAGTTTATTTTTAGCTGATGCCAATGGCTGGTTGCTGAATGTATCTGAATACTTAGGAATTTTATGCATCTTATTAACAGTCTGGTGACACGAAATAAATGGTAGTTTACTTTCAAGTAAACTTCACTTGATACTTCTGTATCACTAGGAAAATTTATTCCATCACTTACTAAATTGTCTTTTATCTTTCCTCTGGAGTTTTCTTTCTTTTGTCCTTCCAATTCTCTCTTCCCCCTGAGGAGGGAGTGAGCAACCAGCTGGGTGATGCTTAGCTGCCTGCCAGGGATAACTCACCACAAACTACCCTCAAATGCTGGATAAATTCAAAGGCATATGTGTTGAAAAGAGAATAATTTAATCTACTGCAGTTTTATTGACACACTGTTTTAGATTGCAAAGTGAAACAATATTGAAAACTTGCCATTATAAAACTGATGACTTGTCATCTGGGATGCCATGTGCAGCATTGATCTCTGGTTTTTACTCAAGTAAGGAGTGTTTAGTGATTCCTTATGAGATGGAAAGTCTGGCTGTAGAAAGTAATAAATGCTAGAAAAAAATTACTCTTTGGAGCATGTTTCCTTTACCTCGTCGTGTGCTAGGCAGGCACTCAGTGAAGTGGAATGAAAGTCACAAATCTGAAAATGTTCATAATGTTTTAATTCCATATCTAGTAAGTCATACTTAAATTCATACTTCTTGTGTTGTTTAAGCAAACTAGCCAATGGGAGTTTTAATATTTGTAGAGAGTGTGTACCACCTGAAGGTGGAAGTGTATCCATTTGGTTTTAGGATCAGTTGCAATAGTTTAGAGAAGGATGTGAATTTTAGCCCTTCTGCTATAGCTTCTTGCCCTCATGCTGCTTTTAAAGGACTTGGAGGGTGATCAGCTGAGACAGAACTCTACTAAAGTGAACTCTGGATCTGACCTATTACGAAGATTTATTTAAACTGTTTTGTACCTTAAATTTCTAATGCATGTGGGTTTTGGTTTGGAGAGCAGCCAGCTGACTTTTTTGTCTCTTGAACAGAAACCACAAGGTCCTGGGGTTTCATGCCCATAGAGTGGCTACAGATATTTTTCTAGATGAGCATTTCTTGCAAGTCTGAAGTCTAAAGTCTTATTTTCCAATCTTTACTGGTAGGGCATTGTCAGTCTTCACAGTTTTTGCCACTGGTGTTCACCCTAACTAATATTTGAAGATGGTGATCTGTTCTCTACTGTCCCATTTAAAATGATCAGTGCTCTTCTGAACACAGTTTGGGAGCTGTCTCTCAAAAGCTTGAAAAATTATATGTGGAGACCATTGATTAGGCACAACAGGTTTCATCCAGTGTGGTTGAGTGATGATGTATTCTTGAGGAAAATATTTCTGCTCTGACATAAATCAGTCTGTTGTGCTCTACAAGTGAGTACACTTAATTGCATTGGAGATGCCAATGTGTGCTGGTAACCCATGTCTTTGAAAGTTAAATGGAATGCATTTGATTGAATGGTAACAGCTTTGTAAAATGGGTAAATTCTGTTCAATTTCCCTTGGAAACAAGATTTAATGCAATGAAGCTGCCTCTCATTTGTCTCACTAATATGCTTCATTAAGAATATATTTTCTTGCTGCTTTCTCCTGGAAGCTGGACAGAGCTTCATGTCCTGATATCCAGAACAGCTGTTTCTGAAAGCTCTGCTCTTTGTTTTCTAGAGGATGTGATGTTCAGTGCCATCTTATGTTGTTTTTGCCACAAAGGAGGGTAGTTTTATCTGTTAATGCTGTAAGAAGTAGCTGACTGATTTGGTGAAGTATTTGTCCTTCATAGGTAAGATGAGAAATTAAATGTGGATCTCATGTTTGGATTTTACCAGAAAACCTGACCTGTTGGAAGGCCAAATATTTGGCGAATTATTTGGCAAAAGTATAGTTTAGCCTAGTTTTTCCCCACATATTGAGTTCCGTGAACATGTGGCTGAAATTTTTTAGTCCTGGGTATGGGGAGGAAAAAAATGTGATTTTTCAGGGTGTATATGTTGAAGTATTCAAATCCTTTCTGCTTGGCATATTTCCACTGTTGTACCCAGTAGTCTGCTTGGTTGTTTGGAGCTGCTCTGAAGCTCTAAGGTATGTTACACATACCTTACATACCATACATATGTTACACTTGGCTCAAGTGAGCTGAAGGACAGTGCTAGGCTAAGGGAAAAATAAAACCTGCTGACTAGTTTGGAGAAGTATGATACTGGATATTCAGGGCTGAGCAGCCTGTCCACTTCCAGAGAATACCTTTGCATTGCTGTTTTGGAGTGCTTCTCAGTCTCTTCATTCTTCCAAAACATTGGAAGCTACAGTGGCGTAAGGAAGCATTTTTAACTTACTGGGACTTTGCCAGTTTCTAGTCTGATGTTAGAAAAGTGATGTAAGAGTTATTTAGGGACGTAGCCCTGAATTTCTTACTGAATTGGGAATGACCTGATTTACAGAAATAAATGATTTGTTATGCATTGCTTAAATACTCGTGGCTGCAGTACTAAATATATATATCAATAATATTGTTACAAATACTTACTGTCCCTAGAAATAGTTCAGGTGAGTAAAAGAAATGAGGACATGAAAGGCTATAATTCTGTTTAATCTGTCTAGGTAGTAAGGCTGCTTTGAGAGTTTCTGCTATCTGGAATAATTTTCAATTTTTTTCCTTGGGGCTTAACATTTGCAAACTTGAGCATGTGTTTTGGTGTTGCCCTGAATTGCTACTTGCCCAGTTTAGGATGCTCAAGTAAATTAACTTCTCTGGTATGTTATTAATCTACATACTGAACACACCTTGCAGTCTGTGTTGGCAGCTTCTGCACTGTGTCTTAGTGTGATATAGCCCACACTTTCATACTCTTCATTTTTGTAAGTTGCTTACTGAATCAACTTTTTAATTGCTATAAAAATCTAAGCCTTTTCTGATCTACAAGTCTTATGTATATAAGTAACTAAAAAGAAAGCCCTTACCAATCAGAATTTGGAAGTACATCTCCTAGTTCAGTAGCATGGGTTTTTAGGTGGTAACCATTGTGAAACATTTGGATTCTCTTCGTTTTAAAACAGAGGGATCAAGAGATAAAGGAACAGTGCAAACAAAATGGGTTTTAAATATTAAACATTCTGTGTTTCATAAAATGCCAACTTTGTCCAGTGTTACTGGGTTGCAGGCATGAGAGTGCTGTGTATTTTGGAGTAGATGAGAAATTTTCTCCTGGGGAACTGATTTTGTTAAAAAATGCTGATGTGATTCAGTTAAAACGCTCTGTGGGAATCCTGGCAAAGCTCTGATGGAATTGATAAACCCTCCTTGGTGCCTTCCTGCTGTGCTGGAGCTGGCAGGCACTCAGGGGCTGCACCATGCAGGGCTCCTGCTCCCCTCCCAGCCTGTGGGACCACACACCCTCCCTCTGCCTGGGGCTGAGAAAAAAGCTGTTCCAAAACTCCTGCTTCGGAGTCAGCAGGAGTCTGTTAGCCAAGAAAAAAGAACTGGTTTTGGTTTTTCTGAAGACTGAGTTGGTATCCAAATCACTTTGTTGAGACCAGCATTTTCTTTACCTTCCCCATAATTTGAGGTGAAAAGAAGCTGGGGGCAAAAAGAGACTTCAGAGGGAATGCTTTGCAGGGTGAGATTTTTGCTTTACAGCAGGGACTGAAGGAGGAGGCTGAAGGGCTCCGTGCACAGATGGTGATAGACCGTGCTGTACCAGTCTGGGAAAATGATTAATCAATACTACAGGGACTTATTCTAGCACTAAGTTCTTTTAATTTGGCCTTATGTTTCTCTGCTCAGGAGTTCTGTAAGAGAATGTTCTAAATGTGATGCTGATTCAGGATCATGATGGTTTTTGAAAGTAATAAAAACAGTTCTTTGGGTTTTAGCTGGATCTTGATGCAAATGGCAGTGAAGAGAACAAATGTTCTACCCATGTTTCTAATTGCAAGTTGCATAAATATGGCTTGGATTATTTTAATGAAGGGGACTGGGATAATAATGCTGAGGAATAGCAAATGATAAGTGAGAAGGATGTTTAAGGCACATTTTTCATAGTCTTATTGCACTTGTGTTGCTATCGGTAACCATTCTGATACTTCCCAAATTTTGAGACTTTGCATTTCCAACTTTATTGATCTCTTAAAAGAAACCCTGTAACTTCATAAATCTTGTTTTTGACAAAAGAAAAAAAAAAACTACATCAGTGTAATTAATTAGTAGCGTTGGAACTTTGAGGTTCCTGATGCATTTCTTTGCTTCATGAGTGACTGAAGGATGTCGTCATCATTTATGGAAGATCAGTGCTGGAGGAAGAAAATGTTTTCCAGTGACCACAAGACTGCTTATCTCTTCTTTAATGTTAGTCATCTTTCCATTGCTTGACTTTTCCTCCTTGTCCTGTTCCACTCCCTCACATAGGTCAAGATTTTACTAACCTGGGTTCTTTCAATACTTAGCTCTGTTGGAGTTTTCTGCCTAAGCTGGAACCTCTTTCTACTCTGCTGGGTTCTATTGCTGCTCTTAGGCCCTTCCTTCCCCCAGTGTTCCTTGTCCAAAAAGTCACCTTTTCTCCCAGTCACAGCCTGAAGACTTCCTGTTCAGGATATACTCCCAGTACTGGCAAACAGTTTTCCCTGCAAGGTGGTTCATCACATCTTTTTTTTCTGCCTCAGCTCTTCAGTCTGTCTTCCCTCTGTCTCGTTTATTTGATTCCCAGCAACCTGCTGATCAAAATTCCCTCTCCCAATATACACATGCTTTGCCTGCATGTTCAGTTCTTGAAGTTTGTCCTGACCTTCTCCTCCCATTTCTCCCTCATGCCCAACCTCTTTCCTGGCTCTTTTCATTCCCCTTTTTGTCCCCATCATGTCTGCCACCTTTGCAGTATTTCAGTTTCTTCTGCCTCTGTGGGTATCAGTGGTGAAGTGACTGAGTTGCTGGAAAGGTAGACCTGAATTGTCTGTGGGGACTCCACCTCAATCCAGCAGGAGCTGTGCTTAGAGGAAAAACAGCCTTGAGCCAAGGAACACTTGCTTCCTCCATTGAAATGGCTCATGATTGCATCTAATGTGTATGGGAGGTTGGAGCACACCTGAAATCATCAGAGATTTTAGTCAGAGTCTTAAAAATATTTATTCTATTTGTATATATATGTTGGAGGCACAAAAAAGGACATTGAGGGGACAGATAGGTTCTTTTAGGGATCTTTGGCAGAATGATGATGGCACTAAATCATAGGTTCAATTAAAGAGTAATTTTTTAACAAGATATTATGATTAGCATAGCACAGAATTTATTATTAGAATGGCACATGAGTTCTACAAGCAGAATCAATATTGTGCAATTTATAAGTAACGTAGTACAGAATTTATAATAAACTTCACTTATAATGTCTAATCACCTTTGCAGATCAAGACAAATCTTTAATATGTGTTTTGTTGCATCAACAAAACAATCATAATTTAGACTCAACATTTGTATGAAAGAATGTCACACCCCCCCCATGCTTGGAGAAAGGAGAGGAGTTCCTTTCTGAGGAGTTACTTAGAGTAATAAAAAGATGCATTAAAAAAGAATGTAATGTGTAAACCAAAGTCATCTAAGGCTGAATATCAAGATTGTAAAGTAGTGTGCTACAGGATGTTTTTTTAAGGAATTAAGAAAAATTATCTTTTTTTAAATGTGTGTGTTGACCAGATGAAATGCACAAATACCCTGTAAAGAGGCACTCTCATGTTAATAAGAGGAAGATGGTGAAGCAAAATATTCCTTTAATTTGTGTCTTCTGAAAGCACATATGTTTGAGTTTTAGAAATGCAATGTATAGTGTAACCTTAAGTGGTGTTCACAAAGCTACTTGAAGCAGGCTGCTGCTTTGCACTGTCATACTTAAGTAGGACATAGAGCCCCTAAATACCCGTGGAAATTTAAACACAGGGAACAAAAACTAGGCTCTGATCCAAAGCCAGTTGAAGCTGATTAAAAGACTGCTTTTGGCTACCAAGTGCTCTGGCTTAAGCCACTTGCAAGCTAGATTTGAGTTTCAGGTGTTCAGACAGACTTGTCAGGTTTAAGTTTGTGGTTTTTTCTTCTGATTTGTGTTTGAGGTACTGTCTATGATTATAGGAGATATTCCAGGGTGTACAGTGTCTAAAGGCTTACATATTTTCACTCCTGAGGTCTAAAAATAGTTAGTAGATAATATTTAATGCCTTAACTACACTTAATCACCAGATCATGTATTCCTCATTTTTATGGCCTGACACTGTACACTGTTAAATCACAGGTATACCTAGAGATGATCTATTTACTTGTATAAGATATGCCTAGAATTAGAATAGAGGTAAGGAAAATACCTTTACATAGTATGCAGTTCTTGATTTGGCTAGTTTAAAGTGCTCCTCCATTCTTCCCATCCTGTTAGTTATCTAAACTTTTCAAGCCAGGAAGAGAGCAATATGTTTTTCATATAAGATGTATCTGTGGAGTTACAAATACAGGTTAAAGTGAGAGGTGATGGTCTGCCTGACTCAGGTGACTGTTTTGTTTCACTTGTTTGCATGCTTATATTCTGATTTAGAAATAGAAAATAAAATATTTACATTTTATAGTAATGGTTTTTTGAGTGCAGTCCAAGTTAGTTCCTTCACTTAATTTCACTTGGCATGTTTCCCCACTTACATTCAGGCCAGGCTGTAAAATTAAAGCTGTATGTACTTCTTAGCTATCTGTGTGCTATGTCTCCAGTTTCTTCCAGTTGAGAAAGTTGGAAATTTGCTTTTGGAGTTGAATGAAGATTGTGTTCCAAATGTTAATAGAAGTGTAGAGCTTGTTGTCTCTTGTAGCTGAGCCCTTTTCCTCATCTACTAAATTTTCCTTGGTACAAAAAAGGTTTTGGAAAACTCTGACCTACAATTCTGTAAAGCATCCTGAAGAATGGGTTTTAGCACTTGAGGGTCAAAATGCTTGCATCAGTTTAGGGGGATAAATTGGAGATGGTTTTAACTCATTTCTTTTGTATTTGACCTCTAGGTTCCAGCAAGATGTGGAGTGACAGTCCGAGACAGCCTAAAAAAAGCGCTGATGATGAGAGGTCTTATTCCAGAATGCTGTGCTGTTTACAGAATACAGGATGGGTATGGCTTGTGTGGGATGCATTTGTGCTCTTAGAATCTCTTACTGGAGCTACCCAAGATGGCCAGATCTATGCAGAAGTTGTTCACAAAGTTCAGAATTTTATGATACTTTGCATGAAACAAATTGCACGTTGCAGACATGTTGAAAAGAATGTCTAAACCCTAGGAAAAGGCTCGGGCATATTGAGTAATATTGAGTAATAAGAGATTATGGCAGAGTACTCATTAATCAAGCTCATGCTAACCAAAGAAGTATTAAGTAGGTGGTGTTAACTTCTTGGTTTTGCTTCATTTGGCTATAATGCATTCTTAACTAAAGACAGAGTTCCCTTGGGGTGGAAAAAAACAAGTTTTCAGCCCTAAAAATGTGTGTATTATCTTCATGTATGCAATTAGCCAACTCTGTGGACCTTTTGCACAACAGGTACCTTCACAAACACTTTATTTGATCAAAAAGCCATCTGCCACATAGGAAACAAGGAATTGGCCACTACTGGAGCTGTTTGAAAAAGTGCATTTCCTTCCTGCAGTTTGTCCAGGGAAGGTGTGCTTTGTTTGCTGTGCACTGAGCCTAAGGTCTTGCTTCTAGAGTTTACTGCAATTAGACTGGGTAGCAACCCCCCCACAGTGTAACTTTTTAGCTGATCTCACAACTTGGGCAAGGGACATGCAAGGGCTTGTGTGCTGATGCTAATGAGAGGCTTATTTGCACTTTAGAGAGAAGAAGCCAATTGGCTGGGACACAGACATTTCCTGGCTCACGGGAGAGGAGCTGCATGTGGAAGTTTTGGAGAATGTGCCACTCACGACACACAATTTCGTATGTACTGGGTTCTGTGAGATGCTGAGTGGGGTTACATCAACTCTGTACTTTCAAATTCAAATTACCAACTTGGAATATTTTGTATCTGTGGGATGTGGTGGGAGTTGCAAAAGAAGTTTTTAATCACAGTAGCTTAAATGAATTAGATAGAATTGTATTTGAAATAAGTGATGCTAGAGTACTTGATCACCCTTAAAACTTTCATGTTTTGTTGGAATACACCCTCTAAAAATCTATAAATGTAGGGGGTTTATATCAGCACTGCATTGCAGAGCTGCAATAATAATCTACTATTTTTGTATTGCTGTATCTATAAAATGTATTCTGGGCCTCCCTGCTGGCTCTGCAGCAGCAATTAACTAATGAACTAACTATTCCCAGAGCAGTGCTGACATCATCAGTGATGCAGTGCACAAATATGTTTTGACCTGATAAGGCACCAAGTAAATGGAAGCTGCTAAACAGAATCTGTCTAAATGTTTCCAGCTACATACAAAATCCTGGTAA
Organism: Toxostoma redivivum; assembly: GCA_013397375.1. NCBI lineage: Eukaryota > Metazoa > Chordata > Aves > Passeriformes > Mimidae > Toxostoma > Toxostoma redivivum. The sequence continues at coordinate 1,549,198 of VXBI01009663.1, forward strand.
TAACGTTTGTCAGGTTGGGAAGAAAGACCTTCTATTTTAGCTTAAAACATAGCAGAAGTCTTTCTGCAAGCTGATTCAATCTATTTAACTCAAACAAGCTGTTTGGGTTATGGCTAGTTAGGTGAACTCTAGTAGGCTTAACATTTTTTATATCCCTCTGAAACTCTGATTATTACATGTAATAATAGAAATAAGGTGTTTCTGCAGTAGGTATTGCTAAATTTGAAAATTAACTAAAAAATTTCCCCCTTATAATTTGGGGAGAGTGCATGATCACCTTTCTGTGATTCTGAATGTTTCTGAGTTTGAGTAGTCAAAATTACAACTATATGTGTAAGCATACATTGAAGCCTTATGTGTAAATATGCCAGTGTGTATTTCCAGTCCTGTGCTTATTAGATAGAAGTGTTCTTTGGCTTCTGGAAAAGTTAGAATGTGAAATATTTCAGCAGCTTTTGTTTTTATACGTTCTATCCAAATAAATTCTCAATGTTTGTGTTTAGAATTATAATAGTGAAGTTTTGCTTCATATTTTCTGCTCTTATTCTTACTGCTAGTGAGGTGAAGCATTATTTCCAAGAAACAGTTGAAAGAAAGTTTTAATGCATGAAAACTGCTTCAAAAAGGAGAGGATCTTTCATGTAAATCTGTTTCATACATAAAATTGTAGCTCCAGCATCACAGAGGTGAAAGCAAACAGCCTCTCCTGGGCTTACAGGAGGACTCTAGGTAACTGTGACTGTTTTTGACAATGTAGGTACGAAAAACGTTCTTCACATTAGCGTTCTGCGACTTCTGCCGGAAGCTGCTTTTCCAGGGATTCCGCTGCCAGACCTGTGGCTACAAATTTCACCAGCGCTGTAGTACAGAAGTGCCACTGATGTGTGTCAATTATGACCAACTTGAGTAAGTAATCGCAGTTGATTCTCAAGTTGAGCCTTTTAATAAGTATACTGTCAGTGATTTCTTGTGTTAAATCTGTAATTCAGGAAGTCAGTGGAGATGCCTGAAAGAGAAAAAATAGGAGCTCGACTGCTTAATTTATGCTCTTTTCTGTGCTAGCTCAGACAACCAGTTCATATTTCTTTGCTGGTCTATGAAGTGCTTTTTTTTAAGCATGAGTAGGGTTGCTGAGCACTTGACTGTACCAGACAGACTACTCATTGTTCACAGTTGTTATTATTAATCAAAACTGGTTCTTTACTGTGTGATTCCCATTTAAAATTTAGCTGTGGGTTTATTCTCTTTAACCTGAAAAAAACGTTAAGAGACACTAATTGATTATAGTGAAACTGTGGTTGGTTTTACAATAATTGAAAATAAATCTGCTAGCAAGATTAATGCCTAGGTAAGAAACATAAAAGAGACTGACCCAAACAGTCCAGTGTTCTTGAATTGAGTTACTGATCTATTTGTGTAAGTCTTTGATGTAGATTTAGGATCTGATGTAAATTGGCTCTGTTCTATTTGATTAGTTTCAGCAGAGGCTATTAAGTCTTTTAAATAGATTTTTTGTATAAGGAATAATTTAAAATGCTGTTTTTTCTCCCCAAGAATGAATTTAATTTCAGTTTATTTTGGTATTTGCAACTGTTTCCATTGGCATCTCTGGAGTTTGTGCTCAGGGTGTCAGTTGATGTACTGATAGATAGAAGTTGTGCATTCTTGAAGAGCCAGATGTTTACAATTCCAGCTAAAATATGAAAAAATTCATTTCCACAAAGTTTCTATTTAAAGCATGATCTTTTGATCCTTCGTGAAGTAAATAATGCTTTTAACAAATCTTACAGATTTCATGTGTTAGTGGGATCTTTATTTTCAAATTTAGAATTTGATCAATGAGGTTTTGGGGTTTTTTTTTTTTAGTTTTTGAGTATTATATTGTGAAACTTCTGGGTTTTGCACAAGTTAGGTTGTTTTTGTTTTGTTCTTGCCTCACAGTTTGCTGTTTGTCTCCAAGTTCTTTGAACATCACCCCATACCACCAGAAGAGGCCTCCTTAGGAGAGACCACCCCAGCATCTGGATCATATCCCTCAGTGCCCCCCTCAGATTCCGTTGGGTATGAACTTATTCCTGCTGTTTAATAACGTAATATTTCAGTACTGTGCTAAGAAACACTCAAAATACTGCTGTGCAGCTCTGCATTGTTGTAATCTGCCTTCTCATGCAAGTATATCCACCTGTGCTTAACTTGAGTGAATGTCTTCATTCACACAAATTCTGTAAATTAGTAATGGGCCTAGGTTAAATGTGTGTGTAACTGTCTGTAGAATTGGGGCATTACCTGTTAAACTGACTTCTTCTACATGATACCTTAGACCTGGTCTAAACTGGAAAGATTTTATTCTTAAAATTAACATAAGCCAAAATTATATCCTCACAAATTCTTTTAGTTGGTTATCAAATTAGAATTTATATACTTTGAAGTGATGTACCTCAGTTCCAGAATAAACCTCATTATACTATAAGGCTGATGTGAATAGGTGCCAGTTCCAGGTTCATAATACTGCTTCAGTAGCTTTTCCACATAAACTGTTTTAGTATCCTCCAGAGCAGCTGCCTTCTTCCTGTTCATGTTGGGGTATACCAATAGCATCTGTTTGCTGCAGCTCCAGGTTTTGTAAAAGTAGAGTTCTAAAAGTGACCATCCCCCAGTAATTCCAGCAAAGATTCTGGGCCCTTTCTCCATGAAGAGATAAGAGACTGTATTTAAATTATGGTAGCAAAGAGATTAATGACACCACCATGAGGTAGTTGAACAAATGTCCAGGGAGCAGTAACTCAGGGATGTATATCACACTCAAGAAATCTGGTGCATATTTATTAAGAACACCAAATACAGAAGCCTTCAGAAAACTGTTCCCAGGACCTGTGTGCTGTGTGGAGTTGAACTGAATGTGGCAGAGAAGCTCTCTTGGATTAGTGAAAATTGTGCCTAAACTAAAGCAGAAACACACTGGAAGCTACACAGGCATCTCTGGACTCTGAACTGGAAGATCAATTCTCTGGACAGCCAAGACTATCTTATGGAAGATCAAATAAAATGCCTTCTAGGAAAATAGATTGACAGTCCTGCAGAGGCAATCTCACTTGGTAAGTACAGAGATTGTTCTTACTTGTGCTATTTTGTGCAGATGCAAGTGAATTCAAAATACTTCAAGGCAGTGAATGTTGCCTTTAGATCCCATGGGTATTAGTACAGCAGATTGTGGGCAAGGCCACTTGTCAAGTATTTGTCATGGTACAGCCAAAATAACAACTAGACTAGAACTATTAATTAATGAAGAAGCTTGTTTGTACCAATTCTGTTAAACACTAGTAGATGTCAAAGGCATTATAATAGCCCTAATCCTAATACTCTAAATTGTCCTGCTTTTCAATTGCCTTTGCCTCACATTGGTCCATTCTTACCAGCTTGTGAGGTTACAACAATATGGATTATCTTGATACCTGTACAATTTCAGGCATTCTTAGTTATGTGAAATGAAAACAGAAAGGAAAAACTTGAGACCAAAGCTGGTTAATGCCTTGAGATCTTTAACTTCACATACATAGAAGTGTTAGCATTTAAATATACTTACTCAAGCTTTTTTAGGTAAGTATATTTAAATGTTAAGTACATTTATTTTTTAAGCTTTTCTCAAGTGTTGTGTCTATAAATGTTTGTAATTGCAGATGATGTTAAAGGTTTCTAGCTTTCTCCTTTCTTGCTTTTTTGCTTTGTTGTACAGTTTATTGTTAAACAAAAAAAAAAAAAAGGCATGCATCATGCCTGAGAAATTCTGTTCATTTTGAAAATGGTTTATGATTATCAGCTGGTGTTCATATGTAACACACGTGTTGGTCATACAGTGTTCACCTAGCATCTGTGTATGTAGTATTTCCTTTCCAAAAGTAGCTCAGATATTACTGGGTGAACATGTAATGGCACTGTCCATACCTTTTTCTAGTTGCCTTTCTTGCCTTTCTTTAATAGTACTTCTCTGCTTTTTAAGAACATAATTAATCTAGCTGAATTTAAAAAGCTGGCCTTTTCTATAAAAACATGTACTCACCTGTGGTTTTGTTAAAGAGAACTGCTACAATATGGAACAGCAGCTCAACTGGAATTAAAAAGGCTGACATTTGAGCTTATCTTGTCTGGGAGGAGAATATGGGATTGAAATTGGAGAGCTGAACAATGGGATGGAAAACATGAAAAATTAGCACTTTTAATAGTGCTTCCTAGATTAATAATTGTTCCTTTGATTTCTCTTTTCTCCTAGCATCTTGCATGGAACAGCTCACAGAGGAAGGGATGTTACTATTCATTTGTTAAACCTGAGGAAAGACAAGACAAAGATCCTCCTTCATCTGTAGCCTTGTGAAGGGATCCCAGCAGCAGGCAAAGTGCCCAAAAGAAGGAAGTTTGTGTGGCAAGACAAGTTTGAGAGCAAAGGCATGTGTGACATGCTGAGACACTGTCAAGGGAGCAAATGGAAATGTTGGAAAGAGAAAGGCACATCAAGGAAAAAAACACCATTGGACATGATGCAAAAGCTGCTAAACATGCTGGAGAACTGTCACTTTGCTCCTGTGTGACATCCTAAAGCCATCCAGGCCTGCAGCCTTTCATTCTTCCAACTGTGAGCCATAGGCAGTCCCTCCAGGTTTTCCACCCCAAGATGAGGAAACACACATTGTCCCTTTTCACATTTCTGACCCCCTTATAAAATTGTGTCCAGCCTTCAGATTAGGTTTTGTGTCCCATTTTAGTTATTTCTGTCCTGTTGTGCCAAAACAACCATTTTAGTTACCATCTGCAGTTAACTGGAAAGAAAAGTAAAGGTCTCCTTGCTAAAAGCCATTTGTAATAAAATTGAAGTAAGGAAACTGTATATCATACATTGTATTTGTTTTGTTCATTGCATTGTCATGAGGTTTCTTCTCCATCTTGGCTTGTAAAATATGAGCCAGAATTTCTGTGAACCCAGTTCCCTCAGTCACAGATACATGAAAAAGGAGAAATAAGCAAGTTGGCAACATCTTGGCTCTTTGAAAAACAACATTTCCCAATATGCTTTGTCTTCTAAGTTGGAGGAAGAAAAGGGGAATGGCTGGTGCACCGTTCTTGGAAGCTTGCCAGTCCTTGCCTTTGAGCGGACTCCAGCTTGTGATTAAACACCTCTGTTTTCCTTTCTGTCTTCCAAATGTTCACTTCCAAATGTTCAATGATCATTCTGCTTCAGCTGAGGATACTTGAATATCTAGAAAAGCTTTTGAAAAGCCAAGGAAGCAAAGATGGTTTTAGATTATTACATTTTATGCTACATTATCATTTAGGTCCTGTAGTGCGTGAGCAAAAGCTTTGTGTTTTAATTTATAAAGCAATGCACTTTTCCCCTAAAAGTTCTGGCACCAGGCCTCTTCCAGGTTTGTCCATGTAAATGTTCCTACAATATACAAGTTGAGTTGATAAGCATTCTTGCTTTGCAGAAAAAAGTTTGATATCAGAATCAGAAAACTGTCAGTCCATACAACAGTTTGAGGGAAACCTCTTGTTTTCCATAACTTTATTTGCAAAAACCTGCTAGTGAGCTGGACCTGGTTTGAAGGACTAACAGTGCCAGTGTGTTTCTCTTGATAACCCCTGGTATATGAAGCTATTGGGAATTTTAGGCTCATCTGCTTTGATCTGGGCCCAAAGGCCATTATAAATTAGTGCACACTGTTGTGATAATCCTGGCAGTTGTTTTTCACTTACAAGCCAACATGGATGAAAACAAGTTGTTGTGGTGTAAAAACTGCACTGATTGGTGTGGGGTAATGACTGTTACAGCTGTGTCCCATGATGCTTCTAGACTGACTTCACAGGGTGCTGCAAGAAAGTTTTTAAGCTTGTAGTTACAAATTGATGCTGCTGTCCTTTTCTCCAAATTGGCATTTGATTTGGGATTGAGTATTTCCAGGCTGCAGGGATGGGGAAAGAAAAAAAATTACTGTTATCTGGCAATGTCTATGGAGTACCACAATAATTAAATCAGAACCTATTTGGCCTTCACAATTTCAATTTACCTGCTTGCTGCTGTAGCTGAAATACCATTGTGTCCCAGATCCTTAGAAACTGCTTGGAACTGGAAGTGCACTGTGTTCTTCATTAACAGCAGTAACAACAACCAAATCCAGTCTGGTGTTAACACTCAGTTGTAAACAAAAAAAAAAAATCAAGAAAAAAGCCTTGATATGCATTTTAGTGGCCTTACAGGTAAATAGTGTGTGCAACACTGAGCCCAGTGGCTAAACTGAGATGGACTTGTTCAGGCTGTGAGGAAGAGAAAGAAAATCTCCTCATCAGATGCTGTCATTTTAAAAATAAACTGGTGCATACCTTATAATTGAAGCTAGGTGTGAATGTGAATTTTCAGCTCAAGCATTTGCTCAACTACAGCAAAATAAAAATACAGTCAACAAAAACTTGAAGCCCAAATACACCTATCATAAGAAAAATTTCAAGAAAAATCTTTCCTGCATAGACCAGCTCTTAAAACACTTATGAAACATCACAATGGTGAGTAAAGGCCATTAAGGAAAATCTGTATTAAAGTTTTCTTTTGCATTTGTAAAGTGAACTAATTTATACCATTGCAGGTTCTAAAATCCAGTAGACATACTGTATATGATTTTATAAAATTGTTTATATAGAGCATAACACTTTTCTGAGTTACCTTACTCTTCCTTGTGGACCTAATTTTGTGGAATAGTAAATCTGTGGACACATAAGCACTTGCTGTGCTTGGTAAAGGGTATAAAAATCTTACCAGTTATTCTTGTTTCCTGATAAAACATCTTTCTATTTTGCCTGATAAAAAGGGAGGGAATGATGTGCTCATCTCAAACATATGGTTCAAGGTAAAAGCATGTTCTGTCATAATGCCAGGAAAGGTTATAACATTTTAGACTGAGATTTGACAACTATGCACTCATTGCCTCAGAAGCTGAGAATAATTTGTCAAAAGAATGCCCACGTCTAGGAGCTGGGAGAAGGTGATTTATCTGCTTACTTGCAGGAGGTCTGCTTTAGCAAGGTGGCTGTAAACTGTTCACAAAAGCTGCAGGAACAACAGAAAGTCAGATCCTGATACTCAAACTGCGTATTCCTTTAAGCCTCAGCCTGTCAGTTTTTGGGGGTGGGGGTTGTTTTTTGTGTGTTTGAGGGTTTTTTGTGTGTTTGGTTTGTTTGGGGGTATTTTTGTTCGTTTGTTTTTTCAGTGTATTTTGTCAGGGCTGTGCTTCCATAGCCCAAGAACTAATTTTGGAGCTGGCCTGGAATAGACAATGTCACCCTTTTCCAAATGATGAGATCTGGCCCTTTTAGCTCCAGTGTCACTTGTACTCTTCTCAAGTAATCACAATGTAGGAATACTGTAGGAATGGCCTTTTGGTAGCTCAGAGGATCACAGTGTTCTTTGTGGTGGTGTGGTTTTGATAGAACAAGATCTTGATGCAGATCAAGATCCAGATTTTGCTACACAAGCAGAAGCTGGTGTAATATTTTCTGAGCTTGTGATCTCAATAGGCTGTCTTAGCTGGCAAACTCCTTGTCTCTTTTACTTCACTAGTTACCTTTTTCAAGAAACATTTCCATTTGGCAGAAATAACCTCCTTTTTTCCAAGTGTCTCAAGGACACCCATTAATAAAATCATAATGGAGAATGTGGCTAACTGCTTATGAGGTTCCCATCTCTGGATTCTTTGTTGTCTAAAGCCCAGAGATTGTCCAAATAATAGCTTAGAGACTGAAAAAAAAAATAAAGATAATTCTTTATCAGCCTGCAATTATTTTCTGAAGATCTGGACTTCCCCCAGCAAGAATTTAATGAGTAGAAAAAGCTGTTCAAGTTGTTTTCAAACATGGTATGATGTAGCATGCTATCTGTGTTAGCAGCATGATGGACATGATGACCTGTGACCAGAAGAACAAAAATAGCAGATGACCATTTATGACTCAAAGGAGGCTGTAATTGAAACAATATTGCCTCAATCTGGTTTTCTGTCCCTTGGCTTACTCATGATCACAGAATATCTGATTGTTTCTGTTGTTGTCATGTGGCAGAGCTCAGATGGTGTGTCACAGTCCTGGTGCAATGTTCTGATGGATGTTGTGATATATTTCCCTTAATTTCCTTATTACCTGAGAACTCTTAGGGAGTTTAAGCAGGAGTTAGCTATCCCAGCAATAACAATACTGGCTTGGTTGAGATACCTTTTAGACTTCTGATACTTTTTTTGTGCAACACTAGGCATGCTTGCCTTAACATGGAAACAGAGTGCCTTTAAATGTCAGTCAGGTCCTGCATTTGGATTTGAGGTGTCCCATCTCCTGATTTGTGTTCTAGTTGCATGATTTACTTACAAAAACATTCAGGAGTTCAAAGCTTCCTGATCTACAATATTTTACCTGAAGGTACTTGGGTAGCAGTGAATTAGAACCTCAGCTTTATGTGTACGTATAACAATTGCATTTAAAAAAATAGTTCTGGAATTATAAACAACTTCTGAAATGCTGGGTTTTTCAAGGCTCTTTCTCAGAGATTTGACTATTGGTAGTTTTAGTTCATTGCCAGTATCGTCCCAAAATCCATGTTTTGTCATGTGACAGTAGGTAACTGCCTTTTTTTCTTTCAAGTTAAGCAGGGTTAAACCCCCTGCCTCTTCTCTCCTGCCCCACTTCCCAAACATATTCAGGTGTTTCTTTGGAAGACTTACTAGACTGTTACTTGGATGAATTCACAAGCACTTTGTTTTGCCATTTTCAATTGTGAGATTGTTGGCCAGGAAGGAAAAGATGACAGGTACTTAGGATACAGATAGCACTGAGTTCTGGGAGCAGTGCCAAACTGGATAAACTTTTTAATGAAAGGTAGGATAGTAGGCTATAAAGCAGACCTGATTCTGACAAAATGCCAAGATGTCCTGTTTGAAAATGTTAAGTTTCCCCAAAGGTTTCTGAGGAGGCCATGGAGCATTGCTTGCAGGAGGTGGCATCAGGACCTATTGTTGCTTTATGCTGCTGTCTGTTTTATTTCTGAAGCTTCTCCCTGTGGATGTTGTTTTTGTGGGCATAATAATTAATCCATGAGTCACTGAATGGCTAGAGGACTCCACTCTGCTTTTAGAACTAACAAAAAGAAACCAACTCTTAAAAGCCTTGTTGTCAGATACCATGTATATTTTAACATAAAGTTTTCTTTGACAAGGGTGCCAAATGTTTTCCTTAGCCTTTTGCCTTATATCCATTAGATTGAATCATTAAGCTTAACAGTGACTGACCTTGACCAGGTTAAGTGATAATTGCCAGTTTCTTGCACTTTAACAAAATTAATGGATAACCAAAGAAGCGACTTTCTGCCTTTTTGCAAACAAAAAACCCAAGTGTTTACTTATTTTGTCTTTTGAATATTCAATTCATTATACCATAATTAAAGACTTTATCTACGTTTATGACTGGCAGCATTTGCATTTCTTCAGGAAGTTTGTTTGTGTATTCTGAACACTTTTCAGTCAAACCTATTGCATTGTAGCACTGTAAATAACATTTGAAATGTTGTGCTATTCAAAGTTGTTTCTTAAAGGTTGAGGTTAAAAGGTGATATGTTTATTTTTAGTATCACTAATACATTGGGCAAGTTATTTTTAGTATCAATAATACATTATTATTAATCAATTAGGTTGAATGACCAGATTTAATTTTCACTTGTTCTTTGCTGAAAAATAATCCCATCCATACATTTTGTTTTATGACATTTTCTGTCACATTAATATGAGATGTTAAGCATTTTTAGTTCTCAGTTGGTTACCTTTAAAATGAGTGTATTGCATTGACTCAGCTGAGGAAAGTGCAGAGTATCTCGCTATCTGCAATGCATGTTGGGCAGCATGAGTTTTTTAGATCAGGATTTATTATTGCTACTTTGGTATGGTATGGTTTTCTTTGTTTTAACTCAGAACACTTCACAGCCATGTGATTAGGTAGTTGATGCAACAGAGAGTTGTTGCAATTGGTCATAGGGGAGTAGAAACCATTCATTATAAATTGTTTTTATTCAGGGCTTTAGATCAGTGTTTTTGTTACATATTATTATAGTTGAAAAGGACTTACCACACCCACTATGCAGTGTTTATAGCCATTTGTAGACCTAAATCCTCTTTTTCCTTGACTTTGTTTCTCAGACCACCAATTCTCCCTAGTCCTTCTCCTTCAAAATCCATTCCAATCCCACAGCCCCTCCGACCAGCAGATGAAGACCATCGAAATCAATTTGGGCAACGCGACCGATCCTCTTCAGCTCCCAACGTGCACATCAATACAATCGAACCAGTCAATATTGATGTAAGTATTGCTAACAGCTACATCAGCAATAGTAGATTGGATGTGTTCCTTGTCAATAGCAGTGTGTTAAATTCATTGTGTACACACAAGTGCTGTGTTTCTAAGATAATCCTCAGTGGTCTGTCAGAATCTTCAAAGATCATTTGTTTTAATTTTTTTTCAAGGATTATTTTTTTTTCTGTTGAGAGCAGTAAGAACACAAATAATCCATTCTCCAAAAGCAGAACTATCTTTTGACAGTCCTTTATTTTCAAACAAACATTATGCCCCAAACAACTGCTCTTTTTTTTTTTCTGTCATCAGTCCCAAGGCTCATGCTGTTAGCTGTAGCCAGTAACCACTCTTGCAAACCATTCTATGTTAAAGACATTGTTAAACAAGATAAAGACCTTTTAGTATTTGTATTCCAACTAGTATTTTTGGTATTGGAGGAAAGCAAATAATTTCATTAAGCTGAGTTCACATATCCTGATAGTTCCTTAAGAGTTTGACTCCGGTATATGTTGTTCTGAGCGTTCATTTGGAGTGTTCAGAAACTGCTACACTTAAGGTTTTTTCCACAATTTTGAAATCTCTGGATGGTGAAATGTAACTAATAATAATGCTTGGTATTACCATGAGGACAGTTAGGACCTTTCAAGATGTTGTCTTTTGCTATTTTTGCTAACACACACAGTTTGTATTTTGCCCTTAAGTCTGCTCTCTAGAAATTAGTCATTTGTCAGGTGAGCAGTCTTGAAATCTGCCTGGACACTGAGGCACAAGATTTGTTTTCATGTGAGCTGAGGGAAAGGTGAAATGTTAATTTTAAGAGTGTGGCTACATAGACATTTGCATGTGGTGCAGCTGAGGTATAGCCAGTGCTTTTGGCAAAACGTAGGGGTGTAAGGGAACAAATATAATTATGGAACAAGAAGGGAATCAATAGTGTAACCAAAAAAAGCTTTATTATACAAATGGACATACAGAAGGAAGCTGCTAGAATTTTCTACTTCCGTTTATAAAATCTTTAGTGTAGTTTGCTTTTAGTCTGGACATGTTGCAAAAGACTCCCATCTCACAGAGGATTGCAAGTGAAGGAAGCCTTTTGCAGTTAGAAATTTCTGAGAACAGTGTGCCTGGCTATGCAAATCTGGTGTGTTGTTACAAGAAAAAACAAAGCAGAATTCATTTGACTGAGGTACCTCAGTACAGGAAATTATGTCCCAGGTTCTGATATGACAATTTAAATTATTTGTGCTACTGTAACAGAACATTTGATTCAATATTTCTTCCTATGTTTGGACCAACTGCCTTTTTAAATCAATATTTTCTTGTCAGCATCTCTTTTGGGTGGTGTACATTTCACTTTACTACAGAGAGATGCTGTTTTGAAGCAACTTAATTTTGAGAAGTGTAGTAGTTCTTTGGAGTCATTGCTATTAGTAAGTCAGGGTAGGAAACCACTTTTATTTCATGGGCAACATATGACACTACAAATTCTCAAACTTATCCGTCTCAATTGATTCCAGAGTGTAAATGTTAATACCTAAATTAAACACAGCTTTTTAATTTTTTATAGGACTTGATTAGAGACCAGAGTTTACGAGGAGAGGGAGGTAAGTAGCATATAAACTAACTACTGTGTTACATTTAATTACACAACTGCTTTGTCCCTTCCTGTTACCCTACTTCCTTCTACAAAACACAGCCACAATGCAAAATATGACTAGAACAAAAAAGTGAATTTACATTTGCTTGTCCATGAACTTAGTATTTGTTTCACAAAGATTTGAGTCATTTGCTGGTCATTCTGGGAGTGGGGGAGACGGAAGGAGAAAAAGTTTTGAAGTAGTATCTAGTTTTTTTAGTTTTGAAATTATTTTGCACTTTCACTTTTTTACACTCTCTCACACACACACACTTATTCACTCACATGGCTGCACACAGATACACTACAACTTCCCAAAGCTTTTTATGCCTGTTGTTACCTTTTCACCCATGGAAACAACAGGGGTTTCCAACAAAAACCATCATGGTAGATAGGCCTTCCATGTGAACTGCTGCATCCTAAAGCAGCTTGAAATACTCCAGTTCTTCTCCCCCTCTACCCCTGCTGAAGTTGCTGCTTTGCTGTACTGCATGCCTGTGCTACTCTTGGAAGCAGATTATTAGGATCTTACACTAAAGCCAGGTCTTTTTTGGTTTCCTTCAGTAACTCACTGCCCTAATTCACAGTTAAGTCAGGAGGTTTATTTTTCTTCAGGTATTGTGCACAGGTCTCTTAAGTCACTTCTCCCACTGGTTAAGGTCCTGAAGAGGGCTTCTTATGTGCTGCATTTATTCCTATGAATATAAGAATAAAGCAGAAACATTGAAAATAGAGAAATACTAAATATGGCAGGCATATGACAGTTTTTCCAACTCCAAATCAGTAGCACAGTTGTCTCCTATTAATTATAACTTGCTTCAGTCATGAGTATGGGTCTGAATTGCCATAGTGCACCCTTTTCTGATCTCAAAGGTTTTGTGCTGTGGGCTTTCACTGACTTTGTTTCTCCCATGCAAATCTGGTATTTGGTAGGATGTGTTGTGTTTGATGGAACTGTCTTTAATAATGGCATTTTTCAAAAACAAATTTCCTTTAACCCTGTAAGCTACTAATTGCCAGTTGCCAATTTTAGCTATTTTTGTATGTGTTAATAGGTGTGGCTCTCCAGAGTTTTGCCCATTTTGTCCAACATTTAAATGTTGTGCAGTCATGTTGATTTTAACTTTTGATCATAAACTGTCTGCTTGGCATCTGAAAACAATTGGCTATTTCCAGTCCTGAAACGGTGTTCTTGGGAATTGACTTTTTTTTTTTTTTCCTTCAAAGTGCAGAAGCAATCTATGATTAGGAGTCAAAGCATCCTAGTTATTTCCCATGACTTCTTTCATTTCTTCTATGTGTCTGTCTTTCTGTCTCTGCCTGCCCGTCTCTTTCTCTCTAACAGCCCCTTTGAACCAGCTGATGCGCTGTCTTCGGAAATACCAATCCCGGACTCCCAGTCCCCTCCTTCATTCTGTCCCCAGTGAAATAGTGTTTGATTTTGAGCCTGGCCCAGTGTTCAGAGGTAGTTGGGCTCTTCTTTCTTGTTTTCACCCAAACAAAATAAGTAAAACCACAGATGCTGTTTGTGCCTCACCCTCACACCGTGTGTATGTAAGTGTGTGAGTTTATCAAAACACCTCTGTTTTTTGCTTGGCCTGGCTGGAATGCTTTGAATGTGCTTTTCACACATATTCACTTTCACCTTTACACGCTTGAAAATGATTATAAATGAAGTCTGACTTAAATCTTCAAAAGCAAGGAATTTCATAGTTGAGGTTTTTCTGTGGACCTTAACATAATTTTTCTAAACAAAGGGCATTGGATTGCATTGCAGTGATTTTAAAGATAAAACGATTTCCTTAACTTAGAATTTCCTTGACTGTTCAGTTTAAGTCAGTTCAGTGCTATAAGAGTCTTCTATATTTAGTGTTCTTTGTTTTGAAAAGTGATGTAGGAAATCAAATGTGAATTGCAAACATTTCCATTGATATCTTGTTAGGTCTCAAGTTTTTCAAGTAATGTGTTATGTCAGCTTTCAACAAATACTTCATTTTGACAATGTGCTATTGACACCACATCAGGGCTCTAGATGGTTTTAGTTTTTATTTAGTTAGTAAATTTGACTGAAACGGTATTTTTGTCCTGTACTATGTAAAATAAGACACTTAGATTTTCATGTCATTAACCATGGGGGTAATTCAGGCCTTAAGCTGTCAATGGATCTGTTGTGTTGCACAAAATCCCCAAAAAATATCTGTGGGATTTCATATGATGGAGAAACCAACTATTGAGTAATAGCATGAAATGTTTGTACTTGTGTCTCTACATAATACATGTAGAAATGGTTAGTTCAGTGCATGTAGTGGGGTTTTCAAATGCTACCATCTTGGCTGTTTCAAAGACTTTTGTTTCAGAATATATCAAGAACAGTTCACCTTTGGCACTTGTAAAGATCTTCCAGAAGTCTTTGTAAGAAGACAGGTGTTCCCAACAAGCAAACTGGCTACAGAATGAAATATGTTATGTACAGCTTCAAAGTCCAAGCTATTGACTTAAATCGAGCATTATCTGAAGTATTCTACTCTAATAACTTGGAAAACAGGCCATCTGGTATTATTATGAACAGATTAGCTACAGTGTTCTGCCATGTGCTGTAAGCATTTTTGGTGAAGGGTGAATATTGTGCTAGTGTTCTTATATTGCAGTATTAAAATTTGAAGAGGAGATTTTAGTTACCTCAAAGAAAATACATCCCAGATCTTTGCTATTGCAGAGGAAATCTGTAGCCCAGTAAACTTTAGGAAAATTGCTCATATTCTGGGAACACCATACATTTAATTCCATGTATGTTTGATTTCAGATGAATCACATAATAAATAAATGACAGTGTAGTGGCTGTAACATGAACACAAGTCCATCCTTCAGGTCACTGGCTTCCAGCTGCTTATAAATGTAGTTAGGATGCCCAATATGCATCATTATTTTTACTTTAGTATGTAGGACAGAGTTTACAGGTGCTGTGTCCTATTTTGTACATGTTGGTATGTTACTTTGTGCATCCACTTCAAGTGTATAGATTTTAGCTGACTGATTCCAGTGATGGATACATATAATCTGATAAATTAGCATGCACTGAGTGACTGAACTTAAGCAACACTTTTAAAAGTCACTAAGTCAGTTTTTGAACTCTAGCTGCCATTAGGAGACACTTTTTGCTTAAGAGGGGGGCTTCTAAGAGAATATGAGAAGTATTGTCTTCCACCACTTCCCAGAGCACTGATGTGAGAGAAGGCAGTGGATTGTTAGAGGTCTTGTTCAATGACATACATTGTTTAGCAAAGCAGCATGAATTTAATTAACAGTTGACCCTATTTTATGTCCTTTGCATTGAAAGGGTCAGCATAACCTTGTTAGGAATAATTGTGATGTATTTTAAAAAGCAGTGTCTAGGTGAAGTGCTCTATTTGAAAAGGGCCACTGGGGCTCTGAAACAGCTCTCTTAGTAACATTTTCCTGCATAGATTTGTTTAGATAACCTACAGGCTACAGACATACTGTTGTTTTTGTATTTCCTAGAATACACTTCAAATAGCTAACTACTTTTTCTTTTTTAATCCTTTCTAAAGTCTAATATTTATTTTAAAATAATAGTTCTCTGCTAACAGATAGCTTTAAAACAGCCAAATAATTTTCAGGTGGCACTTGGAGACTCAACCATTTTAAAACATTTTAAATTATTTGCATTTAGTCTGTTTTGATTCCAAAGTGCAGTAGTTTAGCTATTTGTTGGGCTCCTAAAAGCTTAGCTACAAGAAATATCAGAGGTAGATGCTGCTAACTAAAATGCTACTGTTCTTCTCAAAGAAACTGATAGAACTTAAGAAATACCTTAAAGTATTTTTTCTTACTTAAAAGGCGTTGTCCTTTTGTTAATTCATGAACAAGAGACTGGAGGCTATCTATACAGGGATGTTTGCTATAGACTTGTCTCTTCCTGAAATCTGAGACTTGACCACTAATCTAATATTAGGACAATATTCCTGTATATGTTTGTTCTCCCTTAACATTCACATTGATGTTTAGAGATACTGCATCTTAAACACAATTCTTGCACCTAATATCAATGCATTCTTGTAAGCTGGATTCTTACAGATAAAACTATCCTATTTCTGAAATTCAGGCTCAGCTGCAGGCTTGTCTGCAACACCTCCTGCTTCTTTGCCCGGGTCACTAACCAATGTGAAAGCGTTACAGAAATCACCAGGACCCCAACGGGAAAGGAAATCATCCTCGTCCTCAGAAGACAGAAATAGAATGGTAAGGGAAAGATCAGCTCTTTTCTTTTGTCAACTATTACACAACTATATTCTTCTCGCTTTTCTTTCATCTAAGTTTTCTAAATTATTTTGAAGATGAATATGGCAATGATTTAGGACTTGAAGCTGGTAAATAGTAGAGTGGGATAAGCACTTTAAACCAGTAATTAATTGTGGGAGTGATAAATAATTTAAATAATTGATTAAACTCACTTTTACTGGTGTCTCATAATGCCACTTTCCCTGCATATATCAGCTTAACTTTTCCCACGTGATTCATAAACTTTGAAAGTAATGAATGTACGTAACAAATTTTTATGTAACAATACATGAGAACATAAAAACATCCACTTTTTTTTTTAAATTCACATAGTATTATGATTGAGAACTTAAAATCAAATACTACCTTCTTTTTGGTAAGTGTTTCATAATGTTTTTTGGTTTTAACACTGCCAAAAAGCTGTTGCAAATGTTTCATGCCAGGTAATAATTTGGCATACCTGTGTCCTGAGGTTTTCTGTAGGGCTAACTTTAAAAGTCAAAAGACAACATTTGAAAAAGAACATCTTTTTAGGACACTAATGATGGGAAGTGCTGATGAGAAATTTTAAACAGAGCTGTTTTCAAAGACATTAATGCACTTGTTTTCTTCCTTTTTATTGTTTTTGCACATATATAAAGAAAACTCTTGGTCGACGGGATTCAAGTGATGATTGGGAGATACCAGATGGACAGATCACAGTTGGACAGAGGATAGGATCTGGATCATTTGGAACAGTCTACAAAGGAAAGTGGCATGGTATGTGGCCATGATGGCAAAGAGCTCTTCTTGAGGAGGTCACAGTGGCTGCCAAGGCACACCCAGCTGAACAGAAACACACCTGGGGTTCTGCTGGGCACAGGCTGAGCAGGAGCCAGCAGTGTGCCCATGCCACAAACAGGGAGGATTGGGCATTGCCAGCACGTTAAGGGCACTGTGAGGCCACACCTGGAATGCTGAGCCCAGTTTTGGGCCCTTCAGAACAAGAGAGATGTGGACATAATGGGGAGAGTGCAGAGAAGGGCAGTAAATAGGATTTTAAAATTAATAAGTAGTGTGCTAAATAACTAGTGTAAGAACTTCATATTGCTTGGAAACTCAACTCTTGCATGTTCTTCTGAGCTGAGAAGTTATTAAGGTAATGATGAAACATTAGAAAGGCAGAAGTATCCATCTTGATGAATGAAGGTTTCAAATGTGTATTTTTAATAGCTTTGGCCTGGCTATGATTTCTCAGAGTTGAGTAAGAATAGTATTTCTAGAGTTTGCCAAATATTGACTTACTTGAAAATTGTAGTGATTTATTTCATGTAAGCTAAAAAAAAGTATCCCAAAATTTCTGCTGCTCTGTCTAGCATTTTCTAGCATTTTCTCAAGAGAGGAATGTGTATCAATGGCACTTACTAAAAATTGCTGTTTTGAAGGTGATGTGGCAGTGAAAATGCTGAATGTTACGGCACCCACACCTCAACAGTTACAGGCTTTCAAAAATGAAGTAGGAGTGCTCAGGTAAGAATATTTTTAATGGCATGAAATAATGTGTGTAGATTTGTACTTCATTAATCACTGAATTTTAAATCTCCATTGGAACACATTGGTCTCACTCCTACATGATGATACTTCAGGCAGAAAAAATAACCATTTAAAAATATTTTTGTACCCATTGTATATGTTTGTCTGCACACCTGTGTTGTCAATACACATATGTCTAAACACTCAGAGCTAGTTTTGCTAATGTACTACCCCAAGGGCACAGTCATGCCTAAGTGTGAACTGTTGGCCTTTCTTTCCTCTCAATCACATTTTGAAATTGAAGGAGAACAAGGCTAATGGTTTTTCAGCTACAGTCCTGCCTATATTATCTGTTGTTTGATAATTTCTGTTCAGTAACATTAATTTCTCTGAAGCTTTTTTTTAATGTAATTCTCATAAAGTCACTTCTTGATTTCCTTTTCTCATGTCTACTGCTTCTACTATCTCAGAGGAGGTACTTGGTTTGGGTTTAGCTCTTAAAAGAAGATCCATCAGCATGATACCATAGAATGTATATTGTGAAAAAATGTTACATCCAAGTCCAGCCTTTAGCAGTGTCCAGCATAATTCTGTTGTAAGAAACAAAATAGCAAGAAGGTTTTTGTCCATGGAAACCTGATGTGTTGAGCTGGGCACCTATGCTGCAGAAGCATCCCAAATAAGCTACATGGTGGAGGGGAATGGTCAGCCTTTTACCCTAGGAAGATGTTAGTTGCAAAAACTCTAAGCTCATAGTTGTGGAAGTAGAGGCTTTCTGGAGTGTGCTACTTTGGGTATCTCTTCATTTTCTTGATAGAATTTTGACAGAACTTAATGAAATCAAACATCTTAGTCCAGCTTTCTGCTGGTGGTCCCATAGGTGGAGTCCAGCCTGTTTGTTTGTTTGAGAACATACATAGTCACTTCTTCTATCCTTTGACTCAGACAAGGCAGATTTACCTACAGTTGTGCCTTCTCCATTATGATTCATCATTACTTAGCTTTGTGGTAGGATTTACAAGAAACTGCTTATTTTGGTTTCCTCAGCAGTTACTCTCAGCATCACTTGATAAATTCTTGAACCTGTAAAAGGCACAGTTACATAGCATAGAACTGTCCTAGTCCATATTGCTGCAAGGATAAAGACTCACATGCTGGGATCCCATGTTAATTTTTTAATATAAGAAAACATAAGAACTCTGACATTTTTCACTTACCCCGGAATAGTTATTCCATGTTAGTATTATGAGAAAAACTAACTTCAGGAATAATTCATTAAATTAATCTAGCATATATATGTATATATGTAAACTGTGATAGATCTGCCTGGGTTTCCCAATTTCCTGATCTGATTTCCTCCTGATTCTTTTTTTTTTTGTAAACAGGAAAACACGGCATGTGAATATCCTGCTTTTCATGGGTTACTCAACAAAACCCCAGTTGGCTATTGTTACACAATGGTGTGAAGGGTCCAGTTTGTATCACCATCTACACATCATTGAGACCAAATTTGAAATGATCAAGCTAATTGATATTGCACGACAGACTGCACAAGGCATGGAGTAAGTATTGAATTACTTGTCTGCAAATGAGCACTTGGGGCAATGTTTACTTATCCCCTTCACACTCTGGCTGACATTGGCAAATAAGGCCAGCTCTCAGCTCACTGGGCTGAGCCCAGGGTCCTGTCTCAATCATCAAAGCATTTGGTGAAAGTATCAGAGCTCTCTGAATAGCAGGTTTCAACATCTGAAGAGAATATATCTATTTTATTCTAAGGATTGTAAATAATCCTTATTCCCATAGAGGACCACTGAGTTAGAATTTACCAAACTAGCCAAATATTGTGTGTCAAAATCAGAACACTGCTGTAAGACCAGAGAAATTGCACTTCAGCTGAAAAGCCACTATGATGATTGCAGTTCATTGTGCCTGTTTTCTACTCAGTATTCCATTACATTTTCAGTCAAGAGGCATGGAGGTGTTTGCAGCAACCAGCCTTAGCCTTCTGTTAGCCTGTGCATCTCCCCAGGCTCCATCTGTAGGTAGGGGAGATGCAGAAGCTGTTTTGTGAACACGATTCAAAGCAGAGACACAAATTGGGGCTTTTCCAGCACTTTTGTGCCAATCTCATTGACTAAACAAAAAGCCATGGGAGACTTATTCAGGCTGTATCTGCTGTGGCACAAGTACTTTCCTCTGTGTTCCCTGCCATCTGTTTATCCAGGCTGCAATCAGGGGATCTTTTTTCCACTCCTCTACTAAAAAGCAGTCAGTGTACCCAAGTACACACTGCAACTGGGAAGCACATTTAGCTCCTGCAATTTAGAAACACCTTATCTAAAGCTGTGACTAGCTCACAAAGTCTTGACAGTCCCCATTAAGGCTAGGATGCAGAACTTTCAGCATGGAATTGCATGAAAGAAGTTACTGAAGTTCTTTTTACTGTGAATATTGAGTTAGAATTAAAAAGCAGAAGTTGGAGCATAATTGTTATTCCTTAGCATTGTATCATAATTGTCACTCAGTAGCATCAGATTTGAGCTGGAAATCAAAGCTTTATTTTGTTTTTCCTGTGAATGTTGTAGAAACTGTCATGGGTAACTGAAGTTTTACTGCCTGCATAAATGTGCATTTTGAATGTTGACAGAATTTATGTTTTGGTAGTACAGTGAATTTTGAATTGTTGATTGGTGAAGTATTATCTAACCCACCTAATCTGTGCTATTCCTTTTCAGTTATTTGCATGCCAAGTCAATCATCCACAGAGACCTCAAGAGTAATAGTATCCTTTCCCAGAGATGTAATTTTGGAAAGTGAAAGCATTCCTGTTGGTTTTTTTTTTTTTCTGCCAGAAATTAACTTACTGATGTGAAAAGCTGTTCATGTGTGAATATTTGCCAAATAGAAATTTCACTGAGAAAGGGTAATATCACTAATAACAAAATAAGAGATGCTTACTGTGTCTTTTGATTTGATTGCAATAACATAGGAAATTTTAGTTGGTATCACAAAGACTTTTTTTGCATTCTTTGGTTTCTTCATGTAATAAAAGATTATGTGAGTTGGCTCATGGAATACTTTTAGCTTTTCTCATTCTTGGCATTTCATGAAAGCCACCTGGCCATGGTCTGTTCAGCACTGGCCCAGTCATTACTTACATAACACTTGCATACCATAATTAACCATGCTGGCTGCTTAAAACCTGTGTGATGTGGAAACCTTTTTCAGTGATGGTGAATGGTTAAAACTCCTGTTCATGTTGCAAATTTATAGCTGTTTATTGTTCTTTTAGGACAGGGCCAGCATTGCTTGTCTGTTTTCCCTTAACATTCCCCTCTTAGATATTTTTCTTCATGAAGACCTCACAGTAAAAATAGGTGATTTTGGTCTAGCTACAGTGAAATCACGATGGAGTGGATCCCAGCAGTTTGAACAGTTGTCTGGTTCCATTCTATGGATGGTAAGTAAGGGGGAAGTGGTGAGCTTGTTTCAATAAATTTATTGACTTTTGGCCAAACTTCCTGCTCCTATCCCTCTGGCACACTGACATACAAAAGCTGGCTTAAGCTGGAAAAGACAAGCAGTAATAGGAAGTAGTAAATGAATGTTTTTCAGTTTTTCTTTAAGCATGTGTTTTCCAGCAGTCAGCAGAAAATCTTTAGTGTCTCCATCTTTTATTCTGAGGTTTATACTGAAATGACAATGGTGGCTAAGGAAAATGAGCATCATTAATCTAGGGTTGAGGAGAATGAGAGAAAAGTCTTGCAAAATGTCCTGCAAAAGAGTAGAGGAACTAGCTCAGCAAAATTAAGAGGCTCTTAAGTTTTAAGGATTCAAGAAGAGTTGCTTCATACTGCAATCTCCTGTGCAGCTCCACTTCTTCCTTTTCTCCCTGGAAAAACTTAAAACTCTGTTAGCTGCCATTATTTGCAGTGTTATTAGAATACTAGTTTCCAAATACCTACTGTCACAGAGAAATGAAAGGGATCACCAAGCTGGAATGAAGCAATGGATTTTGAGATTCAAGTCAGCACCCACTCTATATTAGGACCCAGTAACACCTGAAGGCAAGAGTGGGCCTTGCACCTGTACCCTGGACAAGTCCATGTTTTGTTCTTGCTGGATAAGGTGCAGCACAATGTAGAGAAATAAAAATTAATTCTTGCCTTTTCTGATGCAGGCACCAGAAGTTATTAGAATGCAAGATAAAAACCCGTATAGTTTTCAGTCGGATGTGTATGCATTTGGGATTGTTCTCTATGAATTGATGACTGGACAGTTGCCATACTCCAACATCAACAACAGGGACCAGGTAAGGGAAGGCACTGACTGCAATCAAGTGTGGTCTGAAACAGAGATTGATTCAGCCTTGGGTGGTGAACTTTCTGATCTTCTGTGTGTTTGATGATTCTGATGCTGTGAGATGACATTTCTGCATTTTCTAGATCTGCCTCAGCCACTTAGGAACAATTTACTTAGTTCTCTTGATGTATTTTTTTGTGTTCTTTTTATTTTAAATATAGATTTTCAGCTTCTGAACTGGTTGCCAGGATACTTATTAGGGAGAGAGCAGATTACTTAATAGTAATCTAGTTTAGAATAGTTCTGCAAAGGCGAAATGATCCCCCATATATGTGTTCAGTTATTCTTCTTGTTGCCCCCACCCCTCCACTTGCAGTGAATAATAAATAGTGCAGCCACAGGACTGATAAAACAGAAGAGCAGTCATCTCACCAAATGTTTTATTTTCATTTCAACTTTGAGAGAGCATGCACCATCTCACTGAATTGCAGGATATCAGCATTTCTCAAATCCTGCTTGATGGACTGTATAACTTTCCAGAGTCTGGGGATCCTATAAGAAGATTGCTTAATTGTGAACAAATATTCCTTAAATCTTAGTGATGCCACATGACATAATATATCTCCCTAGGATATACCTGATTCATTATTTCTGTCTGACCTGAAGATAGTACCTGTGCATCAAGAACTTGTGTAGACTCTGTGTCTGAGCAGTGATGTATTTGTTGCTTCTGTGTCCTCATCCCTTGTTTTTTCACTGTCAGTACTTGAGAATTGAAACCATAGCAACGTTCATCTGTGAATGCCATTTTATAAGGCTGCTTCCATATCTGCCAGAACACTTCATCCTAATTCATCAAATTTGGAGTGACTCCTTTTTAGATTTTTTCTTTTTTATAATTTTGGTTTTGCCTTTTGGAGGAAGGGAAATGTCTGTATTCCTGGCCAGATAGATCCAGCCTTCTAAAAACAGTATTTGGCCTTGTTTAGCTTTTACCTTTTGAGATCTGAAGGATGAACCCAGTGATGTGGGAGCTTATAATGAAGTGCTGAAATAAATTTTAAAATGCAAGTCAAGCCAACATATGTAATTTGAGATCTTGAGTTTTGTCACTCTTGGTCTATTATATGAAAAGTTGTAAATATTCTTCACTCTCTGGTGCATCTACAGCATCTACTATGACACAACTCAGATTCTTAGTGAGGATTCCTGTTATATCTGAGTATTTCTCTCACTTCAACAGATTTTTCTAGACTGTTCTTGCAGTGATACTCTTTTCTCTAGTCTAAAATAAAAGATCAGCCCCTATATTATTTGTAAAGAAACTATTTGAAATATTTATAGTAATGAATTTTGAATAATTTTAACTTGTGCCATTATTTAGAAAATGCCAACTGCTAGATAATGGCAAGTGTGATTGCAGCAGAGGTAAGGAATGCAGTACACAAGTCTCTACTAGGAAATCCTGCTTTGGCACATGGGGATTTCTAAAGAAACCATATGGGAGTTTTCTGTTCCTCCTAGATGCCAACACAGATGTGACTGAAGCTGAAAGTTAAAAAAGGACCAGGATTATGTTAGTATAAATAACATGTATAGCATGCATGAGATGGGAGGGTTTTCTGCTGTTTTTTTTTTTCCCAGTGTCAAGATATGAAATAGTTACACTTCATTAGAGGGAAGGTGAGATACACCTGCTAGGTTCTGAGTACTCAGAAAAGGCAGTGATTACTGCTGCAGCATGAATGGATCTTTGATTAGCTGCTTTGGAAGTGCTTTTTAGTGTCAGTGCTACTGCAGTACTCAAACCACATTGCAATTGACCTTGGCTTGACATGATGATGTTTGATTTTTTTTATGTATACAAGAGATGATTAACTATATTTGTGTTCTGTTTTGCTGCTTCCTCTCAGTTTACTTTGTTTTATGCTTAAGTTTTATCCTTAGGGGAAATAGAAGCTTCCATGTTGAAAGAATTACTGTAAAAATACCAAGCCTGTCTCCTCTTGTACAGAGAAGAGGCAATTTCTCTTTTTCTTTTGAGGTTTTTGTTTTCTTTATTTTTTGTGAGACTGGGGGAGGTGGTCAGATGTCAAGAATAAGCTTTTGTGTTGGAAAAGTAAATGATGGAATCAATTCTCAGAAGGTGAAGGGTTTGAATATCTAAAGTCCACGTTTCTTAAAATACCTTTCAATGTGAAGTTGTTGTTGATTTGTAATATAAAACAGAATATTTCTTTTTACAGAATATTTATTTTTAGACATTCTGTTCCTCCACAGAGTTTCTTGTTCTTGTTTTTGTCAGTTTTTGACACCAAAGAACCATTGGTTATTGCTATAAATGGTAACCATTTACTAGTGTTCAAGTTTCACAGAAATCTCTGTGAGGAGGAGGAAAGATCTAATTTTTTCTCTGTACTGAATAGGTTAGCAAGCATTACTCTAAGAAATTTGTCAATTGCAATACCAGATAATGCTTCCTGGGAGCAGAAAGCTTGCTGCTGCAACCAAAATAGTCTAGCAAAATGTTCACCTTTTGTTACTGTTTATTTTATCAACTCAACTTCTTCCTCTTTCATCTTTTTTCCCCTTAAATAAAGATAATTTTCATGGTGGGACGAGGATACCTATCTCCAGACCTCAGCAAAGTACGAAGCAACTGTCCAAAAGCTATGAAGAGACTAATGGCAGAATGCTTAAAAAAGAAAAGAGACGAAAGACCCCTTTTTCCACAGGTGAGAAATGCTCCTGTTTAGCTCTCAACAGACTTTACAATTCAAAGTTATGATCTCACTGGCCAGTTCCAAATTTTTTTTCATTAGTGCTGTGGCAGGATTTCATAAGAGACCTGGTTCAGTACCTGGTTAGTTCTGTTTAATTAGAAATGCTCATTTTAATTCCAAAATGCAGGTATTAAAATGACCTATTATATGCGAAGTTGTAAATACTTTAAAACAGTTACAACTAAAAAAGTTGCAAACACTGTATATTTGGAAAAGTATTTACATGATGGAGAAAGTTTCAGCTGGGAGATAAAGAAAGTAATAGTCACAGACACACAAATTAGTACTTGGTAGATGTGCTCAGAAATGTCTACACTGCTCTCCTTACTCTCCCTCAAGCTTCATGAAGGGAAATGGATAGTTCTGCCACAGAACTTGATTTTTATTGTGCCTGCTGAGAAAGGTTTGGATTCAAAAAGCTTAGGGGAAGGAGGGCAAAAATCTGATTATTTTTTTTTTTTCTGTTTTGAATGTAACCAAATCGTTTTCAAAAGATAAGGAGCTCCCCCTGCTGACTTTTTGGTAAATGTTATTAAGCAAAGTGCTGATAGAACTGGGTTTGTTTGTAACAATGGCAGGTACAGGTACTAGGGCATAGACAAGGAGCCCAATAAAAAGCAAGTGTTTTCACTGTGCTTAGAGAGAATCAGTGTGCCTTTAAAAAGGGGGAAATTCCCCAAGTATCCTTTTCACCTTCCTTAGGATATAAACACCAAGAATGCAATACAGTGAGCTATATTTTAAAAGTCCTGTTTTTTAATATGTGTTTAAATATTTTTCTGTAGTTAATTGATATTGTGCCTTTGGTTTTAAGAGAGAGTTACAGCTTTGGAACAACAGGTTTGATCACATATTTTCTATTTTTTAGATTCTTGCCTCCATTGAGCTTCTGGCCCGGTCATTGCCAAAAATTCACCGCAGTGCATCTGAGCCCTCGTTGAACCGGGCTGGCTTCCAGACAGAGGATTTTAGTCTATATGCTTGTGCTTCTCCAAAAACACCCATCCAAGCAGGGGGATACGGTGGGTTTCCAGTGCACTGAAACAAAATGTGAAAGCATGTGCCTGTGTGTCTGTGTGCTGGTGTGTCCTGTGAGTGCAAGGGGTTTGTTCTCAGTTCCTACCAGCTCTGGCTGTAAGGTTTGCTGAGGGAACAAAGCCTCACTTCCTGACACTGGGCATTGAATGTTCCCAGCACAGTCTGTGTTGGTGACAGTGCCCTGGGAACAGCTGGCACAAGAAGAACTGTAATGCCATGTAAGAGACATGGGAAAAGTCACTTCAAACAAGCAGAAATCTTCTTAAGGTTATCGAGTGTCATTTTTGCCTGGTTTGATTGGAATTAGTTACTCAGGAGTGTATTTGATTGAATCTACTCAAGCTGTAGTGGTCTGTTGTTTGTGGGGTTTGGGGTTTTTTTTACTTCATTTGAGGTCATTATATTTGAGCAATAAGCTTTAGAGTCTTTGTTTAGTAATGCTTATTCATGTGGGAAACACTTGGAAAGATAAACTTAGCTTCAAGGCTGAGCACAGTCAAAACTTTATTATGGTCAGCAGAAGTGAGCAGATACAACACAGAATCCAAAGAAAACCCTGACTGAGTAACATGTGACTCTTATCTTGAAAGTGGGAGTTTAAATTAGTACAGTTTAGGGAACATCTCTTCTAGCAGAAGAGTGGTGAATGGGTTGGGGTTTTTTTATGTTACATTTTTCTCTAAATATTCTGACCTGGTATAGTTTACACCATCTCCAAATGTTCTGTTACAATGCAACACAGAAGAAATTCTGAATCTGCTTTTGCCAAGCTGCAAGCCTATTACTGGTAATGGTGCATGTATCCTTCAATTACTACAGATTTCAAAATTTAGAAAAGCATTTTAAATCTCAAGCATGACCAAATGCTTTCAGAGGAAAAATGCTGCTAACACCCATAATAGGAAAAGAAGATTTGAAAAAGCAGTTTTGTTCATGGAAATCAGTGTTATTCCACAAATTTTGTTAAGATGAAAGGTGTTAATTATTTTAATATTGTTAAGAATGCACTGAACATGCTTCTCTTCAGTGACAAATTGATTTTTTCACTTCCATGTAAAAGCTGCTAGTTTGACTTGGCAGAAGTGAATCAGTTGGACTAGATATCTAACTGAGAAAGTTCAACACCTTACCTGCCAGCTCACTTTGGAGACTATTTTTCTCTGGAGCATTGCTCTGGAACAAGTGCATCAGAGAAGTGGTTCAGGTTATATCAGTCTTTAATGTCAGATGTGAAAAAAATATGTACAGACAGTGTTCTTGCATGTTTTGAGACGAGTTATGTGGTTTTACTTGGTTGAAACTGCTGAACTGTGAATTCTCACAGATCACTCTGCATTGGAAAGAAGCTATTGCTGCTGTTGTTAGGACTTCAAGGGCCAGGAGTGTTCCTAGTGGCTTCTGTTTGACACACTCACAGAGAAGTTTGCCTGTTGCTAGCAATATATTTTTGAAATAGATGAGAAATTCCAAAATGTTTTAGTTTACTGCTGTCTGGCAACTGAGCCTTTTAAAATGGGAAGCAGAGAGCTTGAAGAGATGTAGGCAATTTTTACATTTTCTGGATGGATTATAATGGTCTTTGGCTTCTGCTGTTGGAATAGTTTGGGAACTAACTTTTCTCCTTCCTTAGTCAAGAAAATTTAGCTGTTGAAATCTCCCTCTATGGAAATAGTTACAGAGGACAAAAGTTGTTATTGTTTTAGAAAATCTGTTCCCCATCTTCCTGGTAGCTTCACCTCATTTTGGCAGGCTTACCTTGAAATGAAAACAGGGCTTAAGTGTTATTTTCCTCTCTCATTCTCTATTTTGTATATCTGTTCTAGCAGCGATGAGGAATGTTTCCAAAGCTGTGGGGTATGGTATTCAGTACAGAGCAAAGAGGATGCTACTGCCTCTCCTTCAGAATGAATCTAGGAATGGGGCATCCCACACAGAAAAGTCTTACCCACACTCAGAGTTGCAGAGAATGCAGAATTATCACCATTGCCCTGCCCAGGCTTATTCTTGCTCAGGTCTGCCAGATCAGTTCAAACCAGTTATTCCTTGGAGTATTATCCTCCTTCTTGTTTAGATTCTTCATCTGTATTATCAGAGCTACAATTATGGGGGGGAAGTGCTGCCATGCTTAGACACATTTGGCCCCATTTCCTGCTGTATGGTCAGTGCATTCTTCTGTGTCATCTGTTCTTACTGAGTATTTTGGGTTCCATGGCCATAATGTGATTTTAACTTCTCACTAAACATTTTATGAAGCCTAAAAGGAGGCTGCTTTGTGGATCATTAATTTTGACAGAGAGGCATTTAGAGGTCTCATTTTTGTAAGTTCTAATTGCTGCTTCAGTGAGATTTGGGAGTATCTGTGGGATAAAGGTGCCTAACTACACCTCTGGATTTGGGCCAGAGTTCTGGTGCAACTCAGCTATATTGTTCAGAAACAGATACCTGTTGGTTCAGAAAACATGCCTGTAGGACCCTAAGTTTTTCTGGAGGAGTAATTTATACTAGATGAGATACCTTTTTATTTTACTTCCCTACATATCAGTACAGAAACAAAGTCTGTCTTGGTCCTTTGTCCTTGGTTCCAAATTTTTACTTTCCCAGTGGTTAGTATCCATACAAAAGATCAGCACAAGACCCAACAGAAAACTACCTCCTTTTTTTTTTTTCTGTATCTGTGAATGTAAACCAGGCAAGGTGTTGGAATCTGATGTTTCCCTACAATAAATCAGTTAGTCTCTACTTCAGTAGATAAGGCTGGCACAGACCTGGAAGGGAACCATTCTTCTGAGAAACATGGCCTCTACCCCAGGATAAGGAAAACAGATGATATGTGTATACATTAGTAACCTCATGAATTCAGGTAGCTTACAAATTGGTGAGAGTACAGAATGGTAGCTGCATCTTAAATCCTTCAGGAATCGGGGGCAGCAGGTTCACTCAGAACATGCCCTTGTTATTGCATTGTTTGGAGGCAATATCAAAGATCTTGATCATCCTTTTAGTACAGATTTTTTGAAAGTGTGCATTTAAAATAGTTTCCACTTGCTCTGTATGAGATGAGCATGAAAACCCTGTAGTAGCTGACTTGAGAGGGGTTTTTAAGGAGTGTGTACTTTCAGATGCTCTCCATCCTTTGGAAGGAAATGGCTTTGCTACCAGTCAAAGCAAATATCTGCAGTTCTGCTTGATAAAAAGCACCTCAGATGTCTGGCTCACAATGAATATAAATATCTGGGTTTTTTTATTGTAGCAAGTTGCTAAGCATGGGATTTCATAGCTTGATGTGGATAGGTACCCATGCCTAGGGAAAGTTGTTACTAGAAACTGCATTTTATACATGTTCAGCCAACAAAATCCCCTTATTGGATGACCATGTTACCTGTTTTGGTCTCCTGTTGATTTGAGATCAGATTAATACTGGAATTTTGAAAGAGGAGATTGAGCATTAGCTTGTCAAAGAAAATATGTTTGCTAAGGTTTTGTTTAAATGGCAGGGAAGTCTGAAAATTACTTTTTTAAGGCTACCATTCTAGCTCAAATAACTCTTTATTTCTGGTCCTGTTTTTCCATTGTTTTTTGCCAATTAAAGGTTCTGGGTTTTTTATGAAATCCCTATATGACTATTAAAATCTGAATTATTACCAGAAGTAGGCAGAAGGACAAGATGAGTAATGAAAGAGCAATCTCTTTTTTATAAATTGATCTTTAATCATCAGTTTAGAAAGGCAGACTGAAAAATAAATTAAATAGAGCATATTTTGAAAGTGTAGCTAAGCATAAATGTCACTTAAAAATTGGCCTCATAGCAATACATGGTGACTTTTTTGTCCTTCTCTTAAAAGAAAACATGTACAAAACTTGAGGTGTTTCTAGAAGACACTGTGAAGAGAGTTGGGAGGTCAGTGAATGTAGCAGAAAAAAGCAAAAAAAAATTATCCAATATTTAGAGCAAGAGTTTGATCTGGTGGTGGTAGAACTAATAAAATATGCAATTAGATCCATCATGAAGCTTTTATTCTATTGTTGTTATAACTCAAACGTGCCACCACAATCTGTAAAGACACAGAGCTTGAGACCTGTCATAGCTCCCTGTGCCACCATTACTTTGGACTTCTGGTGTACTCCCCTCTCATTTCCTACAAGACACAGAGACCTTCCCCTGCTCTCTTCAAATTCCCTTAGAATTGGGTCAGCTCTTCCTCACAGGCCTTTAGATGCTTTTTCTTCCCCCTGCTAGTGCAGGCAGCTTCTTGGTTCTCCTCTTTGTGTCGAGCAAGACATTGCATAGAATTAAAGCTGTAAGCCTAGAATTCTGTTTGCATGGCTGTTTCTGTTTTGTTTCTGGTATTCAGAATAAGAATCTTGAGGAAAAACCAAGCCAACAATACAGTCACTCTTGAAAAGATGGAAGGACACCAGATAGGGAGCAGTTGTTTGAATGTAATGGCATTCAAAACACTTCTGTTGAACAGAACAAAGGCTTTCTTGTGCCTGCATCTCACTCTTTCAGTATTAGGAGAGCTCTGAGAAGTGCTGTCAATAAAGTGGCATAAACTAACCCAAAATGCATATGAAACCCAACATGAGGAAGTTATATGTGTGTTTCTTTTATTCCTACTGAATCCTTTTGATTACACTTAGTTGGACACCCCTCACTATAAATCCTATGGAATACAATTTTTTTTTTTGGGTGGCAGAGAATTTTTTTTCTGCTAAAGTATAGGATTAAGAGGATTAATATTTTAGACTCAGCTTCTATTCAGTCTTCAGTCAAACTCCTGAAAGACTTTGGGCAGCAGTTTTACTCTGTGCCATAGTTACATCCCTTCAGAAGTGGGACTATGAGTCTGTCTCACAGCATGGTGACACTAAATAAATTATGTAGGATTTCAGGACATCATCACGTGTGAAAGCACTGCATATAATTATTCTTTATTCGTAATTCTGAAGGAAGCATGCAGTTGCTTTATTTGTTATGCTTTCTGTTAGTGAGGCTTAATTTCTGGTCTGGGATTGAGTAGACAATCTCTGCATTCTTACATTTCTGTCAGTGGGTTGCTGTGTTGATCTCTAAACCAAATATTAGCACTCTGTAACACTGGTTTTCTATTCAGGCACTTTACTGTATATAGTCTTTAAAGGGTAATGGATGTCTCATGTAGTTCCTTGTTATTATTTACAACAGAACAGAACTGTTTTGCAGTTGGATGCATTTATTGAAACTGGTGCTTCTCAGGAGGACATATGTGCAATAAGGAATTTAAAGTAAAATTAAGCTGACACATTTAATTTTCAAATGCATGATGAATTAAACTTTGCTTGAACTTTCACCTTCTTGGGAAGAATGGGTACGGCTTGCTTTCAAGAAATCCTTTGTTGGTTAAATATGCTGGGTCTGTATTCAATGTTCTCTCACTGTGTATTCTCTTGTGCTTTAATTTTAACAGTTTGCATTTTTTAACATCTTTTATATTCAGCCTGATGTTCAACTAGTCTAGTAACTGAAATCACCTTTTTAAACCAAGCTCTTGTCCTCCCTCTACAGGAGAATTTGCAGCGTTCAAGTAGCCACAGCACCATGGCAGCACCCACTCTGTTATTTAAGTCTTGTGTTCCTACAGTTTCTTAACATCAAAACTCCATTCTGCTCCACAAAACCTAAAGTAATCTAGAAAAGATATCCATAAGCTTAAAAGGTGGAGCAGAATGGAACCACCAGTCCAACACAATGGGAAAAAGTACCTTTTTGGGAACCAGAATCCTCTGCTGCCAGTGTTTCTCCTTCAACACAAACCACCACGTGCATTTGGAGACCTGCAGTGGCTGCCTGTGCCGTTGGCATCATTCCCAGGAGAGAGGAGAGGGCGCTCGTGGTGTGACTGTGGTGCTGGGCGCGAGGGGATGGAGCTGCTGCTGCTGCAATTAAGGAGATTTGCTTTGGATGGTCTGCCAGCCGGCTTCCTCCCTCTAACAGCGTAACCATCAGAGGCTGAACGTCTGATGAGTGCTCATTTCAATGAATCATTCTCCACTCTGATCCTTTTTTTTTCCTGGTGTACTTATGGGCAACGCAGTATCCCCTTTTCACTGTATTGCAGTGTCAGACACCTCAAGCTGTCTGTATTGCTGGGGTTTATTCCTTTAAAATTAAAAGTGGGGGGCAGTGGGACCTGGATATGTTATTCTGAAGCAGAAAGGTTCATCTGAAGGAAAAGGGGATGCTGCCACACCTTTTTTTCAGATTTACATTACCACTTAAAAAGAACAAACAACAATCACCATCCTTAACCTTTTTCCTTTTCCAGTATTTTCTTGGTGTGTGCATATACAACATCTTTTTGAAGGATTAGGTCGATCCTTCTTTTGTTGGTCCAGCAACAAACTGAAGTTTAAAAAAAATGTAGCGAGATTGTCCTCTCTTTTATTTTTTTTGTATCATATGATACAATGTATTTATCAAAGATGCTGCTGCAGCATCTGAAGTCTGTAGAAATCCTGATACAGACTGTGAATGGTGTATGTACCTACTTTAAAAGTTTTATTTTAAATGAGGGTGCAGGTTAATACCAGGTACCTTACCAATATGTAATGTTTTCATAAATGAGGAAAAAAGTTCTCAGGTTGAATTGAATACAAATACAATCCCCCCCTAGAATTAGACATTCCAAAAATTATGTTTTGGTACTTTCAAGAGCTTTTTTTAAAGGATTTTTATCCTGTTAACTAAACGTCCTCTGATAAGTGTGTGTGTAAATGTGGAGCATCTTGTCCTAATGGCAAGCTGTTAGATCAAAACAAAACGGTACTTGCTGGATCCACGCTGACTCCTCCTCCTCTCATTGCTTTCCTCCCTGTCATCTCTTCCCTTCTGTTTGTCTTTCCCTTCTGTACACTTTGCAAACTGGGATGAAGGTGGCGGTATTTCCATTAGAGTGCTTTGTTCTCCTGTCCTCCAGTCCTGGTTTTCAAATGATTAGTAGCTTTTTGACAAGTTACCCAGTCAGGGAAAACAACTCATCAAGTTCTGCACATCATTTACCTCTAGTAGAATATCTCGTGATGTGATCTGCTTGCAGAGTTCTCTGGTATGTGGTATTACCTGTAAATTATTTGTACAGAGGCAAGGCAGACCACATTGGAAAGAAACTCAAGCTCAGACAGAAGTTTCCAGAATCTGATTCGTATCAGCCCTGTACCACTCCAGGTCAGGCAGGGGAACTGACCCCCCTTTAGGAGGGAGGTTCTTGCTGGGAGAAGGTGGGGGAGTGCTTAACAAAATCATGACAAATAAATGAAGGAGTTAAATGTGTGTGAATGTGGTGTCCATGCTAAATGTGGATGTACCGAGTGAGGGTGCTGTCCTTCCCTCCCTAGGGAAAGCTGGACTGTTCCTGTCTGCAGAAGGTTGCTCCCAGATGAAGGGAGAAAAGCACATGGGAAGTAGAAGGCGCTTTTAATACCCTGGAATTTGCAGTGTTGCTGGTAGTCTGTTACGTTTGTCAGTAAATATTTACTGGGACCATAGGGACCGGACTGATCTGAAGTGGGAATTAAAACTGAAATACTGTGTATTCATATTAATTCCACAAACATTAGCAAGATAGCAATAGTGAATGACTTAATAGTCACTACAAGAATGAAGTGATTCATGTTGGTACATGAACAGAATTGATTTTGTGTACAGGACACATTTTAAAAACGAAGGAAAAAAAAAAAAGCACAATTTTTTTTCTTGTCTGCTGTGGTTCTTCAGATGCTGTAAGGTTTTTTCCTTAGTGAGATTGGCAGGAATTTTAAAAGTAGCAATAGCCACTTTCCAGTGTGGAGAAGCTGGTGCAGAGCAGTGGTGTGCAGATGGTGCAGTCGGAGTGCTCCCTGGTGATCATCTGAGGCCAGTACCTGAGAGCTGGAGGGAGCCTGGGGCTGTGCTGGCAGCAGGCAGGGGAGAGCATTTACCAGATACAGGCTCCCAGAGGGGGAAGGAGTCACTGCTGCTCCTTTCACCCTTCATGGGCTGTGGCCCCATTTTACATGTCAGGGATAGTGAGGTAAAGGTTCTCTCAAAAGAAGCTGTTAACAGAGCAAGTATGGACAGGTGGTTCAACACTCATTTGTTTCACAGAGCTTGTTAAAAGCTCTCATTTCCTTCAACAAAGTCATGCTGGCCGAAGATTCTCTGTTAGGAACTTCATTCTGTTTTTGCTTAAAATGAACTTACTTTGGTGAAGATTCATTACCCATTAGTCTACAGTATGCTTCTTGAGCCCATAGGAAAAGCACAAGGAAAATTGCTATCCTTGTCCATGCAAAGCACTTTATAAGTAACACATGATCTCTGGGGGTTTTTTTATTGGGGTTTGTTTGTTTGTAGTTTTGTTTTTCTTTTTTGTTTCTGGTTTTATTTTTTTTTTCCCTGAGGAATGTGCAAGTTATTTGGCTGCTGTTTAGAGAAGTCCTTTCAGGATGCATTTCTACTGGTTTTCTTGTTTGTTTGTTTCCCTCCAGATAGCTGTAGTAATGTGTGTTTGTCTGTAAGAGTTCCCAGGTAATGCTCATGCAAAACTTAGGAAGAAATGTGGTTTGTAAATAATTGGGATTACTTTTGATTTAATCTTTTCCTTCCAGGAGTTTTTCTGGATGTCTTGCATGCCATCAGAACCGGTCTTAAAGATGCCCTGTAGATGTTTAGTGAGTGGGGAAACAAGAATAGATGAGAAATGAGTGCTCTCTGTAGCAGTGGGATGAAGGAAGTAAACTGAAATGACCAATAGATTCATGCCATGTTACCCCAAATTCCTTAGGCTTCTTTGTGGTGACCCAACCACAGGCACATGCCATGGTATGGAAATGTGAGTACATACTTCATGTGCACATGTTGGGACCAATACCTAGAGAGTCATACTGCTTCTTTTAGCTCTGTAGTATCTTGTATTTCTTAATCATTTGCAAAAGTACCAGTATCCAGGCCCAGCTATTCATGCCTTTATCAACCAGGCACAGATCTTCCCCTCTGCCTTTCCTTTTCCATACAGGTAACAGAGGTCTGTTTCCTGTTACACCTTCCTGCTCCCTATGTAATTGTTTCCCCTGGCATATTTGCCAGAACTGCAACATTGTGGTGGAGCTCAAACCAAATGGCAGGAATATAGAGGCCAGGTTACATTGAAAGTAATTTCTCTGTTAGTTAAGTCCTACATAGCCCCAGATACAGTTAGCCCAGTCTTTTTTTTTTTTTTTTTTTTTTTTTGCTAAAGTCAAGCATGTCATTAAATGAATCCACTTCTGCTTTTTATGCATACTCAAAATCATCTTTTCTTGTACTTGAATGCTCTAGCAGCTGATGATGATGCAGAATGTTTGAGAACAAATACTGCCATTTTACCATGGTATCTTAGCATCACTTGGATTAGTCTATCTCATTAGAGGCAGAATTTGGCCTTTGTGATGTAAAATGATAAATATCCTGTCTTTCCATAAATGTCCAAACTGTGGGGGAAAAAGTACCCTGAAGATTAGGCATAAATAGTTTTTCTTCTATGTTTGCCTGGTGGTGTAAATGCATCCAGCATTTTACAGAAGGGTGAGGGGAGCCAGATCCCAGACACCTCACAAACAAGTACAAATTGTAGCTTTGATATCTAGAGGGACTAAATTTAGGGAAGAAGCATGTAAACATTTCACACTTTTGCAGCCTCTAGATTTCATTCCCTTCTTGACTGTGAGTGTAGCGTGTGTAGCACAAACTTTTCATAGCACTGGTGTACTGGACAACAAGGTGTCCTCTGTTGATAAAATGTACCACCAGGAGCACAGTGGGACAGGGAAAACTTCAAAGTACAGTCAAGTTAAAAAGCAGCTGCATGAGTGGGCTCTTAGGGCATCACTCTGAAGGTGCTGAGTGTTCTGGCTTTCTGTGATGCATTTTGCGTAGAAGTTTATGAAACAAATTTAGTTTACTGCTGCCTTGTTACTGTGCAATTGCATTTGGTGTTTGTTTTGGCATGCATTTGAAACACCTTTCTTTACTGCTTCATTATTTCATACAAACTTCATACCCACCATGTGAAGGTTACCCAGGGCAAATGCTGAATTCAGCACCTGGAGTGCGTAACCCTGGTTGTGTGTATAGACTAGGGGACGAAAGGTTGGAGAGCACAAACAGACCTGGGGATCCTAGTCCATGGCAAGTTAAACATGAGCCAGGAGGGACATCTCTGTCCTGGGGTGTATCAGGCACAGCATCACTAACCAGGCAAGGGAGGGATTGTCCTGCTCTGCTCTGCACTGGGGTGACCTCACCTCGAGTACTGGGGGCAGTTTTGGGTGCCACAGTGTAAGAAAGACTATTACTATTAGACTATTATTGATAAACTATCACAGAGTATCCAGAGGAGGGCCATGAGGATGGTGGAGATTGTGGAGGGGAAGCTGTATGAGGATCAACTGAGGTCTCTTGGTATGCTCAGCCTGGAGGAGACTGAGGGGAAACCTCATTGCAGTTACAGCTTCCTTGGGAGGGGAGGAGATGGGGTAGACACTGATCTGTGCTCTGTGGTGACAGTGACAGGACCCGAGGGAATGGCCTGAAGTTGCATCAGGAGATGTTTAGGTTGAATGTCAGGACACTGGAACAGCTCCCCAGGGCAGTGGTCACAGCACTGAGCCTGACAGAGCTCAAGAAGCATTTGGACAATGCTCTCAGGCACACAGGGTAAGGTTTTATTCTTAGGGTGCCCTATGCAGGGCCAGGAGCTGGACTTTGATGACCCTTGTGGGTCCCTTCCAACTCAGCATATTCTATGATGCTTACCTAATAACCTGTGATACTTACCTAATAAACTATGAGAAGAGCACAGCCAGGTTGTTAAAATGAAAAAGTTTGCATTTAAGTTTCAAGGATGCTAACACAGAAGCTACTAAGTCAGCACCGTGATAGCAGTAACTATGAACCTGTGGAAGCTTTAAAAGCTGCAGAATACAGACTACACCAAGAGTGAATTCAGATGAAAACTAATTTCTCTCTTTTGTTTAGAAGAGAGAGCTACCCAGACCCTTTGTTCAATGGTTTACATAGGGAACCCTTAAAACAGTTTTTGTAGTTTGCCAAATGATCATGTGCCTTTTCAACCTTACGAAGTACAACAGAATGTAAACCAGGTGCTTTGTAACTAGAGCAGTGTCTTTGGTTTACATCTGCTGCAGTAGTTTTGTATATAGCTGTCCCTGTAGGTAGGTAGTTTGGAGTTGGTCAGCTCCTGTAAAGGAGCAAGGAGGGCAGAGAGCGTTCCCCAGAATACCTATTAGCATTTCAGAGCTAAGAATTAAAGGATACTGAATTCAGTTACAGTAAACCTGCTGCTTGAAATCTGCTCTATCAACAGGTCATGAGGT
Source organism: Toxostoma redivivum (assembly GCA_013397375.1). Taxonomy (NCBI): domain Eukaryota; kingdom Metazoa; phylum Chordata; class Aves; order Passeriformes; family Mimidae; genus Toxostoma; species Toxostoma redivivum. The sequence goes on from VXBI01009663.1 coordinate 1,586,527, forward strand.
TCATTTAACTTAAAAACAAGTAAGCCCTCCTCCCCTTCCAAGGACACAGGACTCCTTTAGGGAGCTCTGAAGTGGCCCCAAGTTACTCTCATAGCATCTTAGAATGAGATGGTAGATGAAGAATGAGAGCTAGGTGGGGAGAAACTGATGGCTAGCACTCTTGTAATCAAGGTTCATATATATCAGACCATACAATGAGTTCCTTGTCCCAGAAAATGCAGTGAGTTTTGTTTCTGGAATGTCAGCAAGCTCCCTCACTTCTTCCCTGGGCCTCTTGCAGTTCTGTTCAGTGATCACATCCCGTTGTTGCACATTAACTGTGGGAGATGGTAGGTGTCTTGTCAGCTGAGGGACCAGTAGGTGTGATTTGTTTTGTTCAAATTTCAGACTGGTTACATAGACTTCTGGCAGTACCTACATATCAGTGTCATATTTAACCTACTTGTCCATGAAGGACAAAATAATGGGTTTGGATATTAGTGCTTTTTCAGATCTTTTCCTTTCCTTCCTTGGGGCAGGACTTTTGGCATAATTGTAACTTACAAAGTTACGTCTAAATGCACAGTTCATATGAAATATCAGACCAATTTCAATTTGGGTTTGTTCCATTCAGAAAACAAAGTTTTACTTAATGTTCCAGGAACTATCTGGAATCCTTCTACCTACCCCAAATTCTGCACTAAAAGTACATGTGATAGTTGTTTTGGTTTTTTTGGTTGTTTTTGTTTTTTTTTCCTTTTGGGGGGGAATGTTTTTGTTTTGGGATTGTTTTGTTAAGGAACTTCTAAACTACCTAGTATTTGCTTCATAGCATCCAGCAGCAGTGTGTTTAGCTCACCCAGCCTCCTCTAGAGCCAACAGTGGCCTGTCCAGTCATTTTGTCTAGTTTGTCATGTTTGCAGCAGCTGTACTTTAGAATAAGCGTTGTGTGATATTTACTTTTGAGCAAGTAAACTGCAAAATTAACTATGTTTTCTTTTTTTGTTTTTTATTTGAGTTTGGAAAATGGTCAGGTTTTGTTTCGATAAATGTCATTCTGTGTTGCATTTGTGTGTTCACACTTGTTGAAGAGAAAATCCATCTGTGTCTTTGGGAGTTCAGTGGAACATTAGGAGAAGAAATTAAACCCATCATCTGGGCACAGATGTTGGGTCTAGGGGGAAAAATGGACCAAACTTCGGTGTTGGGTTATTTGGGGATGGTGGGGGGTTGTGAGGGCATAATTTAAATTAACTCTGTCTAAAATAAAGTGTAAGTGCAATAAATGTGCTTTTTTATTCAAAGCTGTGAACCTTTAGGAAAAAAAAAAAAAAAACACACAAAAAAAATCAACCAAAAAAAAAAAGCACATCATTCTTTCATGAGCCTTGTGTCCTACCTGCCTCCCCTTCCTCCCCCTCTCCACACTTCACAACTGACAGAAACCTGACAGTGGTCAACTTGCCTGTGTTGGCAACCCAAATTAACATTGCTGATCTCATTGTTGGGATTGGGGAAAGTCCTGCCCCCTACTTCTTCTCCACTCTTGAAATCTTGGCATCCAGTACTGCCCTGTGCCTCTAGAGCAGGGTCTGCCACTGCCTGGGATTCATGAGCCAGCCCACCTGCTCTGCAAGTGCAGAGCTCCTCCTGGCCCTCCATTGTCCAGGTGTAACCCTCCTCCCCACCTCACCAGGGTGTAGTGAAGGCTCTCCCCGGGCTGGGCAGTGACATTACTCTTGAGCAATTGCAAAAGGAATCAGCCATCAGCTGCCTAATGGGATCCCTTTTTCCCTGCCCCAACACACGTGCAGGCTGGCCACTGTTGCCTTCTGTGACTCTGCCTTGTTTTGCAGGAGCAGGTGTAGGTGTGTGTAACCTGTTGTGCATTACTTGCACTGTCTCTCTTTCTTACTTGAGCACAGGCTGCTTTCCTAGATTAGGAAAGGGGCACAGGTCTCCTGAGCTTCCCAGGAGAGCACGATGCATTGAGCAGTGACAGAAGGGGTAGCACTCACTGGTTGGACCCTCTGGGGGAGTAAGAGAGGACTGGCTTGTTTAAAGTTTATAGATACCCTGATCTATATCCTTTAAACTTTATTATTTTTATATATAGTCAAGACAATGGCATTACCTCATAATACAGAGGCTTGTTTATGAGAGGCAAAGTATGTAGTGAGGAGAGGAAAGGGAAATTTATATACGGATTTGATTTCTTGTTTGCTTGTTCCTTAGTGCAATGAAATGTATGTCCCACCACTTTAAACTCTGTGCTAACACATTCCTTTCAGCTGTGTTCTTTTTTTTCTTTTTTTTTTTTGACCACCAGAGGTTTGCAAGGGGCTTATGACTGCAAAGTAGAAGGTCCAGTCTGGTTACTTAAAAAAAAAAAAAAAACCAACCCATTGTGTTAGTTGATTTCCATAGCTGCTTTTTAAAATCTACAATGGAGTAATTGTTTTGAAACTTGTATTTATTTTTTAATTCATAACAAAATGTTTATTTTTGGTTTCCTGTTATGTAGGTCATGGCAACTCCCCTTCGTTCCTTTTCCAGTTTCCCCTGTAATTGCCAATACAACTTACTTTTCTTGTTTGTTCCTTCTCCCTTTACTTTTGTTGTCCCTTCATTTGTACTTTGGAGTTTTTCTCATGTAAATTTGTACAATGGGAAATATTGTCCAGTTTGGTTAGAGAGCATGGAGACTTAAAACATATTAAAATTTGATAGCTGAATTCAGATTGAAGAAAACTATTTCAGTGTAAAGTTATTTAAAGAATTCTGTATTATATGAAAGGCAAAAAGTTCTATGTACTTGATGTGAATATGAGAATACTGCTATAATAAAGATTGACTGCATGGAAAAGTCTGAAGGAGATTGTTTATTGTGTCATGCATGACTCTTCTCCATGAAGTTGGAGGGATGCAACTCAGGTGCTTAAGGGGAGTGAAAAAAGTTACTTTAGGGGTATAACTCTGGAACAGAAAGAAAGGCAAGAAATAAAATCAAGGGACTCCTGCAGTGTAATCCCCCTCTCTTCATCTTCCTTAAGCTGGATCACTGCCTCCTTGCCTGCTGTGCTGAGCCCTAAGATAATTTTACCTTTACTGTTCTGAACTTTGATATACCCAAGGGGAATTCTCCCTCATCCTGGGAAAAGCCTGGCACCAGCTGGTCTGGGTTCTCTTCTGGGTAAATTCTCCTGCTTCTATGGCAATTTCCCCTCACATCTTCATTGGTTATTTGGCAGAGCCTTTATTGATAAGACTGTTACTTGCCATGCACTCATGGATGTTATTTCTTAGGGCAAACACATTCTCTATCAAGAAGGCCTTACAGAACCTTATGTCTACTCAAGTCCAACGCTTTAAAGCTGTCATGGTCATTTTCCAGAAGTTCTGTTTAAAATAGAAAAAATACAATTCAGCTTAGATTTTACAGTTTTATTGATATAAGGACCCAGGAGCCAAATATTTGGTTCCAGGCGCCTCAATTAGCTCCACGAACCTGAAAGTAACAGAAGAAAAACCTGAGAACCTTTTCACTCATCCTTTTTCCACCATGCAGAGCAGAAGGACCTCATCAATACTGCCTTCAACAGTAGTTGAGCTTTTGGTATAGAGCTGTGGTGTGTGACACAACAGCTTAAAAGACTTGGTAATTAAAGAACTGGAAACAAAAAAAAATGCCAGAAACGTTTAAGGGGACATCTGAACAGATCTTTCTAGAAACAGGGCCTGTCTTCGAATTAGATCATGCTGGGTCTACAGAACAGCATGAAGAAAATAATTTAGAACTAGTACCAGGTAAGCTACAACTCAACAAACTCGGTTGTTGCAGTGCAGGTTTATATTGCCAAAACTGGGCTACCTGGTCTCAGGCACACCCGAGACGCATGTGTGAAAGCAGGGAGCAGTGCAGCCCCTGCCTCCCGCACCTCCTGCAGAGGTCAGGCAGTGTGCATTCCCCTGGGCAGTGCACACACACCTGCGGGAGCAGGGCCCTGCAGCGGGACCAGCCGGGCACGGTGCCCGGGGCTGTGTGAGGAGAGCTGACGGGAGCCGTACCGGTGTGCTGCTACTCCTCATCGTCCGGGGGGATGCCGAGCTCCTCGTCCGTCCAGGCCGAAGCGTCGGGATACGGGAAGTGTCCCTGCGGGAGAGCCTCGTCAGAGCCCGGCCGGGGCCCGGCCCGCGCCCCCCGCCCCCGGCCGCCGCGCCGGCCTCACCAGCACCATGTCCGAGTTGTGCCAAAACTGCCAGAGGATCCAGAACCACATGAAGCCGCTGAGCGCCTCGCCTCGAATCACCTGCGCCCGCGTCAGCTCCGGGAACTGCCGGTACCGCGGCGGGATGTGCAC
>VXBI01009663.1:1591106-1607007 GCA_013397375.1 Toxostoma redivivum
AACACGCACTCCTGTCCGCACATTGCCCCCTCGCACCCCTCAGCACCTGGGGGCGCCGGCGCGGCACCAAGGGCGGGTTCTCCGTGAGTTCTCCCAAAAGCTGGTGTCGCCCACGGAGGGCGCAGAGTGGGGTGACCTCCCCAGCCAAGCCGCTGATTTTTGGAGGGGTGGGAGGACAAAACGGCTCCAGCTGCTGGTGTTTAAGGAAGGGCAGCGGGTCCCCCTGTCCCAGCCAGGGCGGCCCGGCAGTCCAGCCCAAGCAGTGCGGTTGCGGAGCAACAGGACACGGGCGGCGTCGAGCGGCGGGGCCGGGCTGCGGGACTCTCTTTCGGGGCTGAGGTGCGGGATTCTCCTTCGGGGCCAGGATGTGGGGATTGCCCTCGGGGCTGGGATGCGGGAATTGCCCTCAGGGCCGGGATGCGGGATTCTCCTTCGGGGCCAGGATGTGGGGATTGCCCTCGGGGCTGGGATGCGGGAATTGCCGTCAGGGCCGGGATGCGGGATTCTCCTTCGGGGCCAGGATGCGGGAATTGCCCTCGGGCCGGGGTGCCGCGGAGGAAGNTCGGGGCTGAGGTGCGGGATTCTCCTTCGGGGCCAGGATGTGGGGATTGCCCTCAGGGCCGGGATGCGGGATTCTCCTTCGGGGCCAGGATGCGGGAATTGCCCTCGGGCCGGGGTGCCGCGGAGGAAGCAGCTGGTACGGAGCCTCTTCTCGCTCTCTGGGCCGGCTGCCGGAGCGGGAACGCAAGGGCCTAGAAATAGTCAGTACGGACTTGCCACCTGAGCATCTGAGAGAGTTTTGTTTTTCTTTTTTCCCTTTTTCCCTCTCCCGCGGGTGTCCCTGCCTGCTAACTGCTCGCTGGGCAGTGTTCCTGGAGCTGCAGCCTTTGAGGGTGATGGAAAACCCATCCTGCCGGTGGATCTGTACAGCGGTGTATGCCAGAGCAAGGGTCGGAGGAATTCTGCCAACTTGTTGCATCCAGTAGTGCATATGGTGTGCCTTCTGGGACATTGAGGTGATCACGAAGGAAGCAAGCAAAAAAGAATGGAGGAAGTAGCCAGACTATCAGGGGAGTCTTTTCAAGGAATCCAGCACTCCCCTCCTCCTCCTGACAAGGTATGATGCCAATGTAAGATTAATCCGCACTTGTAGCTCCTCCTGAATCTTTATGAGATAGCACTCCACAAAGAACTGGAGAGGAGCTTCTTCAACCCTCCTGAAGGTATTTTAAATAAGCAATAATATCTTCTCCATCTGTTAACACCCCAAACACCTGACATCGTCAGCTGAAACAGCCGTGGATAGCCATGTAGTTAAGGAATTTTAATTTCCCTGCTCATCTGAGCCTTGTAGCATCCCTAATGCATTTTCAGCAGCAGTTTACAGGGAATAGCAGCAAACTTTTCAACCACTATTTTTACTTACCATGTGCAACACATTGCAACCTTGCAATGTGCTCCATACTGAGTTCATGTTTTTCCATAAAAACTGGATTCCTTGATACAAAGTTCACAGTTTTATTGCCAACTCTGCCTTCCAACTGCCTTGTATTTTGTCTTTCTGCCTTCTTGCAGTCCCTGGCATTCTGTCCCGTATCCTTGTTCTCAAGCATCCCACATTTCCCATCTTGCTCATGCCGGATGTCTCCACTGCTGGCTTTGACCTGCAGAGGCAACTTTGTCCCCCTAGACTGAATGCCCACCTTATTCACTCTTCCTTGACTTCAGGTCCTTTCATTGACCTTTCAGCTTTGCTTGCCAGGGGAGCTTGGAAGCTGTGTAAGCAGCAGCAGCAGCAGTGCACACATGGCCACTGGCTGCCCATCCCTGCTACGTACCTAGCAGCTGAACAGAAACCAGGTGCAAGGAGGGGGTTATCAGATAGTTCTTAAGGTTGGGTTTTTTTTTTAATATTCCTTCTTTAGAAACTTGATTTCTCAAAATCAAAACTATTTGTGATGAATTTACAGTCAAGGAGCATAGTACCACAAGATATAGTGGAAGAATTATGAAGAGAAGTAATAAAAACTGAAAGTAAATTTCAACTTTGTAGACAATATTCCTGTTTAAGGATTTAAGTGTTCAAAAATCATGCTCATTTTCTGCTTCCATCTCCTCCTTCCCCCTTCCAGGTAAGCTCCACATCCATCTCACATGTCCAGTGCTGCCACACACCTAATAAGGATTCCTGTAACTCTCTGCTGCCAAGATGTCCAGTAACACAGTAAGCTCATAATCTGTAGGTGGGGCACTGGAAAAGCAGAGAAGAAAAAGCTGGGAAGCAAAGACAGTTATTGCAGGGTGGGGGTTTTGTTCTATGTTGATTTAGTTTGTCTGCACTGCAGTAAGTTGCAGAGTATCAGTTGCCAAGGTTTTTGTTATTTCTTGTATTTTTGTTTTCCACAGGTGTCCTGTTTGTGCATGGAGCCCAAGTCCCTTTTGCAGGCCCTTGACACCCTCACCCAAAAGGAATTTTACTGGTTTGTCTGCAGAGGCTTCCCGTGTCCTGAGGGGGGCTCGTGTGTTGGCAAGGAGAGAAACTGATGGCTATTACTACCTGGGCCACATTGTCCAGGAGGTGAAGGTAACTGTTCATTGGGAACTTGGCTGTAAGAGCATGTGTAGTTTTTTCTCTGTTCTTCCCATACCTCACCAGTCCCAAGCCCTTGCTATGGGGTGGCCCTCCAATGTTAGAGAACACTTCATAGCCACTGTTGCCATCCCACACCCTATTTTCATGTTACCTGGTGCTGTCAGCCTGGAGATCAATCCGTTTTTGTGGTTACAATGAATTTTTATTCAGAGATAGACAAAACAGGGCCCTTATCTCTATTGTCTACTTTTGCCCAGCCTAGCAGCAGAGCTGGTTAGCTAAACAGCAGCTAGTAATTCAAAATGTTTGTCTCCAGGGTCCACTTCCTCCTTACCAAACTGAAAGCTTTCCTTATTCTTTTCCATCTGTGTTTCTGGGAATTGCGAGATGATTTTTTATGCCAGAGAGAAAATCCCCCCTGCAAGGTTTTCTTTTAAAATCCAGTTCATTTTTCATTTTGCAGGTTAGTTAAATAGATTTTGGTGCAAATATAGGTGAGAATGTCTATAAGTGTGGGGTAGAGCAGATTGGGACAGCTACAGGCAGAAGTGACATCAGCTGGAGTAGGAGCTGACAGTATTATTTGTGTAAGTGCACTCAAAGATCTGCAGAAAAGGCTGAGATTCTGGCAGTAGATCTTTCCCTCACTCACTGCTGAAGGCTTCAATTAAAGTATTTAAATTTATGACAGTTGTGACTTTTTACTTCTTTGTTACCCTTCTGATTGCTGAAGAATTGTTTGTTATCCTTCTGATTGTAGTGAACTTACATCATACATGATTTCTTTTGGCTGCTCTTTTTCTGATGGGAGGTTTTCCTGGTAGAGTTCTGCCTCAGCTTGCTAACTGTGTTGTTACTAAAATCTAAGTCCAAAGTGAAAGGAGCAGAAAATCTGTCAGCCCTTTATGCCCCACTTTTTATGTACTTTTAAAGTGTTATGGACACAGTACAGTGAAACCCTGGTAGAAGAGGAAAGCTGCATTCCCAGATCATGTTCCACTTCCTGGGATTTCTGCCACTTCCCTCTTAGCACTTAAGCTTGGCTGTTAATTGGACCTTGCAAATTGCCTTGCAAACCTCGTGTTTTACTCTTGCAGGGCTCCAGGGAAGTCTTTTTAATTGAGTTTGACCAAAGTTGTGCTCTGAAGGCCGAAGTCCAGCGTGGCCAGCAGGAAACACCTCTCTATGACATTCTGCACTACGAGGACGCCCGGCGACACCCTCTTGCTCCAGGGGACAGGGTCTTGGCACCATGGGAGGCTCCAGCCAAACGTTTTGGCCCTGGCACCGTGCTAAGGATTGTGGAGAACACGGAGGCACCTTTAGGTACTTGCTTTGGGTGTTTTGGCTTTCTTAGCAGCACTGCTGCTTGGGTTCTCTTCATCATGTTTTTATTGTTGGCACTAAGCCACTTTTACAGGGTCAGAATTAGCACAGCTCACAGAAATTGTCTTTGCTTTGTTCTGTGGGTGAAAACTTCCTAGGAAGTTAGGAGTTGGGGGTATCCCAACACAAGTCAAAAAACGTTTCTGATCCTTCTAAGGGTCACCTGATTATCTGTTAGTCTGAGTAAAAATCCCACCTGCTGTGGAAAGTGAGATTTTGTTTTTTATATCTGCTGTCTCCTCACAGGAAATTCAGGGGCAAGTCAAATTTTAAACCTGCAAAGAATAAAATCATGAAAGTTGTTACAGAATTGTCTGAAACACAAGTAATTTCTTTTACCTCCTGCTCTCTAGGAGATAAATCACACAGACTGACACGCTGCTAATACATTACTTGCCCTTTTTCTTTTTCCCCAATATGCACAGCACACAATGAAAGGGGAGTGCTTGTGAATTTCTGGAATGGGCAGACTAAGGAGGTGTCTTCTGTCCAAGCTCTGCGGATTCCCCTGCCCCTAAGCGAACGCATCATCCTGGAGCTGCAGATGCCCGTGGCAGCCCGGCAGATGGTGGTAGATTCAAGCTTGGATTACCCATACCTTGTAGCACCAGGTTATAGAGCCTCAGGGCACTACAGACAGGGTCACCTGGAGCTGGACTGCTGCCCAGGGGCTCTGTGTTCCACTCATCCCTGTGCAAAGTGCAGCTGGGGGTGGAGCTCGCTTCCCCAGTGCTGCCTTGGAGCCTGGGAACCCACACAGCCTGCAGAGTGCAAAGTGCAGCAGGAAAATGCCTTCATCCCCGGGGCAAGCTTGTCTGAAGGAAAACTCAGCAAGAAAATAGAACAGGAACTGTCTGAATTGAGGATTGCATGTTCAGAAAGTGTTTCCAGAGAGGAAGAAAAAAAGGAAGAGAAGAGATTGGAGACAGAAAACATTCCAAAAGATGTTAGGTCTTGTTTGGAAGAGAACTGTGAAGCTATAGAAACTGAGAAGGTAAAAAGTGCTTCACCCTGCCTCTTCTGTTAACATATGGTCTACTATTTGTATAAATATCTGCTTTGTTACTTCAAGTTTACTACCCTTGGCACCAAGCAATTGCTAGAGGTTTCAGGCCCGGTCCTTATGCCTGCCTGCTAAAGAATGGAGAGACTTTGCACTGTTTCCTTTGACTGGGCTAAGAGCTGTAATCTGTCATTGTCTCTGGCTGGAGCAGGCTTCTAGAACCTTTTCAATGGATGCAGAGTATGAGAAGTGTTGCATAGCCCAGTCCCTCTACATTCTGCTTCTGTGTGAAGGAGGTAAAGGCAAGAAAAGGAAAAAGTGTCAGAAGACTTGACATTAGATAGGGATTACAGCAGGGATTGTTCCTACCAAGGCAGTCTCTTGCATGATTCTTTTAACAAACTTCTCCACCCTGTTAGAGGTGTCCCCCTTCCCAGTCAAGGACCACAAGAGACTTATGCAGTCCTCAGCAGCTGATTTGGTGCTTGTGAGCAGCCACTGGGTGAGAATCTGCAAGGAGGAGGTTCATGTGCAGCAGCTAGTGCCACATTTACCTCCATTGCTCTGCAAGGGTTAGAATCTGAATTGTGGCACATGCCAAAAGCAGGGCTGTCTTTCAGCCAGAGCTCCTCTGGCCTGATCTCTTTTGTACCAGTTTGGACCCTTTCAGGCAAAAGTACTTTAGGTCATTTGGAGACGTAGGGAAACTCAGGAAGTGATCAGAAATTACCTATGGGTTGTTTCCTTAGTAAAGTACTTCCCCAGAATTTGGTTGTTTTGTTTGGTTTTTTTTTCATTCTCTCTTAAATTTCAGTTACAACTTAAGATCTTATGCTGTAAATTCATTAAATAAACCTATTCTTCCTATTCTTTTCCTTATCAGGTCTGGATTATGATTGCATTTCTTGTTATTTCTAGGGCCCTCAGAGGGAGATGGCTCATGCTGGGGTCGATGCTGCTGTCAACACAGACAGCTGGTTAATGGAGACAGATCACAAGAAAGAAGCAGAGAGCAAACAGCAGGATGCTGAAACTGAAGCTAATTTTGAACATGAGCATGGTATTGGAACTATTAACTCTTACCCAAACATAAAACTTAGCACATAATATCAGGATGCATCATGTATAACATCTGTTACCATAATTCTTGGTGCTTTCACCAAGAAAATACCATAATGCCATCTTTGTTTATAGGTATTAATGGTGCCATGGCTTGAGAAGTTACTAATCTTCTCTCAAGGTGAAAGAATTTTCAGATGGAAATTTTATAGCTCAGCTACTGCAGTAGCAGCTTTTGAGGTTTTTTAACCTATATCATAGAGCTCAGTATAAATAAAAATTTCCTTACTTTAAAAATTAATATGTAACATTAACTGTGATTGTGTATAGCAACAAGATTTCACCAGGACTGTTCTGCAAAACAGTCCTCTTACCTGTGCTGAAAATTACTGCTTTATAATGTCACTGAGTAAAATTTTGTTCCCTGAACAGCCAGAAGGGGCTGGATCATGATTTTGATCAATTTCTTGCTGTTCTCAGCTTTGTGACAATTGCAGGAATCTAATAGAGAATTCTGAAAGCCGAAAGCTTTTTCTATTATTGCTTTGTGACACTGCTGGAAGAGGGAGAATGAAAAGTCAAACAGGAGTGTAGATTTCCTCCCAGCTGGTGTTCCAGCATCATTCCATGCAACAGTTGTCACTCAGGTCTGCCCTATCCTTAGCAGAAAGGTGTGAGCAAACTCTGCTCATGTTCTCAGTTACCCAAAAGCTGTGTTAGCAGGGTTGTGCCCATGCTAATGTCTCCTGTCTCTCAGCAGGATGTAGAGCTCAGGCTTTGCCCTGTCAAAATATTTATCATTTTTACTCATCTCAGAGCAGTTCATACCTGTCTGTGAGATACCATGTAAACAATCCTTTAGCCTCAGTAGCTGTAAGAAGGGTCAGGCAAAACTGTTGCCTAAATGCAATGGCAAGCAGCTTGTTTCTGAAAAGCTGGAACCTCTTTTGTGCAGACTGAAAACTGTCCCACTTCCTCAGAGGAAAATATTATAAAATCCTTGCTTGAATATATTTCATATGAGAAGACCTTTTGTTCTTTTAATTTGCTTTCTTTTTATAAGCCTCCTATATTCTCATGTCCTTGCCCTAATTTATTTGAAAGGCCTTTTTGAGTCCAGAGTGGCAGAAGCTCCAGTCCAGCATTCCCAGAGGAGCCCTTCCCTGGGAAGCAGTGCTTTGGTTCCTTTCAAGCATCAGAGCTTCTTTGCCCAAGTGAATCAGTCCCTGGAGAAAGACAGCCTGACCATCAGATCAGCCCTCCATGTGCAGAGACCACACAGTACCAGTAACCTGCTGCCTGGGAGATCCACACATCTCCCAAATCTTCTAAAAGACAAAAGAATCACAGTGAGTATTTGATCCAAACCAGGTTTAGCTCTTAGGAAGAGGAGATTTGTTTGTGTCGTGTCAGAATGTTGTCTCTATTGATCTTTCACAAAGGTTTTTGCTGCAAGAAAAGTGATGCCTGTGTAGAATAATGGTTATGCATAAATAGAAACTTAAGGACTCCACTTGGGAACCCACATTGTGCAGGGCAGGGCACATGTGGTATTTTTGCTCAGCTCTTTTGACAGAATGTTTTTGTATGTTAGATTTAAGCTCTTTTAAATAAGCTTCTCAGCCAGCTCTACTAGATAGCAAAAAAAATATTCCTCTTTAACAGATACTGAAAGCAAAAAAGAGAAAATTGAGTCCATCATCTGAGGCCCACAGCAAAGAGTGCATGTTAGGGCACGGGTGGAACTAGAAGTCTCCTGATCTGTAGGCTGGTACTTTGCCTTCTGGAAAACATTATTTGTTCACCTCCCACCTTTAAAACACCTTTGATTCTTTCTTTGATCTCTTCTTGGTGTGTCATTAAACACAAACACCCACAAGGTACATTTTTTTTGCTAAGAATAACAATACTCTGGAGAACAAAGCTGTTTACAGCCCCTGGGAAGCCATACAGATCAATGTGTTAAGAGAAACCAGTCAAAATGCTATGTAAGACTGGCAGGAACATTGTTTGGAAGTCCTGTAGTGTTTTCCAGCTTGTGGTACTCAAGTTGTCCCCAGGAAAGCACTGGAAGGAGACATTCTGTTTGCAGAGGAGCAGCTGATGTAGCAGGAGCATGCTAACTTCACCTTGGAATAGGAGGAAGGAGGATGCATTTGACAGAGGAAAATATTTTGGGGAAACTCTGTTCCAGCCCCAAACAGCTCTAGCAATGTAAACTGGAATACATGGAAAGGTTTTTGATGGTGATTACTTGCACTTCCCTCATAAAGGGCATTGTAAGGAAACAAATTAACGTTTCACTATGGCTGTGAGAAGAGGCCTTTTAGGTGCTCCTTCATCTCTGTACACAGCACAGTGCATTTAAAAACATACATCAGCAACAGTACAGCATTGAAATGAAGCTACTACTGAGGAAAACACAAGGACTGCTTGGGCGTGGGTAGAAAATTCAGACAACAGGAGGCGAAGAGTTGGAACACCTGCAGAGAGCTCCAGGAATGTTCTGGGTTTGGCCAGAGGGGGGCAGGTGTTTCTCTTGCTGATAAAATCTAGTAAGGAATCTATATCTTTTGTGGTCAGAACCTGGATTTTCCATCCAATCCAAAAGCTGACCCAAAGACTGGGGAGCTTTAGGCATTGGCTCAAGACCAGAACAGCACAGCCTACTCACCTATGGAGAACTCTTAAGACTGAATTTTCCAGCATCTCTTTGTTGATTAAGTCTAGTGTTTTTTACACGTTTTAGCATCATCCTCAGTGTTTTCATGGGTGGGAATCAGCACTACAGTGTTTGTGAGCCTTTGTAGCTTCTAGGCCTCAGGAGTGACATTAAAACAGGGCTGTTCTTGTTTTGTGTGTTTGCATAAAAGTTTGCATTAGTTTGCATTAGAAGAATACACTCTTGGGACTAAGGGTTCAGTTTGCTTTTTCTCTCTTAGAAATCGGTCCTTAGTGGTGCATCTCAGGAGAGGTGGAAAGAACTGGACTTCAACAGAGCCAAGATTGAGCACAAAAGGTGGCAAGAGGAGCAGAGGCAGCTGAAGAGGGAGCAGCAGCAAGAGGCAGATAACACCCGACGCCGGCTGCGCAGGGACAGCCAGAGGTGATGCTGGGAACTGACTGCTTTTTGTGCTAAATGTTGGAAGGTTGGTAACATCTGCTCCCTGCTGCTCTCCTTCAGTCCCTGCACATCCTGTGTTGTGCTTTTTGCTGGACTCTGTCTCAGAGGGGTCACAGTGGTTCCCTACTGGGAATAAATTGGTGCTTGAGGTGTGAGGGAGTGGGTACACAGCATTATCCCCAAGGGCAAATTCCCTTCCATCCTGTTCTCAGACCAGAAGTGCTGACATCAGGCACCAGCCCATCTGGGGCTTTTGCTACCTCTGTTCTGGGCACAGGTTTAATCCTCATAACCTAACAAAGAGTCCTGCCATATTAACTGAACACGGATTGCCAAAATATCTGCTTTGTGTCTTATGCACTGTCTTTCTTTTTTATTGCTTTTTCTTTATGAGAAATTTGAGAAATTTTGTTTTGGAAACAGGCAACGATTGCGTCAGAGAACATTGCAAGGGCTGGAGAAACAGCTGGAGCACAAAGAAAGAGCTTTGCAGCACATGGCACTGCTCCAGGCTGCTGGGGCTGAGAGGAGCAGGAAGGAATCCTTCTTTCAAGAGGAGGAGGAGAGGAAGGCAAGGCAGAGGCTTCAGTTCTTAAAGACACAGCATTTGCAGAGAGAGGAGTTGCAGGCAGAAAGCAACAAAAGGAGCTGTGAACAAGAGAAAGAAAGGCTGGTAAGGGCAATTCCAGAACTTATTTTCCTATTCTGCCGTGTTTCCAGCAGTGTCAGTATCTGGAGTATTTGTATATTTCACTGGTTTACATCCAATATATAATTTAGAGATAAAAAAGGATAACATTTTTTTGCCATGTGTATAAAGATGAATGGTGGGAAGTAAAATTCCCTATCTCTGCTGTAAAAGAAGTGTTTCTGCATGCAAGGAATGAATTTCCATAGATTATATCCATTTCTGACTTCTACTAGTGAGAATTATAGTACTGTAACATGATTTGGATTGTATTAATCCAATTCCAACCCCCTGCCATGGGCGGGGACACCTTCCACTATCCCAGGTTGCTCAGAGCCCCATCCAGCCTGGCCTGGGACACTGCCAGGGATGGGGCAGCCACAGCTTCTCTGGACAACCTGTGCCAATACCTCTCCACCCTCACAGGAAAGCATTTCTTCCTAATATCTAATATAAACCTCTTCTTTTTCAATTTAAAGCCATTCCCCCTTGTCCTATCACTCCACACCCTTGTAAAAAGTCCCTCTCCAACTCTTTTAGCCCCTTCAGGCACTGGAAAGTGCTCTAATGTCTCCCCAGAGCCTTCTCTTCTCCAGGCTGAACAACCCCAGCTCTCTCAGCCTGGCTCCATAGCAGAGCTCCAGCCCTCTGAGCATCTTCATGAACCTCCTCTGGACTCACTCCAGCAGGTCCATGTCCTTCTTATGCTGGAGGCCCCAGAGCTGGACAGAGATGAAAAGTGAGGATGAAATTTGGCATGAAGGGTGACTGTACAGTTTTGAATGTCTTTATGTAGGAGTTCCTGAGGAGCAGAATGCAGTCACGGCAGGAAGTGCTGGAACAAGAATCCCAGGAGCAGGACAAACAGCAAAAACAGCACCAGGCTGCCAAAGTGAGAGTGTTCCAGTGGAGAGAGAATTCTCATTTGAAGATGGAAAAAGAAGGCCAGAAACTCCGTGCCCTCCAGCAGTACCTCAGGGAACAGAACCTTCTGCTGCTCCGGACATCCCTGCTCACATAAGGAAGCTGCACAGTGGGTGAGCAGGGCCGGGAGCTCACAGACCTGCTGTCAGGTCAGGTGTGAGTCAGTGTGCCAGAGCAGAGTTATTACATTAGGATTCCTGGAGCTGTCTTTAATCTCCCTTTCACTGCAGCCAGAGTGCACTTCCACTGTTCTGTCCTTTACCTGCCTTTCTTCCTGGGGTCACTGACTTCCCCATCTGCTGAGAGAGAGCAGAAGGGCACATCCAGAGGCACTTTTCTGCATCAGAAAGGAGAAGGTTTCTAGTGCATGGCGCTGTGGTGAGTGGAGGTGCCAAAGGAGAGGAGAAGGTTGAGCTTGTCACATCCTGAAGTGCTCCCCCTTCCTCACATCATCTGAAGTACAGAATTCCCTGTGGCACAGCAATGGGCAACCAGAAATTTCAGACGAGTATTTAGGAAAGGAGAATGGATGTGGCAAAATTTATTTGCTGAAACAGTCAGAGCTATATGGTAAGATCTTTATTTTACACAGAATTATGCTAAAATGAATACCATATATGTGATACCTTGTTTCAAGTAATGCTCAGAACCAAACTAGATACAAAATTTAAATTCGGCCTGAGTTTCTGTGTACACTTAGAAACATGATACACATTTTCTGGCACATTATAAAAATGTATGCCTCTTACTAGAATACAGCACCAGTGATAACATCAGTTGCTTAAAAAAAAAAATTGAAAGAAAAAAGTAAAATTAAGAAAACTTGTAAAAGGGAGCTCCTTTGAAATCCTGCCAAATCTTCTGAATGGCCAGCAATTTCCTAGCAGTAACTGTCAGACTGCATTCCTCCAGGGATAATGGAGAGTCTATGCCTTCAGCTTTTCCCTAAAAAGACAAAGTTAAGTCTCTCATCCAGATGTTTACAAACTACTCTGAGACCTTAATAGCTAAAATGGGTATTTTTAAACTTAAGGATCCATAATGTGCATGAGCCATCCTCAGATTTTTGCTTAAAGAAAAAGAGGGAAAAGGAAGGATGAACTTAAATAGAAAGTGAAGGCTTTAACAAATAAAATGTCAAAGTTAAGGTCTGAAAAAAATGTAACTTGTCTCAGATTATGGAGGCATAGTTTTGCATTTTAGACATGAAATCCCATCATATGGAACAGTTTCCACTCTGTTGAGTGTCTGGAAAAGTTGGCTGGAGTTTGCTCAGCAAGAGCATGGATGGTTGTGCCTGGCACACACCCTACCAAGGGAACGTGGGTGCTGGTGGCACATGGAGATTTTGTTTAGGTAATGTTTGGGGGTTGCTTGCTTCTCTTCTTGTTTGAGTTCTCTTTTACATAAAATCATGTGCTAGTTAGGACAATGCTCTGCCTGCATATGACTCTAACTAGACTTAAAGAAACAAGCCTGAAAACTTACAAGGTGTTAAACTCTACTCCTGCTTTTATCCTTATGCGTTGGAAATGGAATATGCAGTGATTAAAGAAAAGTACATGAAATATACTGAGCTGAATCTGAACTTATTTTTTCAGACTTCATTTATATGCTATTCATTATTACTTTATAATCACCATAAAAGAGCAGATTGCTTTTGCACTTTCCCTTCATTGCTTAACCACCTGAGAACAGACCACTGCAGAGACCTTGCTCCACTGCTGTTTCACACAGGGTATGTCTGGGAATATATTCAGTACCACACTATTTCCAATAATTTATGGACTGTATTTTTCACTATTAAAATGCAGCCATAAAATCATTTTAATACTGCTATTAAAATAATTGGCTGTAAATGCCACGTGTAATCCAGCTCTTCTGCTGGCTTTATTTGACTTTAAACATTCACAATGTGGTTTTGATCCATCAGGAAAATGCTTGGACTCTGGTTTGAAACCTGCTGGAAAAAAAACCTAAGTATCTGCATATCAGTTAAGGTTTTGAAGAGAGTGAAACCAGGGGAGCACCAGGGAGGGTAGTAAAGAAAATCACAGAGAGGGGGGAAAAAAACCTCTTAAGTTTCAGAAACAGAAAAATTAAGACCAGGACAAATATTCCCAGAAGTTGTTTTTTATTATGGAATTAAGTTTTTCTGCCTAGGTAAATATTTTATTATGTTGTTTATAATCCAAACTCTTATCATAATGTACTAGAGTACAGAACTTTGAAAAAAAAATTGAAGCAGTCTGTTTTTGTCATCCAAAATGACTAAGAACAGACCACTACATGCAGGATGTTAGGACACTTCTACAATAAAAGTAGAAGTTAAAAGTACAAAAGACAAACAGTTTTATTGGCTTTTTTCAGCCTGAATGTGTTGCTTAAGTGATGCTAGAACATCATTTCTCATACCACAGTGACAGGTAAGTCAGTAAATGAAATATTTAACCTGATATATTTTAAAACAGACTTGATCAATGACCATCTTTTTGATGATGTTTTTAAAAACTACCAGAGCACATTAGCTCTTAGAACTGTGCAGTGAGTGGGAAATGTCCAATTGTGCAAATTCTTCCTGCTTTCTGGAATAGACCTTCTGATCATCCCATGCCTGGTGCTTGGCTGAAATGACTGAAGGCAGCATTAGTGGAGAGCAGCCACTACACACCACATCCCTGGGGTACACCTGACTTCTCACCTTCAGCTTGGCCCTGTGTCACTCCCAGGCAGCGCAGGTAACCCCCCACAGCGAGAGGCCAGCAGCCACACGAGTCTATTTGAGGGCAGAAGCTGCAGTTTTGATGAGCAATGGCTTAGCTGCCTCCAGGATGTCCAGTTCAGGGTCCAGTGAACGTCCCAGTCCTTCCAGAACCATGATGGCAAAGATGATGGAAGCAAAATTGCTCTCAAGCTTCACCTAGAACCACAACAGACTGAATGGACTCAGTGGACAGTATTTTCTTCTGTATCTCTTCAACCAAGGTACCAGCTCTGCCTAAGCTGGGAGGGAAGAGGCTGGGGAGAGCATTTGCATACCTGAAACTATAATGCAACTCTAGCAGTTGAACTGTGCAGGCCTATGGCTGACAACCCTAGTTCAAGCCATCATAGACCTTTTGATTTCCAAAGTTGTTTGCAACTGTGGAAACTTGTCCCCCAAATAATCAGTTACAAGGAGGTATCCATAGTCTAAGGGACTATAAAAAAGGTAGGAAAAACTGTGTTAAAAATACTCCTCTTAGTAAACAAGATCCACCATTACATGAAGTATTGCAACAAAACAAAAGACCAAAACAAAAAACCAAACCCAAACCACAAATTTGGTTTGGCAGAGTGTGTACAAGACCTGAGAAACAGCATGCCTGCAACACTTGGATGCATTCCTGCAGTTCCTCTCCTAGCAGTTTATTTCAGAAGTCAGTCCCCTCCTTCTTAGCTCCTCATGTTCCCAGTAGTTCTCCCTCCCCACATGAACTTCCAGCTACTAAAGGCAGACAGGGACAGGACCTCACCTTATGGGTCATCAATAGTTTGAAGACACTCGAGAGGAGATTTCCCACCTGAAGCTGGAATGCACAAGAAGAATTTAACAGCTGACCAAAAAACCTTTTTGTTTCAGTTTTCAGTGCCCGGTTGCACTGAACTGGAGGTGAGTGAGACTGTGACATGGTGCACTTGCCTTTCCCAAGGCAATGGTGTTCCCCCGGACCTTGGTCACAAGTTCTGCCATCTCAGCCTTGAAGCGCTCGATGTCCTGGCACTGGTTGGCACGGGCATGGTGGAGGATCAGCTCTGCCACCCTCTCCCCCTGGGAAACAGGTTGAACAGCACCATCAGAGCCTGATCACTGGTGACTTGCAATCAGATGTTTGCAGTTCTTGCTTTTAGTAGCTGAGAAGTGCCCCTGGCAGTGCGGGATGGGCCTGGATACAGGGTTTAGCATGGATTCTTTGGCATGCTTCAGCAGACCAAGACAAATATGTCCCACCTGAGGTGTGTTAGTGAGCCCTGCAGCTGAGAGACAGCAACAGGCAAGTAGGAGCACAATGCTCAGAATGAACAGGAGGCACCAGCATTGGGTTCTCTAGTCCATCTAACAGTGAGTTTCAAGGGGGGCAGAGGATAATGTAGTTCCCCTCAATTGGAGGAGCCTAGCAGAGGTCAGACCCTTCCACACACACCTGTTTTCCTTCCTCTCCTCTATAGATGCTGACACAACACCAAAATAGAGGAAGGCATATGGGCCTTCCAGCAGCAAGGCTGCGGAGGGGAACGTGTGTGGCACATCAAGATGTTAACCCATTCCCTCCTCTTCTCTAGCAAAACCTGACAGATTCTGCAAAAGTGGCTCCCAGGCAGTCCTGACTTGGAGCAGAAGCACTCTAAACCAGGAAGGAGCAGCCAATGCTTCCCATTTAGCGCCTTCTGAAATTGCTCCACTCTGGCAGCCTCCTTGCTGCAGATGAACAACTAATCCCTGTGTTTGGAGATAAGATGCTAGCAAGGCTCCTTGCCTCTCTTAGATCTGAAGGGGAAATAGAAAACTCTCACTTTGGCCATCAGATTCCGCAGCCTCATGTCCGAGAGGGGCCTCCTCACCTGTCCCTGGACCACGGCGGTGAACACGGCGCGGAAGTTCTGCATGTCGGCGCTCTGCAGCTCCGCCACGATCCCTGCATCCAGCAGCACCAGGCGCAGCTGCCGCGGGGGCGGCCGCACTTCCAGCACCAGCGTGTCACACAGGTCCAGCACGGCCGCCTGCTCCCGGGCCGTGCCCTGCACCAGGATGTTCCCCGGGTGCAGGTCGGCGTGGACAAAGTTGTCAACAAAGATCTGGAGGACAGGTAAGAGTGAGAGCAGCTCCAAGCAAAGCTGGTCGCCCCAAAGCCCCCAGGCAAACGGCAGAGGGTTGTTCGTGGGCTGTTCTCTCCCAACACAGCACCACATGGAGGCTCCAGATGCCCCAGGCACTTCTCTCTTGGGGACACAATGCAGGACATGTGGATTATCGCTGGTCTTGTAAACTGGGGGAAAATGTGCCCAAGAAGTCATGGCCAAAAATGTATTATTTGATTCTTGACAGCAGTGTTTTAAAAGCATCTGCTCTGTGATGGGCACAAA
>VXBI01009664.1:0-116494 GCA_013397375.1 Toxostoma redivivum
TATATAAATTTATATAAATACATAAAATCATAGTTTAGCTTAGTTTAATCTCTATAGCCTCTTTCTGCAGAGAGAGTGTTTGGCTAGGAGAGCCTTGTGATCCTCAGGCTGAGCAAGCACCAGCTGACAGAACCAAATTTATATCCCAGGCAGGAATTGCACAGAGCTCAGGTATCAGCTGCTGTTTGTGATGCTGGTGGAGCACTGTCGATAAACCTTGGCACATTTAAGAGTGTGAACGGCTACCCAGCCGTGCAGGGATGCACCTTGGAAATAACAGTAGCTGCTCCTGCCCACAACTGCATTCCTGTTTCTGTCCTTATCTAAGTGCTCATGAGCCCCACAGATCAGCTCATAAGCTCCAAAATTTCTGGGAGTTATATCTTTATGGAATTTCACACTGGTTTATGTTCTGCTAAAGGATCAATTTTTGGAGTCACATAACTTTAGTTTTTAGACTCTTTTTTAAAAACGTTTACAAACTGGGTGTGTAAACCCTGGGGACTTAAAAACTATACAGTTAATTAAAAAGCAAGCATAAAAAAAAATCCAGCAAGTTTTCCTACTTAAAAAGGCAATTTAATTGGATTTTGGAAGAAAAGAAAAAAGAAAGAAATTAAAAATCTTTAAATTTTTCCTGACAAATAACATCTTTAATTTCAAATCCCTTGTTCTATTTCCTTGCCTTGGCAATCCATATGGTAACTCTCAGAACAATTATGCAATATTCACCTTTTCACATAATTTCTTTGAATAAAAAAAGATACAGATGAATAAAAACAAACCTAACCAAAACAAAATAAAACAAATAAAACCAAAAATTAAAACAAGGCTTATATTCCTTATCTTGTTTTTAATGGAAGAATGAAACTCACAGCCTATCCAACTCCCACAGGGGCCTTTTTTATGCAATCTTAATGATAATTAACTGACAGTGATTGATGGCTAGTACTGAAGTAATAGTAGATACAACTGCCCAATTCCATCCAATTCGCTTTTCTATTTTTTATAACTCCTTATTTATTTCTGAATAATATCAAATGAATTATTTGTCCAATTATAATTTCACATTTAAAGTTCATCAGAAATGCTTTTGCCCAATTGTTCTGTCACTTTGCTGACTGAGATTTCACATAGTCAGATTTCATTCTATGTCAGGTTTAAGGAGGGCAACTACTTAAGCCTTGGAAATACATGAAAACATTCACATACATTTCCATATATTTTGTAGGCAAAAGTATTTCTGCTGGAAAATGGGCCTTGGCACACTGAGGCCATACAGAATTTTGAATGTGTCCACATGGAATTATCTTGAAAGGAACATGAGTCTTTTTTAGCTTCATTTCAAAATATTGTTGTTAGCATTGTAGTCACCTCTAGGGGTATTTTTTTATATGCACTGAACGTTTTTTCTACAAAATCACCTTTGCTGAGAAACTCCCAGAGTCTCACATCCAACTTTGGTCTTATTGAAACTCACAGCCTCTCATATATTGTCTAGAATTACTACATGAAATTACTTCAATCTGTTCTTTATTCTTCAAATCTACTGTTTTAAATAATTGTTGCCATTATGCTGGTGGTGTCAGCCTTAAAATTTTGTATATATATTGACTATTTTAAAAGGTTTTTGCAGAGGTCTCTTGCTTTACTAGGAAAATGGTCCAATTTGAAACATGCAAATTATGCAGAAGACCTCATATTTTAAATCTCTTCATCTGACATGTGAATTCTCCCTAGTATTTTATCACCTCTTGCATTTAAATGATATTATTTGAACTGCTTTTTTAAAGACTCTTTATTTCTTTCATTGGATGAAAGAAAAATAAGTTCTTTTTAGACATGCAGTGTTCCCTTAACAGCTTCACTGCCCTTTCTGTGTGTCATTAAATACAACAAAATGTACACACAATGCATCCCTTGGGAGTTGAAGCTTATCACGGTGCAGTACTTTCAAAGTGAGTGTTTTATACCATTTGGCACCCTGAGGACATGTGAGGTGACACCACTGATCTCTTAGGAGAGACCTCTCTGATTTCTTACTTGTCTTGCTGATGAAGAAATTAGTCAATAACTATATTTTGTAAATTCTAGCAGCCTTTTCTTTCTTTCTCTCTCTCCCATAAGACAGAGGCTGTGGTAAAACTGCATCTGCCTGGGCCCCAAGGCATGTTCAGTTCTTGCCTACCTTTATGCCCTCCTTGATGAGAGCAACAAATCAAGTTCAAGCATCCTGTACTGAGGGATCCTTCACTAGCCAGACACTGCTAAGCCCTGACTACTAGGTAAGACTTCCATGGAGGTCTATCAACAAGTCTCAATCATCTATACAGGTTATTGCTCAGGGACAAGGGACACCTCTTTCTGCCCAAGGGCTGCCTGCTGTCACTGAAACATCCTTTTCGAATACAATCAGTGATCATTTGACACACAGGGGACTTCCAGACTTCCAAGATTATGGCCAATAAACCGTCTCCACTATGAGAAGAACAACCAGTGGCCATGAATCATGCATTTTTCAAGCAATAGAGAAGATGGGCAATACATAAATACCTCCTTATTTTTGAGGAATGCTTTCCTTAAGAATGAGCTGGGAAGTGTTGGTCTGTGCACAAGAAAAAATATCCCTGCCTCACGCAGAAATGACTTGGTCCTACTGCTTCAGAGACAACTAAAAATGGAAAAAAATACTGCAAGAAAACTGAAGATGGTTTTTTAGGCTTTTTTCCCATTCAACTGAAGAAACAAAGCAGCAACAACAAATGATTTTGTGTCAAAAGAAGCCTTTCCTCCAAGTGACCTGAAATTAAATATTTCCTTGTCACACACTGTGGGCAAAGTAACGGACACAGAATCATAGAACAGTTTCAGTTGGAAGGGACCTTAAAGATCATTCAACTTTTTTTTTACATAGTGAGAAGTAGCACAAATAGGAGGTTGAGGGGCTCCACTCCTTCCAGTTTAAAATACTAGAGCAATTCTAACATCTCTGAACAAATGGGTGACTAAAGTTCAAAACTCATCAGGTAAAGGTAGAAAAGCAGCTAAGCTCTTCGAAGTCCTAACCTCTGTCTTGCTGAAAGGGTTGAGACACCAGGGCAGCCACATACTCTGCACCTTAAATTTTTAGTCTCAATTTCTTTCAGAGAAAATTACTCATGAATATGACACAAACCAATGTGTTTCAACAGGCTTTCTTCTAATTTTATGTACACCCACCTATCATATCTGTAACATAAGTAACATCAGAAACATATAGTAATGAAGACAGTCTTCCAATTATAAATAATTAGTTATCTGACACAATATTGAGTTTCTTCACAACAAGCAAGGATTATAAAATGCATCCAAGACTTATGGAGGGAATGATAACGTTCTTATTCCATTTCACTTCATGTATGACAAATAAAACCCGAAATAATTTTTAGATCTAATGTCACAGGGTAAAAGACATCCTCAATTTTATGCTGACAGGACATTATAAAACAAAATAACAGTTACACTGACCTTCCAGATCCTGTTTTGAACTGTCTCTTGATCTCAACAAAGCATGGGTACAGATTTATAAACTTCTGTCAATGGATCTACCTTCATGTTTTGATACTTTTACTGTTCCAAGAGAAGCCAGTTACCAAGGTACTTCTTAGTGAGATATGGAGTTTCCAAAAGATTTCATGGGTTTCAGGACAGAATCTAATTTAAAAGTACATGTTCAGCTGCAAAACCTAGAGAGACCATGATGTACTGCAGAATCATGACTGCTCTCTTCATTGTCCAAATCAGGCTTTAGCTTTTCTGTTCAACTCTTAGGTCCACAGAGCAAGGAAAGATGAAAGAAAGGGACTTAACCTCCTTGTGTCTTGTCTGTGGTTAATTTAGAGAAATATGTTTGAAAAGAGAAAGTAGGCACCAAACCACACTGGAAATAGTAGCGTGGATGTGCACTAAAGAGCCCTGTGAAGGGAGAGCAGTAAATTAAATATTCCAGCACCTAGTTTTAAACTCATTTCTGAAGATTTGGACCAGGCCTGTTCTCCTAGTTCCTCTTCCATGTTCCTGCTGTGCAAACAATGGAAAATGAACATGTCAGCTATGCATAACATGAAAGAGATCAAGAACCCTGTTATGACCCCAGTTCAATTTGCAGAGCTGAGATTTTAGAGATAAAAAGAGGACAGTCCTCCAACTACACATACCAGAGAAACAAAAAACACCCAAAGCCCATGCCATTTTCTCTGGGAAGCTCTTTTCAAAATAGATGTATTTAGCTAAAGACATTTCCTCTTTGAATTTCTGATAGGCCTGGAAGAGAGCTCACCTATTTGAAGCAGAATGCTCACAGGATTACACAAATGTCTGCTCCAATAATGGGAATAGAGTTTATTTCTATCTCCCTTTGTCCCACTAAGTTTCAAGCCAGGCTTTCTAACACAGTTTGAAGGTTGTTATAAGGCTAGCAACCAGCCTC
The DNA here is from genome assembly GCA_013397375.1 of Toxostoma redivivum. Taxonomy (NCBI): domain Eukaryota; kingdom Metazoa; phylum Chordata; class Aves; order Passeriformes; family Mimidae; genus Toxostoma; species Toxostoma redivivum. The sequence continues at coordinate 4,469 of VXBI01009664.1, forward strand.
TTTCTTTCCAGAGTGGACAAATTAACTGATTGAAACTCCTGCTCGTGTCATGACTGTATATACATGACTCTGTCTATTCTTACTGGACATTTTGCCTGTCAAAATAATATCCAGGTAGGTACAGAAGTTCCAGGTTCTATGTTGTTATACACATTTGCACAGGCACCCATGAATTTTGAGCCAGCATTACTTTGCCATCATGTTATATTGGGGAATTGGAAGAATGGAAAACAGCCTCTACCAAACTTGGTGATTCATTTAAACAAGCTTTGTTTCAGTAAAGCAAAATTTGTACCAGTCTGCATCCCAATTACCCCAGACAAATCTGCCATGATTTGTAATTACATTATTCTTTTAAATTAATCCAGCCATGAATTACAGTTGTCTTTTGTTTATTCACTTATTTAGGCTGGTCTAAAAAAATGAGCAAAGCTTTCAACCATTTATAATAAAGGCAAAATGACCAAAAAGACCTACTTTTTTTTTTTTTTTTTTAGTTTGCATTAATGAGTTCATCCCAAAATATATATGCAATAATAGAGGAAATTAAGTTATAAATGTAGGGATGTGCTCCAAGACACCATGAAAATCTGCATGCAAATGCATAATAATCACAAATCTACATTATTACAATATTAAAAAATACCTACAATTAAATTATCATGTGGAAATAATCATAATGTTATTGGAAACTCAATTATTGTGGCAACCCTTGTCGGGGAATTAGCAGGCTATGGCAAAGGCAAGTCAGACCTGAATTCATCAAATATATATTATCACAATATTACATGTTCACTTCGATTCCATGCAAAGACAAACATCCTCACTCACTAGTATCTGCTCAATACATTTGTATTATTCATGAACAACTCTGTGATCTATTATACATACAAAACTGATTGTACGCTGCTTGCCTGAGGCTACAATGCAGAGACACAGAATTAATTTTATTATATACACATGCATGATAATTGTGTAGAATTCGGTCAAATATCAAACTCTGCTCCTGTGCTCCATTATTTTACTTTCCAAAAAGAGGTCTAAGGTCAGCAGCAATTTCTCTTTGGTGACACTGAAACTCTTTGTCATTTAGAGTAGAAAGTTCCTGGGTACTAACGAGCCTGGTGCTGTGATGAATGGTCATACATTCCCTTTCCTTTTCAACCTTCACTCATCAAAGGGAAAATGTAACTTTTATTGAGATTCTCAAGAATTTCTTGCTTCTCATGCACACAGAAGCCACTTTGGGCTGTGGACTTAGAGACTACATTTGTCAGAGATGGAGGAACTTTTTTGTTTGTTTTGTAGACTTGGCTAAAATTGTGTGAGAAGATGATCAATACAATTAGGGAAACATTTGTAGCAGTAAGAACCTCTGTTATTTTCAAGATACTTATGTAAAACCTCTAAAAATATTTTCACAGAACCCTCTCCCCTGTTTCAAGTTTTCACTAAATTAACAAAAAAAACCCCAACAAAACAACTAACTCCCCTTTCTTTAATAGCACAAGGGAGGGACTTATGGGAAGGCCTTCTCCATATGTAGAAAAGCTAGAAAGACAAAGATAGTGCCATACAAGACATTTGTAGTTGTTTGAAGACACCAAGAGATAGAAATGCATCAGAATTAAGAAGGAATGTGAACAAGGCATACCTCAAAGCCCTGGCACAGATTCAAATGACATTGAAAATCAGCAGGACGCACGACTATATTACAATTTAGGTGGCAGCCAGGTTTAGGGGAGTAAGTTGTATGTACAAATTTTGGCAACAATAACTATTGTTACTCAAATTCAGAGATCACACATTGCACAAACAACCATTAGCATGCATCTAACCCAACGATCCAAAAGAGGTTTTCTAAGGAATAACAAGAAGTAAAAGGTTATCTTTACCTGGGAGAAGAAACTGTCCAGTGTGACATTCTGCATGCTGCATTAAAAATCAAACCCTGAAACCTCTCATCCTTGTAGTTCCACTCCTTCATCCCCCATCCAGAGCTTTGGCTATGACACTCTGAATCTCTGAGTTTTAAAACTGAAGAGTGCTTACTCCTTGCTGAGTGCATTTGGAGTACAATCCCACCTAAAACCATCTCCGCATTACTGCATTGCTTTCAACAGTCATAAGCAAAAGGGCCTCTCCAATGCATTTATATTCCAGATTCATAACATTTATAGAAATAGACTCTAACAAGGATTCTAGTCTAGTCATCATCCAGGAAAGATTTAAACAACCTCATCTTTAAATCTGTGTTTTGTGTGCTTATGTCATGACCAGAGTCCATAGTTTTCACAGTTCCAAGAACAATGCAGGATGATCTGCATTTAGTAGTACGTGGCTTGTAAGTTTACCACAACATCACTAATTTACTATAAAATTTGTCTGCTTGTCCTAATTAAAAAATGTGATAGACACATAGGAAAATCTCAGGAAGGAGGAACTGGACAAATCCCTTGCATAGCTACATCACAAAACATAATAAGTGAATGTGTTAAGGTGGGCTGTTTATCTTGGCTGATTCATGGCCATCAACAACAGAAACAGCAAAGCCACAGTTCTGGACAGTCTCCAGGGCATCAGTTTAGCTGACTGAAATGCTGGAGATGCAGAAGAAAAGCACTTGTGTTAAAGAATATCTCAGTAATGCATTTCGTTGCTCAAGTGTATTATAACTCTGTTCCATTCTTGGATGTTTCTGGGTTGAGCTTGTCACAAGCTACAACTTTTTAGTGTTAGCAACCACTCCAAGAGGGCTGACACCTTTTAAATATTCCCCTCTTTCATGGTAAACCCATGATTATGATTATTTCAGAAACAGGAGAGCAGCAGGACCTTATGGCTCAGGCAGCATAATTTTACCTTCAACCTTTGCTGTAAAAGTACACAAGTTGTTGGGTTGCAGGGAAGATTTCTCCCAGAGATCATTAGTTTGGAAGGCTCTGGAATTTGGTAAAGATAATGGGGAGAAAGACCCTTCTGAAACTGCTCATTTTGTCATCATCACCCCAGTTCCTGTGAGGGCCATAAGTTGAGTTCACATAAAAAGACAAATTTTAAGAAATTTCATTGGACTTCACCCAAATTACCAAAGCTCTTAAGGACATTAAGAGGTCAAACTATATGAGAGGAAACACTTTTATTCAAACTGAGACTGTTACTCTGTCTGATATGCCGAGAGTTACCCATGACATTCTGGAACTTTCTCGCTGGCTGTCAACTCCCAAAATACACTAAAACATACAAGGAAAAACCCCATAGCTGTTAAGCCACATTTTCCAAGCTTCTAAAATAAACTCATTTAAAAAATCATATTGCTTTTAACTGGTTTGTCCAACTCCACTTATTAGTAACCATACTAGAAGCACCAGCTGAAAAGCAAATTCTTGCAAAGACTGATGTTATTTCCTCAGTTAATATTTATTATGCATATATCCATAGAAGTACTACATGGAAAGAGTGTGCACACACAGAATAACTCCTGGCTTCATTTTCCTGCCAGCTACCAGGCAGCATTGCTCATGCACAAATCTTTTGGTATTTAATATTCATAAAGCAGAAGCATCTACTGATCCCAGTTAGGATCAAGAAATTTTATGAGTTGTTGTACAAAACAAAAGTTATCACTATTCTGCCACAAATAATTTACAGTTGGACAGACTGACAGACTATTTCTGCACTAGTTGTTATGTGAAAAGTATTTCTTGATCTTATTCTAGTCACTCCTTAATGCCAATATGACAATGTAGGTAGCTCTATGCAGTAACACAGGGTACTCTTGCAGCAAATGCAGAACAGTGCTCTACATCAGCAGCTACTGAGGCAAAACAGATACTCTGTTTTAACAGGGTTTATTATTTTGTAGCTTGGTGGGGTGGAGTGATATTTTCATTGATCTATTTTATTTCAGTGTAAAGTTACATGATAGTATTAGTCAACCTGAATGCACTTTAAAAGATAATTCTTTTTCAGTTCAAAAGAAAAGTTGGCTTACATTAACAACAATATTCATTTTGACTGAATTCCTAATAAAAACAATTTGACATCTGGTTTCAAAATGCAGCAATATTTTTGAGATATGATCCTTCTCCAATACATCTTTTCCCAAACATGGTGATTTGCTTGTGCTTGGTTCACATTAACACTTAACAATGAGAAAAAGGCTCTTCTAGTTCAAGAAATAAGGGGCGAAATGAAATTTTAAGATCTTTACATAGCCATGTTGGCCATGATCAACTCCTTGAATCCTTCTTGAGAAGCATGTGAAGGAAGAACAGGCAGCCTTTGAGGCAAGTTTAGTATTTAAGCATTCTTTAGGAAACCTGCATTGCTGAGGGAGAACAGCTTTCCCTAGGCTGAGCAGAGAGCGAGATGGTATCAGAGCTCAGGAGTAATGTTTCCCAGTCACATGCGGCCACCAGCTCTCTTCTATAGCCCACTAAAGGCCTCTGGCAACCTGAATTCCCCAAATGAGGCAGTAGAGGATGCTCCTTCAAATATCTCCTTGATGCCAAGGATGTTTCTATGGTAATTCTGCATTCAAAGTTACTGGTTCGTGCTGCATGAGAGGCTATACAAGGGCCCAAGGAAATGTATGAACCTATCTAAGGTTGTGCATACCCAGGGGGCTTCCATAATTTTTGGGTGCGCAGAAATACAAAGACGGAATAATGACAATGTTGCGCTGCACTTCATTTGTTGAATTACTTCAATACCTTGCTCACAGATGTGTGCATGTGAATCTAATCAACCAAACTCCTCATAGACAGCAGAGATTATTTTGAGAGATTATTCCTGCTTCTGCTACAGAAAAAGAAGCACCAGCCTTTCATAACCTCTTGAATACAGGGAGGTGTGTGTGCATGCACACACCACACACATATACCCCTCTCTGTATATGCACCAAAAAAAAAAGTGAGAATAAAATTTTTCTTCTATATAGCACATTATACTCATAAAGATGGGATGATTAAAAGCAGACCTGCCTTTTAATGCAGAAAAAACCCTACACCAAAACCTGCTTGATAGTTCATCTAGATAATCGACTATATTTAAAAAAAAAGAAAAAAAATGAAAAACAACCTGGGGAAAGGAAAGCTGGCATGATCAGAAATAAATATGTGAAAAAGGTGATTTTTTCATATCCCCTAGAATAGGAAACTTTTCTGTACCTTTTCCTCTTGAATCATATTTTGCTTCCAATCCTAAAACAACACATTCAAAAATTCAATTTGCTGTTCAATAATAGTGACTCACATTGCCTTTTAAATGCGCACAAAAAAGTTGCATCTTTTTGTTTTCATTTTCCCTGCATGTTTGTTGCATACTGACATCAAATTCCCTGCAGGCATCCTAACCTTGCAATTGGAGAAACAGTGCTCCAGGGTTTTCCACATGTCTAATACACCTGGATAAAAAGTGCTAATTGTCACTAACTTCCATTAAATGACAGCAGTAAGGCACAAAATATGCTTGATTTGCAGATGCTAGTGCCACTGGGAATTAGCTGCAGATTAATAATTGTGCAGACCTTGAACATTCCCCTGGCACTGCCAGCCTGGGTTTACAGCGCAACATCAGACTACAAGGCCTTTGTTTTTACATTACTTTCCTGAGGAAATCAGGCTTAGGCATTTGCACTCTTTCCCTATGTTTGGCTGTCCTACCTTCTCACAATAATTTCTGATTAATCTGAATAAATTTTAAAGGAAAGTTGAGGTTGCAAACATACAGTGCTCTTAGGAGTTTTGTGAAAAATAGGCATCTAGGTAGATATAATCAAGCCTGATCCTAAGTGTTTCAAATATCCTGGCTTTTTCAATTCAGGTATGCTTGCAGACAAATAAACCCTAATTCAGTTCAAATTTTGTTGGCTCTGAAAGTAGGAGGTAGTTGTGCCATATCATATTCAGCAGGCAGCAACCTTGCATCCAGCCAACTTTACAGATCAGGTGACAGACTAGGTTCCCAGTTTGTGATGATTTTTTTTTTTTTACAAACCTATCTAGCAAAAAAATCCTTTTTCACCTGAGGCTTTGAATGGGCATCAGGAGTCAGCTTATTGCACAGGTTCACCCTTGCTCTTTTTTCCTCCAGAGAAATTCAGGGGGCAATGCTGCACCTTCTCTCCACTCTTCTGGATCTGCTGTGCTGCTGTTCCGTCTCCTCTTGGCGCACACGAGGACACCATCCCTATGGCATGCAAGTTTGCTGGCAGCTCTGGTGGTGTTGCAAAGCTCATTTCTGCAGGCAGCAACATGATTACGGCGAAGGTGAGGGCGAGGTTGAGCAAATGTGTTTCAACACTTCTTTCTTTGTATTTATCACCGTGCCATAGCATTCCTGCAGCCTGGCCTGTTGCTGCTCCAGCTGCCCATGCAAACTCCTGATGGAGCGCAGCAGCAGGAGCCGTCGGTACATAGCTAGCTGGAGCCGGTACTTCTCCTTTTCCTCCTTTTTCTTACTTTCTAAGGCCTCCATTACTGTTGTGGTCTTCATCCAAATGACACGGCCCACACTGCAAGAGGCCCTGCCGCCCTGGGTGTCGCTCCCAGCCTGCTGCGTGCCTGTCCCAGCCTGCCAGGCCTCGCGGGCCTCGCTGGGCGCCCTGGGGGCCTGCAGCACCTCTGGGCGCAATTGGCCATGGCAGCAGGGCCTTTGGGCAGGCACGGAGGCTAGCAGGCTGTCAGCTGCTGCAGGGCATGAGGAGGAACCTAGCAACGCTTCTACCGCTGCCAGAGGATGCTCCGCCAGCCCGGGGGCTGTCCTCTGTGCCTGGCCACCACTGACCATCCCCGGGCCAGTCAGGGCTTGCAGCTGGGCCAGTGCCCTGCCGGAGAGGACAGACAGTCTTTCTGGCACGGTGGAGCTGCCATCGTCTTCATTAAGGCTGGCTAGGGAAGGGCTGGCAGAGCAACCAGGGCATGCTGATCCAGCGTCACGAGTCAGAAATCGGTCTTCATCATCACTGCTGTTTTGGATCTCCTCTTCACCTCTTGAAATTACAGCTGCTGTCTCAGCCATTTATTGCATGAGCTACAGAAACTTTCTGTGGACAAAGTGGAAGTAAGAGGATTTCATTTCCACATACAAACACCGAGAAGCCCAGTGCAGAGTGACATTTGAAGAAAGAACCTCTTTTTATACTTAAGCAATGGACCTATTACTTTTCTAATAAAGCACAACCCTTGGGTCACTTCAGGCCATTTCTTGTGATTTGCATTAGATGTTCTTCGAGACACAACATTAATCCAATAATAATTAAAATGATATACTGTACTATTAACATTCTCAAATCTTTAAAGGCAAGTGATCTATCCCTGCAGCACTTGCTGTGCTGACTAATTAAACAGAATACAGTTGTAAATGGGCATTGTAAGCACTTCTTCCATTTAAGAACACAGCTCTAACAAGTGTAGTTTGTAGAGATGGGTGAGTTATCGGGATTGATCAGCTTTAAAGGGAGGTGGAGGTACCACAAACAGCAGGTTGAATTTAAATGCCCTCTCCAAGATTAATCTGTCTGCTACCAGTTTGTTTACAAGGTTTCCTTTCTCCCTCCTATTAATTCTAACAGTAAAGCTATATTTGCACCATGCTAACCAAAGAGAGGAAAAAGAAACCAAACACTTACCGAGGTTACTGGGGGGAAGGAAAAGAGTTAGACTGCATTGTATCTGTGTATCACATTTTCTTGAATGTGAGTCAGCACAATCTGGAACAGAAACATCACAGTGGTGGAGCAGGAGCAGCAACAGCATTATGCTGTTCCACCCAGCAACAACACAGTCAGTCCCAATCACAGAGGAGTGCAGGGATGCTTCCTTCCTCCTCAGTGGGCATTCCTCCCTGGTGTGCAGCCTTTATGTCATCTTTGAGCATTAAAATGAATACCAGGATTGGATAGCACTTTTTTCCCACCTCAGTACCAAACATACCTGATACACCCATTCTACAGGGGGCAATACCTATGGCCCTTCCCATCCCTGAAGTCAGCAAGGAGGTAGCACAGCACCAAAAGAGGATTGGGCATTCTGGACTCCAAGTGTGAGTGTTTTCCTCCAGAAAAAATCAAACTTAGAAAAACTTCAGCTGCATGAACAAGTTAAACCTAAAAATGAAGTAAGCATTCAGCACCAACCAAATGCTAAATACGAAGACAGGCAGAAGCTGTTTATCGAAGTGATTAATGTATACTCATGTTTAATGAGGATGGCCTAATCTTTAAAGAGCAGCACTACATCCAGCTAAACCATCCCACAAAATAATAAACTTTATCTGCCCTTCTGATGTTCAGAAGAGCTACCTGCAGCATCATCTCTAGTTGTAGTGCCAGGAACAAAATTCACAAATTATCTACCTGCATCTACTTCAATCAATTTACTATAGGGCTTCAGTTGCCCCAAGACTTTCTCTACTCCATTCTCTAATATAAATAGAAGAAGCAATCCAAAATACTATCTAAAATCTTCCAGCAGCTGGAAAAGAATGAAAGTAGATCCTATCTTCACTTCTACGTATGCTGCAACACAGATAATAATTTCTTATTTTTGATCTGCACTGACTAGCCTTCTTTCTGATGAATCTGCTAGGATATGCTTACAAACTTGAACACACAAAGCCTGGTTTGCATTAATTCAGATTTGTACCTTAAGGTATAACTTGAATGCATTTTTGGTGCAAGAGATAATTTGCACTGAATTTGTAAAATAAACTTAACCTGCTGTGTTTATGTGCCAAATCATGCTGCAGATTATATAAATAATATAAGAAAGATATTAATATCCAGAGAGTTAATATACAGTGCAAGTTTATATCTTGGTGATTCCCATTTATCTGAATCACAAGCTATGGTAATTGAAGAATATGGAATTCAGATAATGGGGATTTTACTATATTAACACATTGAAAAGGTTCATTGTAATACAGCATTATGTAGAGAGTCTTTTAGTTTCAGCTTCTCTCATCTCCAAAGCACTGCAGGCATATCTCCCACTACAAAGAGAACAGCGGATGGGTGCTAGGTAATGTACCTGATCTCCAGCTATGCCAATACTTTTCCATAAGCTATATCATTCTGCTCCTCACTTCTATCTTTGCAGCAGTTTGCTTCAAATAAGTATTTTCTATTAGACTAATAAGGCATGAAAAAGACAGAGTTTTGGTTTCCAGGGTGTTTTTTGTCTGTTTGTGGGTCCTGTTTTTTTGGTTTTTTGTTATTTCTCTGCTGCTTCAATTTTTTCAGCAAAATTTTACAGTCAGTACTCTTTAAAGAGATGGGTAGGGGGACAAAAAAGTAATTTTGCACATCAAGTTAGTGTCACCAAAAATTATAATAAATGCGGTTTTTTTATGTGTGGATCTGAATGGAATAAACAGCATCTAATACAATCAATTCAACACTAAAAGTCCAATCAAAACTCATTTAGATGGCTTTTCATAGAATATTATTACTTCAACTCTAATCTATGATGCTTAATAGCAAAAAAAAATAGACCATTGGACTTTGAGAATCAGCAAAATAGAAATACTATAAAAAATACATTTGTTATTGCTTAAATACAAGTTCTTTTTATGGTTATAGCTGTATGTATGTTTCTATTGCTACCCTTCCCTCCATTGTTCATGACTTAATAAAATCACAGCTAAAGGACCAGATGGGAAGGTTCTAGCCTCAGTTTCTGCCTGGAGGTGCATACATACTAAACATTTCAGCTGAAAAAATAGAGATGCTCCAGTACAAAAAAGGAAACAAATCTAGAAGACTTAAGGATACCTTTCAGGAGAAAGGTCTCTTGTGTAAGCAACAGACTGGGGAACAGGGAATGAGACCATGGAAACATGTTCAATGGAAACATGTAAATGCTTGTTCTGAGACAACACAACAATCCTATTCACCTAAGACTGTTAACTTGATGAATTGGCTCCTACAGTTTATCTCTCTTTTATTTGCAATTTGACAGACCAATAGAGACCTGAAAAGGCCTTCTGTTAGTTTCTTCTTCAAAAATCACATTGTGCTATTTCCCTGATGAAGAAATAGAAGAAGAGAGATTGCTGTTCCTCCTAAGAATCTGTCTCAGACAGACTCCCCTCAATACCATTTGCTCACCCCTGGACTTGTTTTTTTTTTGTTTGTGGGAACCTTTCCAGGCAGAAGCTGCTTCAGATTCCATGATGAACATTTAGGTCAGACCAAGACTTGGAGAATTTCAGGTAGGTAAAATGAAAGCCAAGATGCCTCCAGTTGAGGTTCATTGCCTTTCATTACCACCCACTCACAGGTTGATGCAACTGCAGCAGTTTCAAGGTGTCAATAGACCCTGGGGAGCCACCTCCAAGCTGTCAGTCTTGCATGCCCCTGAGAGGTCTATGTCAGCAGAGGTTTTTAATCCATCACACTCTTTCAGGTAATAGCTACAGGAGGAGCTGGGCAAGATGCAGGCTCATAAATGTGAGCACGTGCTGAAAGTCTCTGTGCTTGCAGGCTTATGGAATGAGTGCTGAGCCATCACAGTTGGGTTTTGTGCAGTAGCAGAAAAGGCCTGGTCACAGGGGAGCCCCTGCAGGTAGCCAGGACAACTATTTCTCCTTTCTTTTCCAAATATGATGCCATTCTCAAGCATGGACAGATATGACAACAGGAAGGTGCTTGGGCTTGTTATTTCATTAAGTACAAATATTTTACTGAATTTCAAAGCATAAGAGCCAAACAAGTTTACAAAGAGCATCAAAGGTCAGGTAAGCATAGGTGAAGATAGGCCATCAAAAGACCAAGGCCTGGATGTTACGGTGTTTTGTATTTCAGTTAGGGGAGTATTTTTAACAAAGTATTAAAAAATATCCTATTACACAGTAGTGGTATTACATATTTATATTAATTGCTCTTAAAGATCAAAAGCCGTATTTTGTCTGCTAATGCACACACTCGCATGACCTTCTGTGAACTCAGTGAGATCCACATGTGTGCATCTGAGGCCTAAATTTTTCCCCAAAGATTCTTCAAAATTCTTTTACAGGGCAGTAAGTCATGGAAGAAAGTCATATGTTCCCTTTCTTCTGCCTTCATACCCAAAACAGGCAGGAGTTATTACAGGCTGCTCTGCACTGCACCAGATGGTAACATTATCCCAAGGGGCCAGCGGCCAGCCAGGGATTGCCATCATTCTGCTCTCACACTCCTTCACACCCAGGAGTTTCTCCACTCCTTCTGCAAAGAGAGAAATAAGAAATGGAGCCCACCAATGGCATCAAGAAGTGCTCTAGATATTTCAGGGACAGGGAAAAGCATCACAGGACATCTCCATGTCTTTCAGGAAACACGTACAGAGCTGCAGCCCAATTGTGTGATCTAGAAACATTTAAGAAAAGTAGCGTGAGTACATGATTTTATCAGTTAGGAAAGGTTCAATAGCTTTAAACATGAAAATACAGGCATGTGAGCAGACCATCTTTACATAAAAGGTAAAAGACATTGAAACAATCTGCTACAACTGGTAAAAATTAACAGGTTTGCTGCCAGTCTCAACAGAGCTGCAAGTCAGAGGTACAAATCTCTGTAGGAGTATGCTCACACTACATTCAGTCTGAGTTGCTTTTGCAAGCTTCAAAGTCTTAAGACTGCAGGTGCCAAAATGACCCAAACACTAAGACTTGATGACAACTCTCACTGCAATATTTCAGCAAGTCTACCCCTAACTATGCTTGGGCTTAGCTATTCCCAGGTACACAAAACGAAAAATACATTTTATATGCCTTTATAAAGATATTTCAGAAGTGAAATGTTTTGATTTTTTCCTCAAGGCAGCAACTGTTCTCCCTATCATCTCTGTGGAAAGCATTAGTTTATGATGTCAATCACTGCTTACCAAGTGGAAGAATAACAGCATCATTGCCCAAACCAGTTTAAGCCCACATTCCTGCCATCAGATCCAGAGTTGTGTTTTTATACTGAAGCAGCCACAAAGGACATTCCAAAGTCTTGTTATGAACTCAGGCATCTACTTCAGCCTGCACAATGAGCAGCTGAAGGTTGTCACAGAGGCCAAGATGGGAATGGACAATCCATGGGCACTCAAATCTGTGATTTTGCTTGATTTTTATCCCCTCTCGGCAGACCAGTCTGTACTAGGCAAGCCCAACTGGCATTAAATGGTCCAAACGGACTGCAGAAGAAGCACTTTAAATATAGTTCTTAAAAATTCCAGCACATTTAAACATGAAGGAAACCTCACATTTCTAGAGTGGATTAAAAATGCTTTGCAACAAGGACATCTGCAATGTATACTCTAGAAATTACTGGGGGGAGAAATAGAAATCTTTATAGTGACTTAAAAGACCTTGAGAACTATCGGTTTACCCCACTTACTTTTTATGTTTCTAATGGAGAATATATGCTTGTCTACAATTCATTTTCATACCAAAAAGAAAATCAGATTATACACTGAAAAAATTGATGAATTGCAAAAAAAAATATTTCCCTTAACTGTTAAGTGAAAAGGAAATTAAGTGTCAAAGGTTTCCTTATTTTTTCCCATAATAAAGATTTTGTTTCATGATAGTAAAATTAAAAGTAATTGCAGTGTGATGATCCTATTTCTATTTTTTTAACTTTAATTTTGTAGAATACCTATCATTTTGTTCAGGAAAAAATAAAGTCAGGGAGAGAGAGAGAAGAAAATGCAAAAGAATTTAAAGTAGAAGATCATGTGACCTGAGATTACAGTCTTCCTATGGAGAAGAGACTAAAAAATTGTTCCTGTGGAAAAGATGGTACTTGAAATATTTTGAGTAACCACCAGTATTAAAAGATTTAAAGGCATTGCTCATATACTGCAAGAGCTCCATGCCTGGCAGGTGAATACTGGATTACCCAACCTAACTGTTAGATTTCAGATGTGAAAATGAGTACGTAGACAACTCATATGCCTAGTTACAGTTTACATCCAGTACTCATTGAGAGAAAAATCCTTTCTTCTAATGAATATGTAAACTGACTATGTAATTTTTGGTAACCGATGCTTATGCTTGCTTTCATTTTAACACTTGATCATAACTGACAAACTGGCAGCTGAGGAAAAAGAAAACTCTAAGCTGTAAGAATAATAAACAGAGCACAGGGAGAGATGGAAAAAAACTCTAGCATACACGGGAGGAAAACTTCAGGAAATGGAGCTAAGCCATAAATGGATTAAAAAAATTGTTTGGTGTTTCTACAACTATGTACAAATGAATGTACAGACACTTCCAGAAATCAAATACATTTTCTTTTTCTAAAGTAACAATGTTAAATGTGTGTCCATTTTCTGCCTTAGCTGTTAAACCAAAATGAAGAGAATATTAAGAAAATTATATTTAATACAAAAAAAGTTTTCTTAAAAAACTGTTTCAGACTAAGCACCTAAAGCAGAAATAAAAAAATTGATGTGTTCATTCTGTTTAAGTCTAACCATTTCCACAGCTACTAAATTCTCATGAAAAGCTTAACTCTGCAGGTCAGTATCAAGGACTGAAAAGTGTGCACCTACAAACACCTTCACAGAAATTCTACTTTCACATTCAAAATACGAAATTGTTGCAGAGCCATACAGCTTTACTAATAGTGTCTACATAGACTCACCTGCTGTCTCTTGTCCACACACAAACACAAAAAAAAAATTCCCCAAGGTCATTTGGGGCCGAGAAGAAGGTCAGGCTCACTCACTCTTTAATACCTTTGAAGCTGCTAATGTGACTGAGATGGATGAGAGTGTGTAGGATACAAGCCTGTCTGTCAGCAAAACACATGATCTTAGCAATATGCAGTGTAATTGATCTAAATCTCAGCTACAGCAGTTAACAGACTCCAAGAGGGAGAGAAGGCACTTGGACCACAGGGCTTGTTGTACTTGACTATAGTAATTTCTTACTTTGCAAAAGAGACATTGCTCAGCAACCTGGATTTTTGCAGCTTGTGTCCAGTGGTTAGTACAGATAGTATTTTCACACCAGCCATTTCATTTTTACATCCAGAGGCTCTTTCCTGAGTCTCCGTCAAAGTCCAATTTATTACCTGATGAATTATCAGCTAAAACCCTATCACTTTTCTATAAGAAAAATTTTAAGAGATCGGAAAGTAATAGAAAAAAAGATAGGCATATATACATATGCATACAATTAATGAATAATAAGCTTTCAAATGTTTGGAGGCTTATTTTAGAGATGTATATCCACAGATACTTGTTTCTTAAATAAGAATAAATATGGAGTCAAATTTCTACTTAATTGAATAGAGAACATGATAAGAAAGAAAAATATGAGATACCAATCCCACTGAAGTCTCAGACTGAACAGAAAAAAAATGCTTCCTTCCCAGAAACAGTGAGCACAGTTAGGTTCTGGATGTCATAAAGAGGTAGTGCTTCCTTGTACCACTTACATTGCCTGCAGCCTTGTCTGCTTGAACCTTGAACCCTGGTTGAACGTCCTTGAGTCCCAAGGACAGGTCCTACTAGAACCTCACTGGCATGTGTGGTTCAAAATCCTCCTTGTGCCTAGAAGACACTATCAAGCTGTTATTAGCTCTAGCGACACCAGGGCACAGTTTTATCCTCAGTCATACTTTTACTCCTTGAGATCTAACTGAAGAGCATTAAAAAAACACAGAACATAGCTGTTGTCATCTGTCAGTGTATTATTTGTCACCTTGCAAGCTCTTTCCCATCCTTTTAAACCATCTGCCAAGGCACCACCAGCACCATCTTTTTGACTCCTGAAGAGATCCCAACACTTAGTGTAAGTATTGTGCTAATTAAGACTTTAGGAGCAGTAACCAAAAACCACCATGTCTGGCCTCACACTTAGAAAATTACTCACAGTTCCTAGCTTCCCTTCACAAGATTGTCTTGATAACAACCATTGCCAGTAGGGATCTGAGGCAATGAGTGCAGCAAAAAACCCTAACAAATACATGCCTATGTGAGCTCCCCTTCCTTAGGCAAAAAATATCGAGTCAAATGAGTGAAGGATCTGCTGCTCTCTTATGTATGGTAGTTGTGTATACACTGATGTGCAAGAGACTTCTGTCATAGCTTGTCAAATTGCCACAGCTCGTCAAAGTAGTGATTTCAGAAACTTGCACTACTCCTAAAGGAGGGTTGCTGCTTTGTCATTTTAGAAAGCTGGCACACCTCTGAGCTTCTTTCAGTGTAGGTTGAGGGAATTAGTGCATGTTATGTATGTCAGAAGAAGGTGGAATTGGCCAAGTCAAGCAAGTTAAGGCAATCCAAAGCTTTGAGACAGGGGAAAAATAAATCCATGCGGAAGAACAGAGTACAGGCATAAACAACACCCACACAGACTATCTGAGGTCTTGCTTTCTTGCTTGGAAAAACAAACTCCTTTTTGAACTCTGTTCATTTTTACAGACAAAGCCATCAAGCTTAATGGACAAAAGTACAAGTCATAAGTACAGGACACTTAATCTAGGTAATTTATCTTGTCCTTAAGTGTTTTCAACACAGACAGGAGTAGCTGCCACTTTGAACAGGCTTCCTCTAACTTCACCTTGACATTAATTTTCAGATTACTAAATCCAGAGCAGTTCACCTTAACCATGAGGCATGAGGGAGACTGAAAGATCAGTTTCAACACAGTTCAAACAGGAACTGTTCTCACCCATGCATAGGGTGATCCTTGGATGGCTACAGCCAAATAGCTTCCAGAAACCTGTGTTTTAGGGGTTTCCTGTGCTTGACGCCGCATCTGATAACTGCATTTGACAGTTGTTGATGGAACAATTTTCCTAATTCCCTTTTGAAGACGATTATGCCTTTTGGCTTCTATAACATCCCATGGCGATGAATTCTGCAATCTAATTTTATGTTGCATGACTAGCATTACTGCCAGAGCAAGCCGCACCTTTCCAGTAACATGCTGACACCATCTTACTTTTGTCTCATTTAATCTCATGAGTCATAAGCAATACAGCAAAATTTTCTACAGCTATCTGGATTTTTCTCCAATATCAAAAAGCTATTTAAAAGCAATGGCTGCCAACAGGCAAATAATCTGGTATACTTTTTCACAGGATTGTATTACTCACATAGCTCATTCTACCATAAACCTGAGGACGGCTAAGGCTGTTCAACAAAGGCAGCAAATAATAAGTAATAAATAGCTGTCTGCAGAAAGAAATGAGAGACTTGGAGGGGACAAGGAACCCTCTCACAGTCCTGGAATAGCCCAAATAGGAAGCAGTGGAATTTCCCTGGAGGAGAAAATCTAGGAGAAACCAGTAGGAGTTTAGACAGAGAGAGAGGGAATAGGAAAAAGAGACAGAGAGAAGGCAAAAAGATGTCCTTAGATTTCCATAAGAATTAAATTGGAAAGTGGAGTGGGAAAGATAGTGGAGAGGCAGGTTAAAGAATTGTATTCCTGTTGTCAGAGGAGAGCAAGTAGGAAAGGAGACCTGGACTGCCTCTCTCCCAAGTCTGCTGCCCTAGGCGACTGTTTACTTTGTGTTTGCCCAAGCCAGCATGAGATGTTATAAAATGAGTTTCCAAAATGCTCTTAGTCACCAGAACATGGATGAGATCTGTGGATTCAAGCCACCTTTCAAGATTATGAATCTCTTCTGAATATCCATTATACCGATGATATGTAACAAAATCACTGCTGTAATGTGATGCACATGTCAACTTTAAGGATACAGTCCCTGCTCAGATGGCATCAGCAGAGGGACACATCAGCATGGTGGATTACCAGAGCAAATGCTTTAGCATGCAAAGTGATGCAATGTGCTTTGACAACAATTGTTCCCTTATGTTTGTTTCTGTGTCAGGTTTGACTTGACTATCTGCCAGGACAATGCTCAGGATCCTTTGCATTGCTATTCAGAAGCTGATTATGTGATCAAATGCTTAAAGCACGCAAAATCACTTCCAAGATTCAATGAGATAGATGTGCCAGAAAAGTCAGTAGGTGTTTGAAGTAATTGACGCTAACAGCTAGACCTGGATTTTTCAAAAGAATATGTGTTTTGTTTTGGATTTGGGTTTTTTTGTTGGTGGTGGGGTGGGTTGTTTTTTTTCTTCTAATGCACTATCATATAATCTGCCTAGAAATTCAGCCTTAACATAATGTTCACATCAAATGAAATTCACCCGTTAAAAAAGAACATACACAGGGTCCTCCCTGAAGTGGAAAAAATGCAGTCTTTGTGTATAGCAGATCCCCTGTGAGCCTTCATGCCCATGCACATGCCTAGAACAACAGAGCAGACTCCAATGGCACAGTAGAGCTGATATTTGTGAGTCTGGGAGATTCAGCACTGAACTAAAACTCTTGCAAGTCCTTCATCCTCTATCTGTGATGCTGAAGTTTCTCTAATAAAGGTCAACACACCCATAGAAATGATGCATATATAGATGGCTGTAGAAGAAGCAAGTTTTCAGCTCTTATGACTTTTATATTGCATTTCCAGCCTATCCTGAGCCTGTGTATCACACAGTCTACGAAGTGAGTAAATGTGACTCCCACTCAAGAGACAAGGGCAGAAGGAAAACCCACTGCAGACTTGCCCAAAAGCCATGATCTCAAATAGAGGCTTCACCCTATGCTCCCAGGTTTGGGTCTAGCCTGGTACCAGCATCTCACTGCCCAACTTTGCAAGAGCTTTGGGCCCTCACAGGTATTTAGGCACCAAAACAAACAAAAAGTGGTACCTCTACACTTTCAGAAATCTGCCTTAAATTTCACCATCCCATAAATCTCTTTCATGGAGACATCTTTCATCTTTTCTGCTTCACAAGCAAGTTGTGAAGCTTAATTACACAATGACTATGAAGTCCAGTAAAAACAACATATATTAAGAGCAGTTAATGAGATTTCTGTCACTAACATTCTCTACCTCTTGTGAAATATTACTCATATGTTAAAAAAAAATAAAAACCTAAAAAACAAACAAAACAAGCAAGAAAAAAACCACCAAAAACACCCCACACATATTCAATGTAAAGCCAATCCATCTTGATTACTTGCATAAATAATGTTATACAACTCGATGGTGTTTGTTAACACAAAATGGAAAATAGCCTAGACTTTTCTGATCAACATGAAACACAGTTTACTCATCCACATATTAGTTGCTTCTTGTAGTGCCTGGACTGACTGCCCATGGTGCTGCCTGAGTGGAACCCCAAACCCAGAGGGTACTTACTTCCCAAGAGCTCCAGTGGCTTAAATACCTCCAAAGACCTAATGAGAGATCACGGTTCCCAAGTACCACATAAATTCACTGCAAGAAGATGGACCCATTTTCAAATTGTGTGTACTTGGTAACACAGTCTTAGCTTACCACTGGGCCCCATGTAGAAAAAAAGTACACAGGGCACCATTGTAATTGCAGTGTATTCAGCCAGTTCAGAGTCCTCACACTGCTTTGGCCATTTGTCCACAGTCTTTGACCAAAGTACCTTTTTCTGTCAGAAAAGAATGAAGAAAGGAAGAAAAATTTAAAAGTTTGTTTCCTGATGGAGCAAACATACATCCTACCTATCCTGTATGTGGGCAAATACATTTCCTGTTAAGAATTATGATATGGAATTCATAGATTAACAAAACTTTCATAGAGATCAGGCAGGAGTGATTTTCAGCACATGAAGCCTGTTACAGGAAGTTCTATTAATATTCACCAAAGGGAAACCTGTTTGTTGTCCTAAAGTGCGACTGCTTCCTATTCTTCTCTTGTGAAATTGTTTAGGTCCTGTGGGACAACTGTACTGAGCTTTTGACACAAATATTAAAATTCTATTTAGATGTACAATGTTTTAATGCAAATTTTTTACCATAAAACCAAATGCTCCATTCAGTTAAATTAATAGAATTACAAAAAGATGTAATGATAGCAATTAAGTCTTGAAAATGCAAATTTTATAGTCAAGGACAATTACTTCATTTATAGTATACTGGAATGATGCCAGATGAAGGTAATTTAGATCCCCCTAGCTCACAGTTATATCATGAAGGATATCTTAATTTCATTAGTACAACAAAGACGGGTGAGAAGTTAGAGAATACAAAAAAAAAAAAAAAAAAAAAGAAAGGTATTGAGAGAAAATTTGACCTTTCTCATTTCATTGCAGCGAGAATACATAGATCTTACTAAAGTATTAGTAATATTTCTTTCTACTCCCGCCTCTGAAAAAGGTGGTTTTTTTTTTTATTAGCAGCAATGAAACATTAGTACGTAAAAGGTCAGCTTCATTTAGATACTTAGAACCAATGTGTTCATCCCACAACAGTTACAGACCTCCCATTATTTCAGTTTCAAGGATGTATACGTAGCTCATGCCTTACCAGGTCTCAAGCCACAGCCTCAGGGATGCATGGTTGAGACTCCAAGAGGAGTTAAAGCATTTTTGAAAAAATCTGCTCACTCTTATAAAAAGTACTCTTGCTTTCTGCAAACAGGAAAAATCAAATACCATTAGTTTTTCATTAGCATAGCAAAGAGTAATCAAGCAGATGCAGAATGATATACTACAAATTTCCTGGCCTGCTCTATGTGTGTGCAAAAATAAATAAATAAGAAAAACACTGTTTCATACATTTACTTTAGCACATTACAAAGTCCAAGTAGGAGTTTGAGGGACTCTAGAGGTTCTTTCTTCCTTCCAAACAAGTATCCAGGGAAAAGCATATTAAATATTGTGCAGCATGAAGTTTCAATAAAAGCCCTTTACACCAACCATTTTTTTCTTCATGGCCTGCTGTAGCCACTGCAGAGAAACTCAAATCCAAGAGGGATGGACTCACTGGGTGACAACAGGCTCCAGCTCCATACTGGTGTGTGTCCCCCATGCAGCATCACATTACTGCAGGAATGTGGCAATGCAGGACCCCTGCCCACATCCCCTTCACTGCAAAACATCTTGGAGGTTACAGCGTTCTTATCCTTCACCCCACTGCTTTCATGATGGCCAGTGTAATGTTTTTAAGCAGTAAAATGCACACATGCAAGCCTTACTGGGAGGTGAACACAAGTGAAACTGTTGTGTTATTCTGACCTTCAAGTCCACTAGATTTATTCCTCAGAAATGTTCATCCTAAAAACCAAAGAACAATTATGACCTGACCTTAGTTCATTATTGATTTTAATAACAGGGCTGTGGTTATTTTGTTTTAAGAGAGCCAACCTATTCTGAAGGAAAAATATACCTTGGGTAGGGTTTGTGCTTTTTCCTCCTTATTTCTGGTCTGAAATACAGATGAGTGCAATTGGAGACAGTCTGGCTTCACTTCCTTTGAGACAGTCCTGTGAAATAAGTACAGGCCCAGTGCTTTTGTTCCTTCTACTCATCAACATGCAGCATGTGTCCTCAGGCACACCTGTAGTGCCATCCTTATTTTGCACTGATCTCACCAGAGGAAGTCTGAACATGCTGAAGAGCTGGAGAGATGCCATGGACTTCGCTGGCAGGATCTCACCCCATATTTCTGCAAGTCGAAGAAGCTATCAGTCATCCCTGTGCTTGAAAATGGTGGATGATATCCTAACTCATTGGAATGTTATTTGCTCCTTGTGTGGTTCAGATTTCCTTCAGCCAATTCTGTCTTCTGTCATCCAAGAGAAAAATTAGACCTTGTACCAATGAAGACTTCATCCTATGCTTCCAATGGTTAAACCCCTACTATACTTGACAAGTCAGTATGAGCTTGTTATTTTTATCTATTTATTAATGCATAAGGACTAGTGTATAATTCTAAACTCTCATTGTGGATGTTGTTTGGAGATTTGGCTTAATGAGGAGTGCTTGAATGAGTTAAGTTTGGGTATACTTGCACTACATTGTACAATACAGCTTAAGCACTCGTCATTTTATTGAAAAGCATAGATTTAACACACTAATAGTTTGTGAATCTGCCAAGTCTCAGCTGTTGCAGGGAGATGTTTTGTCCAAGCTATTCCCAATGTGTCTGAGTTGTAAAACACAAAACAAAACAAAACAAACAAACAAAAAAACAAACAAACAAAAAAACCAAACAGGCTGTGATCGTAATAGGATATTGATTAGCCTGGATCCCATACAGAACAGAACTTGATTCTTTGGTGGACCACTAAAAGGTCATATTGCTTGATTGCTCCATAGCTTCTAAAATACAAGAAATATTGAACCAAAACTGCTTTCAATTATACTCATGTTATCTGAGGCCTGGGAATGTAACCAAGGGCAGCATTTGGCCCATTCTGTTAAAAAATGGAGTGATACTCAGCATTCCATTTCATCATTAGCAGAGTAAAACATCACCTCTGCCTACTCTCACTGATGTCCTGCCCTAAAGTTAATTCCAAGGTAAGCAGGTTCAAATCTATTTGATCCAAGGGCTTAATTTTGGATGGATCTGACATACAGTGTTATGTGCTCAGTGTTGTCTGAGAATTGTGGTTTGGTTTACACATTCATACATATTTCTACAGAATTATATTTACAACTGTTTATATACCTCAGATCTCCAAACTTCTTGCTTGACCTGACTCTCACAGTGAGCTTAGGTCAGCAATAAGATAATGACTTGCTGTTAAATAAGATTTAATCAAAGCGCTATGCTGTTGTCAGTGAAATGAATTAGCTTTTTTGTGCTAACAAAGAGCCAGGCCAAAAATTACATAATTATGTCAAAATACATTGTGGAAAATACTATACGTATAACTCTTTCTTTTATTACACTGTTGTAACTGAGATTGTAAACAAAGAACTACGTTTCTAGGAAATCCTGGAATATAAGTGAAGGAAAAAATTGTCCTTTTCTATCTTTTAAGATAGATTCTTTTTTTTTTTTTCAAGATAAATTCAGTTTTCTAGTCAGAAGTCCAACAGAGTACATTCCATTTCTGGTCACTGATACAATTCAAGACAATCATGAAGGAAAATTCTATCAAGAAGTTAATTATTTCCTTGATCCTGTCAGAAATGTATGTTAGATTTATCTTGATATTAAATTCCACTAAATTCTAAAATGCAGTAAAGAAATAGAGAAGTCATTGAGTCATACATTAATTTTAGTCAGCACTGTTCCTAGTTGTTCTGCCACTTAGAAAGTTAGAAAGCAGCTTCTACAAGGCATATTTATTTTAAATTAGTAAATCAATTATGAAAAAAAGCCTTAAGTTTAATTTTTATGTGTTTATGGTGTTATTTATTTATTTATTCCAATCCACACTGCAATGCTTCATACAGAATGCAACCCCTTTGTTACTCCTGACCTGCTTTAAAAGCTGTATGGATGTGACAATTTCTTTTCTCTTTTCTAATGTTTTCTTCTCCTCACTTGATGAATGTTTGACAGTAAGACAAATTTTTTTTCTCACTATTCTCCATTTTTCCAATTTTGTGAATACTGGACTGGGTTTCTTTTAAGATCTGATCTGAAAAGAATTTACAGACCAGCATTTTAAAGTCCATTTTCTCAGAAGTTGCCTGTGATTTTTGGAGACTTGGCCATTTGTGAATCCAGTTTAGATTTTGGAATACTACCTGATTTTGAAATATTCAGATCATTCACAAGGAAGATGTTTGAAGCACAAACAAGGCTTTTGGTGTCCTTTAAACTTATTCTCCTCATTAACTCCAAACTGATGTACGTGATGTATGTAATATTTTCTTTTATTTTTAAAGCTATGTCCTTTGAAGAAAGTCAGTGGGAAAACCAGATTAAGACCAGGCTTCAAGATTTCCTGATTCATTCAGAGCTTTATGTCTATTGGACATTTCTCAGAAAATGCAGCCATCTATAAAATTCGATCAACATTGAAAATCAATATAGTAATATTATATATAGTAATATTTATAGTGATAATTTATATTATTATATACAATGGAAAGCCATAAAAAATGTTTTGTCTGTTTTTTTAAAGATGAATAATGGTTTATTTAGACTATATGCATATATATGCCTTTCTATTACTTTGTGAAAAAAGATGTATTATAAAAAAAAGTTTGTAAGACAGAAAAAAACAGGCATAAAATTTCAGAATACAATGAAGAGTATAGAGAAATATTTGCTAAAGATTACAGATCCATTGGCACTATCTTGTTCACAGAAACACATCAAATAATTTCATAGAAGAAAGCTTTCTGCTTGTTAGTTTAAAATGTTCTGATGCAACATTTAGCTCACAATATTACTGTATCACATAAGGGCTTTCATATGCTATCTAAGATAGCTTCTGACTGGAAGTATTAGCTGATGCAGCAGCATAAATAAAGAAATGTCCAGATTTCTATGGTTCTCAAAGGTCATTTTTATGAAAAGATCAGGAAATATGTTTCATTGAAATTTAAAAGAAAACTATATAAGTTTAATAACATTGTTACTGTGATGATATAAAATTCAATGAGATGGTGTACTATTTAATATTTGACTGTCAAGTTTCCACAGTGAGCCTGAGATGTGGGGAAGCATTTAATTTTTTTTTAATTGAAATTGTTTTGAATTTTATTTGTGTTTCATTACCTGATCAGTCTTTTTCCCCCTTGCTATAACACAGATTTCTTTTTGGTTTAACCTGATGTTTTCTGTGAATTACAACAAAAATTCAGAAAGCTGTACACCCAAGACTCAGTGTTAAAAGGCATCCCCACATAGCCAAAACCTTCTTGCTCCAATTCACTTCCTCAATTGAGATAGAACCCCAGCACAGAGCATGGCAAGGGGGTCATTGCCAGGACACAGCTGCCTTCTGGGATTTCTTAGTGATAGCATCATTTGAAAGAAATTGATATCAGAACCCTGTATCAACCCTCAGCCTTTCTGGAAAAGGCAGAGGGTCCAGCTGGCATAATGCCTTTGCTCCCATGCATTCATGGAAACAACTGGAAAGCCACAACCAGAGCCACCACCTGCAAAGTCAGAGCAGTCTCTGGCTACACCTAGCCTTTTATTGGATGTGATGTTAAGTGCTGGGATTAGAGAAATGAAAAGTGTATAGCTTGGCACAAATCTGAAAAATTTGGGTTTTCAAATAACTAGACAAACCAACCCCCGTCCCCAATCCTGGGACAGAAATGAGTTAATATGCATGAACAACGTGTAACATTTTGAGATCAAATGCTTTTTTAAAATATTTTTTTAGTTGCAAGATTGATTTAGCACATTTCCCCAGGATGGATTTTAACAGATTATTTTAAGAGTTGTTTGGATTGATGAGTATAGAAAACAGATAGCTGTAAATGTACTGGAAGCATTTATTAATGTTCCTGATAAAACAAAAGTCTGAAAAAGCAAAAAAGGGACACAATAATTGCCAATATCAATTTGTATGTCCTTATGTCCTTACTTACAGAAGGCAGGTGACACTTGTCAGCAGAGGCTCTATGTTGTATCTACCTGAGGCCATCTCTCAGGTGGGTCTCAACACAACACAAGTGTCTGGGGCATCCTTCCTTTCTCCTCACACTTCTGCAGTGCTTCCTCGGAACTCACCTCACACTGGCCAGGCAGCCCTCCCTTCCTTAAAAGGAGATTCTTTTTTAGTTACTGTAACACTGGGCTTTCAGGAGAGGTTACTCAGGTAAAGGGCTGAAGGAGTCTCTGCAAAGGAGGTTTCAGGGATGAGAAAATAGGCAGAAAAATTACCATCTCAGGATAGCTACACATAGCCTTGGTCACAGATAGCACAACCTGTGTTAGAGACAACTATCACCCTGTTAAATTCTGCTCTTTCTTTTCCATAGGAGTATATGTAGTCAGGTATGTGTCTACAACTCTTGTGAGGGCAAAATTAAATGATGTGTAGAATAACAGATGTCTGAGGGCAAAGAGAAGACATGACTGTTTGGTGAGGTCACATGGAAGGGATGGCAAGGGACCATGACTTGATGAAAGTTTGGGGAATGGTGTAGATTCAGCAGTTCAAGCCAAACAAAGGAATTAGAGGGTCATGAAATTAAGTATTTGGTTTTCAGGGAGAAACTGGAGCTACTATATAGTTATACAAATGAACTCTTTGTTTGTCACAGCAAATTACCAGATTTTAATATTACAGAACAAAGAGGACTGCACAACAATGTAATGGTTTCTTTAGTGTTGATCTCTTTTTTGGATGGAGTATTCTCTATTATGACATGTTGAAAGCCACAGTCTTTTGGGTGAGTCAGGGGCACAGAAATATAAAGAGTGGCAAAGGACTAATAATGGGGTGTCCTGATAAACCCCCTCACTCTTGCCTGTAGATCATCAGACTGTGGTGTGCTAAGCCAGAAGGCAAAAAAAAAAAGGCCAAAGTTCTCATTAGCAATGAGTCCTCTGTAGCTAAAGCTACAAGTCATCCTGGGTGAGGTCAGTTTTCTGTGGTGACTCGATGATGTTGCTTGTGTCAGCAGAAATGCAGCTATGGGCACAGCCACACAGGTGTGGACACTGCTCCTCTTAGGGAACCACCTGGAGAATAGACAGGTTGCTGCATGTAGTGAAAGAGTTCGAGAAATCTAGGAAGGTGGATGGAGTTTAGGGCATCAGCAGGAATACCATGACTGCTTCCAGCCCAAGTTTACAAGTGAAGGGGAAGCTGCAGTCCATGCTTGGCAAGGCCAGGCATGCTGTGGAATAATCTGGGCAGCATCAGATCTCTTTTTCCCTATTTCAAAGGCCTAACCAAAGCATTCTGGGCACCACCAGTGTGAACAGGGAGAGCCCAACAAGCAGCTGCCAGTGCTCTGCTGCTCTGAACTGTGGCTGTTTTTTGCTTACAGGCACTTTGTTGTTTTATGTTTTCATGACACCAGAGTACCTAGTCCTTGACAAGTGCTACTGGGAAATATTGCAAAGAAAATAAAAATGCTTCAGCTTTCAAAACTTCTGAGAAAACTCTTGGAGAAAACATGCTGAAGTTTTGGGTTTCAGTGGGCTATCATACAAGCTCTGAAAATTCAAAATGGTGAAAAGAGAAAGCTGGGATTTGACTCCTTGAAAACAAGTAATTTTAGAGTGGTCCTAGTGATTAAGTCACTGGAGGCTATTTCTTCACAGCAATGACATTTACGGAACTGCTCCACCATGGGCAGCTCAGTGTTGCTACCATGGTCTTTAGGAGTAAACAATTCCCTCAAGGGAAAAAAAAAAAAGAAAGAAGATTCAGGGTTATACCTTATACCACAGAAAATATGTCTGGGTCTATTCAAGTGAGGAAACAAATTTACAAATATAAACAAAGCGATGGATGGTAAGACACCACTGAATGGTGCCTCCCATGGATGAGACACAAGTTAATACAGACTTGATACTGAATAAACCTCAAAGCTCTGTAGTGGCACTTGCTTGCTGGAATTGCTTTTAATAATGAAAAGAAGCTCTTTTTCCCAAGAGGAAGCTATGGAGAGATGGGAGCCTAGCTGCCCTTCCATATACATCACTCACCGATAACTACTGTCATATTGCTTGCTGGATTTATTGCACAAGCAGAATCTAAAGACAGGCAAGGCTGCCAGCATGCTGCACATTGTCTGGATACCTGATTTGCCTATATCACTACTCATCCAAGACCTGAAGATAAGTTATCAGGAAGAACTGAGGGCCTAGACAGCGTGTTAGAAACACATTAAAATACATGGACTCCATTGTTACTTACCATGTCACATCTTCAAGGAGTGGAGTGTTGGAAACAGCCTTCTTTGCTAGGTGGTACAGATGCCTAACTTCAGCACCAAGGATGGGAAGAGAAGCCACATACACTTAAACTATTTAACATTTCAAGTGTTGTCACGTGTTGGTGGCATTTGCTGGTGAGAATTTCTTCTGCTTATCAGAGAGACTGGTTTTCTAATACACTAGTGGGTGATGCCAATGCAAAATCTGGAACTAAAATCAAAGCTGGCCTCACCTATCTGTGAGGTGGGACTTCCACTGCTGGCGTCACAGGAGTGGAAAAACTATAGAAGCAGTTTCTATCAGAGGGACATCGCCAAGTGTGGCAGGTCATGCTACTGCAAAACCAGAGTGCTTTCTCCATTTCACTGTAGTCCTGGTTTCTTTAGTGAGGAGTGAGTTATAGTCAATTAAAGGTGAATGATAGGAACTATAGGGAATACATTTCTAATCAAATATGAAAAATTACCATATACCTTGTATACAAATTACATCATGAGCAGAAAGTAGCTATGGTTGATTGGAGTAATTAAATGTTTTCTTTAAGAAAAGAAAAAAATCTCCAGTGAGAATATTTTAGAAAATGACTTCTTAATCATCTGTAGAACTGCTAAAATTACCCTCTCCTAATAGTTTTAAAGTGTTCCTTAGTTAGAATTAACTGCAATCCCTTTGCAGAACAGACGAATACTTCCCCAGGAACCTGTTTAGAGGAAACTTTATTTTTAATCACAAGATCACATCCATATGCTTTTACATAGCTCAAATGAAACTACAGCAGCTTTGAGCATGTTTCCCTGCTGTGCAAACACCCACAAACTTTGGAAGCAATGCATGGGAAAGAAAATGTTCTAAAACCAGTCAGGAGGACATGGCACACAGCAAGATTCACCCCTCCAGCAAGAAATATTAATACTGATTGAAAAATCAGCTGTTTCAGTGCTATCTGATATATAGTAAACAGCATCCTGCCACATTAATAAATCAGCTAATATCTTCAGTGTTGCCTGGTTCTTCATCTACCATTATCCCTGCAGATACCACTGGCTCTGCATGGATAAGGACAGATTTGGGCAGGGGAAGGACTGTGGTCACCTTGAGGCAGATGAGCGGTCTCTGCTCAGCAACATGATGAGAAGGACATGTGACCTGTGGACAAATGATCAGGAATAGCTTGGAGGAAAAAAAAACCAAAACAACAAGCAAAGCTCCTGAGCATGGCATGCCCCAGTGTTCCACTTCTGCCTGCCCTTGGATAGGCATGCTGCCTGTTGGCACAACCTGGGCACAGGGACAGGCATGGGCAGCCAGGGACTGGCCCCTGCTGGCAGCGCCAGACAGCACCTGATGTGGTGTGGAAAAGCACACCATGTGAAAGCATGGGGACCAGAATCAGGCAGACCTAGCAGTGGTCCTGTCCAAACAGAAGGAACACATGCTCTAACAGTTGCACAATTTAACATCAAGAATGTTGCCAAGACTGCTGGGAGAGTTCAAACCTTGTCTCAAGAATAGTTGGGAAGACGGGAGAACTAAAGGAGAGGGTAAAAAATGCTGAACTCAGTCTGTTTGGTCAAAGAAACCTAGTGCAGTTTTCATATAAATGTGATCTTTTTTAATCTGTGGAAAATTCACAATATTATTCCTTTTTATGCCAACTTCAACCATACTTTCCCTTTGTGCCTGCAAAACAAAGATAATTATTTTTTACTCACCTGCATAAAATGCTTGAAGAACTCCAGATGATTGAAGATATAAAAATGGAAAGGAAATGTGTGTATATGCATGTTTATATATAATTGTTATTATTGTTACAGTCTGGCAAGAAAACAAAGATTATTTCTAGCAAGGCTTTGGGGGTTTTTATAGCTTTATAAGCTGTTTAATAACTAGTGATCAGATGAAACCCAACTGCTTTTGAAATCAATGAGAACTGGATTATACATTGAAGAGGAGGAAGCATTAGCAGAAAATGTTTATATTACATAGTATTTTTTATCTTAGATCACCATTTCTGCCCACATCTTCCAAGAAACTCATTCTGCTGCTCTGAAAAATATGGAATGATTTCAGGATAATTTCAGAGGCCAACCCCTCTGAAAATCTAAAGCCATTATTGAAATACTTCCAAACAGTGTGTCAGATCAGTAAAATCAGGCTGAGGAGGACACGGGAAGAAGTAATTTAATCATCTGACTCAAAGACTGCAATACATTTTTCTGTTTTCCTCCCCATTTTTAGTCTTTTTTAGATTTAGGATTTCAAAGTACTTATTTTTCTTTTTCATGCATATTATATACATATTATATAATTCAGCCAATATTAATAAATATCTTCTAAACATAGCTTAATTGCTTTCCTTTCAGTTTCCTCCACTATAAAAGTAAGCAGCAACTATAGCAATTCACTCCATGGAGTAAATCCTGGCTAGTGCCCATTTCCAGGAAAACTGGAACAGTGTGTGTGTTTCGTGTAGGGACATTAAAACAGACATACTATTGAAGTGAACACTGGGATATTTATACAGTCATGCAGTTTGGCTCTGGGCTCAGTCATGACGTGCACCATATCCCCTCATCCAAATTTCCCTGTGATTCAGTTCTTCTCTGACAGCTCACTGTGCATCAATGGTCCACTGTGCCCATCAATGCTGCATTGGAGATGTTAAGAGCTGAACTGGTCCTTACTACTCCAGAGCTTCCTGAACTGACTCTACTTCTACGACAAGGAGAAAAAGAGATGTAGCCTTACACCACCATCTCTATTGTTAACTATCTGCCTTTTGAATCAAATGGAATAATTCTGCACTTCTCAGCAGCATTTCTCAAGTGATAGCTGGTGTACAAGGTTTTCAATCCACACAGCACAAACTCATCTGCACTGTGTGGGGACTAGGCTTGTATTCAGGCCCCCAGTTCTTGCTCTTCATGCCTCTTAGGTCCTGGTGATATAAATTATTTTAGCCCACCAGTCTGAGTGCTAGGCCTTTTCAGACTGTAAGAGCATACTTACTAACACTGTGGGAAAGATTTGGTTTCAGAAGACTGCAGTAAAACACTCAGAAGGAAAGCATTGGGCTTATACTGAGGAATAAGAGTCTGGAAGAGTGCCTGGGTTCACATGAAAAAACAGTTTCCACTACAGCTTGTCAATGAATATTGAAAAAAGATGAGTGATGATTAAGAGTTTAAAATAATCTCCTTTCCACCCTTTCACCTGCCTCCAGTCAAACCATAAAGCCAGCCATGCCCCTGGCTTACATTATAATGGAATTATTGTTCATGGAGGTTTGGCCAGTCAGCAGCCAATAGTGAAGAAATGACAAACGTGTGTACAAGGGAGAGCCTTTGGAAAGAAAAGAGAAAGGAAAGAAGAAAATTTATTATTGCCAGTCTACTGATGAATGCAGGCATTAGAATAGCAGATGTAGGGTGCATAAGGGTCTGGAGAGTGAAAAGCTAAGTGTTGCCTCAGAGCACCAGGAAATGGAGCCAGGGTTGTGAAAGCCATCAAGTTGCGTGAGCTCTGCATTCCTTAATGTACAATGAAATGCTTTGATAACCGAAACCAAAACCCCTAAAATGGCAAGCACTTCCTGAAAGAACCCTTGAAAGAAAGTTTGCTGCTAATATGGGGTAGTTGTCAGTGTAATGGGGAAAGATGGGGGAATTGGAACTCTGCATGCTGGAATGGGAACATTTGCTTCAGTATGTGAGACTGCTATTAGGGATACACTGAACAGCAAGGAAAGTACTAGGAAGGATGCAGTCTTAGCTCCAAGGTAATGGATAATCCAGAAATAGCTGTTTCTCTTCCTCAGCCTTTTTAAACTGCCACAGGAGACCTCTTTCCACTCAGAGCTCAGTTATTCTTCAGCATCGACTTCTCAACACAGCACTTTGGCTTTCACAAGTAATCTGTTGGGCAGGCTAGAAAACCTGTGCTGAATTCCCTCGCCTCCAATGTTTGGCCTCAGTTAGGAGAAGATTTGCCCCAAGACTAAACATGTGTAATATTAAGCGTAACCTTTTCTTAGCTTTATTGTTCTTGCTCCTAAATCTAAATTATGTATACTTTGGGTGAGTTTATGTATATTTGAGTGAGAGAGAGAAACTCAAATGGGCATGGAAAATGTGGACTCCATTCACCCTACATATGCTGTAATATGAACAGACTCACAGAGGTGTGTGGGCATATATAGACTTAACCACATCTACTGTAAAGAGAAAAAAAACACTGAGAAGCATTTTGTCATGTTTTCCACTTGAAATGTGTGAGCTGTGGAAACTCGAAGTGATCACATTAATGTTTCTTCTGGTAATTTTTTTCTGATGCTATTTATTTTTCTTGTGCTATTTGTTTGTTATTGGGAACTCGACAAGTGTGTGAAGTGGGTTTTTCTCCCCTTTCCCCTTATCTTGAATATATGCACACATTTGAATTATGACTTTCCTACAGGAACTAACAGCTGTATGTGCAAATCATGCATATAAATCAATTACCGAGGCCTATGTACTATAAATGCACCCATTAATTAAGCAATGTCAGATGCTATGAACCATGAAGTTCATTACATCTTTAGCATTCAAACCAAGGATTATTTGAAGAAGCAATACTACGTTTACCTAATAGTTAATGAAATTAAACCGGGTTGTTGCCAACATTCTTATTTTATGCCTAATTCAGTGTTTAAATGTTTATGAATAAAACACTAACTGCTGAAAGCAGAAATGTTGAAATGTAATTACTGGTAAGTTATAACGCACTTGAGGACTCATTATACCAGACTTGGGAGTTTTAAGATCACCAGTGTAACACAGTCTCCAAAAACACAGATTTTTTATGGGCTAAAAGCTGGAAAGACATAAATGCTGTTGAATTTGTCCTGGCTGAGTGGAAATTTTGATGATTGTGGTACTATGATTTATGAGTATAACATTTTCCAGTCATTACGTGGTTGCATTTCACCATTGTGACATGATTTGCATATGTGAATATCTCTGCAAATTAACTTCTGATGAGAGCTACATCTGCCTGGATTAAGAAGCTCCTATCTGAAAACCAATCCAGCTGCTATCCTGAAGGACCTATTTGAAAAAAGGCAATCTGCAATGTCATGATATATAGTTTTTCCATATGTATGTCCTGATTTAAGTTTAAATGTAAATATTGCATGACAGTATTGGTTACTTTATTAGGGTTTATTCTGCCAACTAAGAAGCACTCAGTGATGTCAATGTTAGGATTACCTCTGCTGTGTAGCACTCTTACTTTCCTACATTTCAATAACCTACCTACAGACAGCTGCTTATCAAGAGCTAGACTGGTATCCACAACTGTTGTTCAAAATCATTCTTATCCAGATGCATTTTTTAAAAAATCAAATTTAAAAGGAAACAATGCAAAGGAAAGAAACAAAACCCTAAGACTCCTCAGAAAAAATAGGGAAAAAGAACTGCAAAATCTTTAGCTGAACATCATCTTCTGCTGCTGGCTCAGCATTTCCTAGGATCAGGTTTTTCTGCTAGAGGATATGTATCCATAGAAAAATGGTACAGACTCTGACAGAAAAAACTTGCATGTGGGCTCTGAATGCAACTGATAGACACAAGAGATAAATTCAGACAATCAGACAGACGGGGGCGCACAGAGGGAAAATGAAATAATATTTTTTTGCAGAATAACGGTAAATTACTATCAGACTCTTCCTGAGCACTTGGCAGAGCCCAGTAATTTTTTTTGCAGCACAGTGAAATAAGAGTTTGAAGGAGAAATTTAAAGGAGAGTCATGAGGCAGGGTTGTGAAGGAATTGTGAAAAAAAGCAATAGTGTTTTTGAGCACTGCAAAAAGAAAAAAAAAGGAGGGGGGGTGGGGATTGGAGTACGTAGAAGCCAACATAAACACTTGGTGCAGAAGGTGAGTGTGGAAGAGATAATTGGAGAGTAGTAACACAGCCAAAGCAACAGACAAACAGACCTCTCCTTGGGGTGACCTTCCAGCTGTTTACCAAGGTGGTCCGATTGCTTTGGACAGGCTCTGAGAAAGCAGCACCTTCTCCGAGATGCGAATCTGCAAGGCTCAGGAGGGAGCAGCACAATGCCCTGGAGGGTGGGCAGCAGCGGTGAGAAGCACAGGGATATGTGCACGTGGAAAGTAAAGAGAAGGAGAGCCTTGTAGAATTCAGAGCAGATCTGAGACACTTCCGATACAGAAGAGAGGGAGAGGAGCTGGTATATTTGGGTAGAAGGAAACGGGTCTAAAGAGGTGAGGTAGCAATGAGAGTCAGTAGCACAACAAAAGGAGATGCGTTTGTGTTCATTCTGACAGCACTCAGAAACAAACAGAGAGAGAATCAAGGACTGGAGCCTTTATTGACTAAAAAGAAAGGTAAGAGAAGAACCAGAGAAAGAAAGCAGCATTGACCTGAGAGAAGAATTATTTAACATGGGATTTCTGTGCTTTTTTAGGAATAGAAGAAATCAGATTTTTTTTTTATTTTGTAGGAAGCATTTTGATTCTTACTGATACCAAGTTTTTAAGATACATAGCAGTTATTGCACTGAAAGTATGATCTTATCCTTTCTTCTCTCCCATAAATTTACCAACATTGCTAAAAAATTAAGTTTTAAAATTATGACAATATAGATGAATTTATAATGAATTTTCACGAGTTGAAAGCTTGAGATACAGAAGTAAATGGCCAAACCCCAAGGAGTAATTGGAAACTGTTACAGAAGTTCATATGTACAGACTTAACTAAGGCTTAACTATGTAGAAACCAAAGCCACACAGTGATACTCATACTACAGTTATAACTGCTTTTGATCTCAGTGTTGTAAACTAAAATGTTAGCAGAAATACAGTTAAAAAATTGTTAAAACCAGAGAAAGTGTTCTGCTACCATCATTCAGTAAGAGGTAGTAAATAGCAGTGCACTAAACCACACAGAGTCTAAATGCTAGAATAAATTCACACATACATACACAAAAAGTTAACAAAATATCTGGAGGCAAAGGCATAAATAAGCCATGCCCCAGGAGTTAAACACATGCAAGTCTATGAACCCACCCTTTCTCAGACTGAGTGGTGGCTTACTGAGGGCTAAGTCACTGCTCAGTCTTCATGCAAATGTAGCACTTAACAAGAAAAGGAGGGCAGAGTCAATGCCACAATATATTTATATATGCCTTTTATATGTGTACTCTCAGACTGGAGCTGAATTGCTCCTGCAGGTCAGCATGGAGGCAGAGCTATTGGCCTGCCTTCAATCCCCTGTATAAATCTAAATCTGTTGATTGAAGCTTCACAGTCTGCAGCTGGTCGCTGCCCAATATAACAAGTTACTTCCTCTATGGGTTACATCCAAGAGTGTTCAGCACTGCTGAATGCAATCACATATGAAAAGGTTAACAAGTGAAAGACATATACTTAATCTCACCAGCATTCATGAACAGCAATGGGATTCATTCCAGTGCTGCAAGTTCCTAAATCAAGACCTCTGATAGCAGATATGAATGCAGACTAAGGGAAGGCAGAAGGGATTCTCTCTCTAAATCACAGCTGATATCACAAGTTAAGGAGGGGTAGAGAGCAGCCTGGGAAGATCATGAAATTTTTATCCAGTCCAGGCTTTACTTCCTCATAAAGTAACCTTTCAGATCCCACAGATTAGAAATGCAGAGTCAGCAACAAGTTAACACATTGCCTAATTGTAAGTTCCTCCTTATCAGAAAGCATTGGTTTTATTACATTTTGAGATGTCTAGAAGTAAAATGCCTGATACTGTGTATGTTGCCCAGGAAGTTTCATGTACTGATTGTGTGCAATAAGAAATATAAGAGATTTCTCCCAGTAAGGAGAGTTCACAGTGGCCGTATTCACACATCCATCCCAGTGTAATTCCCAAATGGCTTTGTGAAGGTCTGAAGAAGCAAAGTAAATAAACTCATTCTATGTCAGATATACAGTTGTTTCTTCAAGAAGGACTGCCTTGATTGCTGTCTGTCTCTGTCATTCCCAGATGGGTTCACACAGAAATCCTTAAATGATGCCAAGAGCGAGGGAGCTAGAGCAGTGACATATATTGGCTCTCAAATTATTGGGAGATATCTTGATTTTATTTCATCTGGCACCAGTAGTCACTCTTCTGTTCAGCGTGGAGAAACACAACACAGTATGTCCTCTCAAGGGAAAGGTGAAAAGAAATCATATTATCTTAGGGCACCAGGTGCTCATTATAGCCAGCAATTAGAAAATCTCAGGTGTTAAGATCCTTATTCAAGCCTTGTGATACTAAGCTGTTACATAGGAAATACAGTGAATATCAGGTATGACAATGCCAAGATTTGTGTTTCTCAATTGAGCTCAAATTAAAACACAAACAAAAAACTCGAAACAATCAGACAAAACCACAAACAAATAAAAAAAAGGCAACAACAACAAAACAATTTATGCCAAAAATATGCAACTCTTCCCCTATCACTTGGCACATCCATGTTAGGAAAGAACAAAGTACTTACTCAAGCATTTATATTTGTTTCTAGAAAAGCTAAATCAGTGGATTTAATTGTAGGCATTTGTGTTTTGCTTGCAATCCCTACCTAACAAGTTGGCAAGAAGTTTTTCACCCTTTTAAGTAGACTTTGAGCCTTAGAAATAACTTACCATGTTTACAAAAATGGACTAACACTTTGCATATTTTATATTTTAGAGAGGTTTTGAGTACAATAAATCCCTGTAGCACAGGGCTTTAGTCACAGTTTTGTCATTCAAGTGTTTGTGGAAAAATTTTAGGTAATTGCTTCAGAAGGGATACACCATATATCTTTTGTTGGTTTTGTTGTTAAAATATAGCCCAAGAGCAAAAAAGGATCCATCTGAAGCTAATGGAAATATTCCTTGTCTTCTGTGGTCACTGTGTTAGCTCTGGGTGCTTTTACTGTTTGATGACTACCTAGTGGTCAATGATACCAGTCAAATATACTGGTATTTTAGTCTCATTCCTCAGAATTAGGACATATAGTTCTTCTCCCATTTAGTGTTATGGTCCAGAGTGCTCTAGGAAAAAAGAATGAATTATCATCCTACCTTTAGGGATGCATAGATTAGTAGGACAAGACATAAAAGCCTGCATTGGCAATATTTCAGCTGTACTTGCATGGTGGATGAAAAAATTCCTTCTATTTTTGGGTATGTTCATGAGAGGGCAGGAAAAACAATGAAATCTTTGGTATTATAATGTAAAACCTTCAACAAGTGTTCTATATATGGCCAGATGGGTATGTGGATTTATTTTAAAACTAGATACAGTGATCTTTTAATGATTCTGTTTAAAGTCAGAATAAATTTGTTTTTCGTTGTTTTTAAACAACTGAAGAACATTTTCATTTATCTCTTCACTGCACTGACTTCCTCTCAGACCATGATTGAATAAATGAAAAGAATTACCTCTTATTCCTTTAGTTCCTGCTCAGTAAGCTCAAGAAGTTTAGACAACACAAGAAGGTTCCCATTTTTCATCTAGGAACTCATGCATCCAGAGAACTGTTAGCTTCTGAATCTTTTTTTTTGCTCATTCTCATGGGATCTGGAGAACAAATGGCTTTTCTCAGAATATTACACCAGCATCCCTATCTTGTTTGTCTTAATCACCTAAGAAGTTTATCTCTGCCTAAGTTGCTTGAGTAATAGCTGATTATTTTCCTAAGGTGAAGGGGATTGCATCCTACAATATTGTCCTACCTCTTTCCTCTGGTTGCTGTGTAGAATTTGTGCCAGCTCCCTGGTGTAGGTGGCCAAAGTTCTAGCTGATTTTGGAGGGAGCAGTGTTTCATCCAAGGGCGTGCAGTGAAATGCACATCCAGATGTCAGGAACTGTGGGCATTCATTACTCTGCAGTTTGAAATAACTTTCTGTACTTTGCACTCTGTAAACTTCAGCCTGGGCAGAGGCAACTTTGGCCACAAGGCCGTGTACCCACTTACTCAAGCCTCTCAAGATCTCACCTCTCTTGGCCTTGCTCCTCTTGTATTTATGTTCTTGGTTTTATACTCTGGATTTCATTGCATCTTTTCTGTCAATGTCTGGGCAGAAAGCTGATCTGATAGTGGTGAAGGAAGGATTTGACTCCTCTTTCTATAAAGCACTGAGGTACTCTGAGGCTTTTTTGTGGAAAATGAAATTCAGTTCAATGGTGTTCTGGAATAGCAGATAAAACATTTTTCCTGGGATATCTATAGTATAGAAGAATCTAAAAAAATGTGAGCATTTCAACAATTAAAAAAGTATAATTTTTTAACAGAATTGTTCTTGTACTATGTCTTGAACAGCCTCATTACTTATTCTTTGATAATTCGCTGTAACTGTTTAAAAATTATTAGCTGTATTGAAACAAAGACTTTTGAAAGAGAACCAGCATGAATACTTATTGTTAGCCAGTTAACTGAGAAAAGCCTTGATTAAGCAATATACATCTAATTTCACATGAAAATGCTGAATTTTTTCCCTGAAGATTAACTGTGAATTCCATTAATATGAAGAAAGTTATGTCTGAATATCAATTAGAGCTTTGAGAAAGTAGTGCTGTGTTAGAGACAGTCCGAGTCACATATGCAGAGGACCCAAGAAGAGTGGAGAGAATGGCTTCAGCTTGTCTTTGTTTAGGTGGGACCTGCGTAAAGGCTCAGGAGTGTCTGTGATCCTCAGTTACCTCTGGATTTTCCCCTCGTTTTGGCAGGTCACTTTGTGCTTGACTGCTGGAGCACAGAAGGAGCAGTAGCTGAAAATCTGCTGAAGGCAGCTGCATCAATAGCTTGATTTTTCTCAGGTCTTGCCCATTTTGTGGTCACTTGTAGCCCAGATGTTGCAGAAATAGTCCATTCCCTCTTGTGTGACCAGCACATCTTCCTCCAAAGCCTCAGGGCAGCATGAGAGGATGAGGATGGGCTGGCTCCAAAAGCAGGGAGGCACGTGGCCAGCTGCATGCAAGAGAGTCTGTGACTCTGTGCAATGTTGTGGCTGCTGGAGCCTCCATCACTGCCATTAACACTCAACCACTGCCATCACCCCCATGAGAGCAGCCGGGCAATCTGTGGTGCAGAATCCCTGGACACATCCCATATGGCACCACCCTTGCTGGCTGTCCCTTACTCTCCTTGCACCCTGGCATCAACTTGGCCTTGTCTCTGGGTGCCCTTTCTCACAACCAACATGTCCCTGAGAAGTGAAGCTAAGTGAGGATGCTCGTGGGTTAATTTCTCAGCTGTCTGTATTTCACAGCAAAGGCTGGGGTTATTGCCTCTGAGTCTCTTACCCAGGTAAAATAACACACAGATATTTCTTCCAAAGCAAGCCTTGGCTGCCTAATGAATATGGATATAATGGATAATGGATAATAATAATGGATATTCAAAAGATGTACATAGGTTCAGTTTTATTACAAAAATAAAATACTATAAAATTGTGAAAAGGAGATGATACAAAAGTGCGTTAAGATAGATTTGCAATTAATTCTCCTTTTTCTTCCCTGGAATTCAAACATACCTCTTAGAACAAATGGGCTGAGGCTTGGGACAGTAATAAATCTTTGATTTTAATATAATTCTGAAAGAATCACACATCTCTAAAAGATTAGGGAAATATAACTTTTATTTTACTGCGAGTAGTATTTTGCTGGACCCTGGCAGGGTATTAGCGAAATTATCATTTTCTCGTTAGTCTAACTGCCAGCCAGCTCTTCTTACTTTCCTTTTCTTCACAATGGAGGATGTCTCAGATAAAACGCTACTTAATCAAATTAATTAAGAGGGAATAGGTTTCTAAAGAATGAGTTTCAGAAGGAATCAGGCCAGAAGCTTAGCATGTTCAACACTTCAAATGCTTTCTGAAGTTCCAGGCTTCAGTGGTATTTAATTGTTTTCTTGGGTCAGGTCCTAATAGTCTGGCTTTCAGATTAAAAAAGGGAAAATTTTTATTGGACAAAAAGGTGCCATCAAATGGATTTATGAAGATATGGACATGTTGCTGAACTTCTTGTCAAAAGCTGTCAGTGCATTCATTTTGTAATTAGATGTTTTGACAATTCAGGCTGAAACAGTCATTTGTTTGAGAATTCCTTTTTGCTATACAGTTGTGAAGTGTGAAATCAAAACCACATCTGACTTGATTCTTTTCTAATCAATTGTTCAAAATAACTGAGTTTTGTGCCAAACTGAAATAATTATTATTTGAGCTGTCAGAACTGCTGATGAATGCAAAAAAAGAAGGAACTGGAATAAAAGCAGTTTGTGTACAGAACTCAAAATTAGTGGGCTACAAATAGAAAATTGTTCATGGATAGTCTATTATAATTTTGCTTATTCAATTGTCATATGCAGTTGTGTTAGCTGCTGTGAATGCAGAGTAACTATACAGTTTATTTCAGCATGTATATTGAAAACAATACTTATTACTTCAACGAGGGCATATTCATCTGCATCCTCTTCTAGAAAAAATTATCTAGTTGTTAGTCACTTGTGATTAATTCCTCATTATTGTTGGATGACCACTGTACAATCTCCCACAGGAACCGCCTGTTTCCCCTGGCTCTGTACAAATCAGGATTGAGAGATATCACTGCCAGGTCTGCTGGCTGCTGGGCCTCAGTTTGTTGTGATGGGATCCCACTGCATTTTCCAGTGTGTTACAAAAGACTGGAGTAGAAACTATATCCAGGCCATTCAGAAACTCTCTCCAGAGACAGCCCCTTCTTTCCCTCCTTTTCCTCAGTAAAAACCTCTCTTAGCAGTAGGTTCCTGGTAATGTTCTACCCCAAAGTCCTCAGCCCAAAGCTTTAGAAGGCACAACACCATTTGGGCCTCAGGACAGACAGTAACTGAACACAAGTTTCAGGGTGGAGGAGGTGCCTTCTCCTGTAGGGCATCTCAAATGTGAGCTTCTCAGTGTCAATCTCCAAGGACTGGTAACCATCCTGGTTTGGTGACACTCCACCATGGAAGAGTAGCACTTCTCAGTTTTAAGCAGCACTGCTCAGTTTTAAGTCTGCTGCAGAAAAACTTCAGGCTAGACACAGATGAACAGATCTTAGATTGTCTCTGTCAGATATGACAGGTCTGTCATATCAGAATCCTGCCCATCCACTTGCTTGTTTGAACAACAATCCATCTTTGTCCTCCAGGTATGTTTTTAGGGACAGCACAATAGTAAAGTACAAATACAAAAGGTATACCACACATCCTCCTGTCTTCTCAAGGGTAGAACAACTGTGTAGACCTCTGGTGAACATCATGAAGCCCAGAGCAGTTCCCCTCAGACTGGTCTCACCTGCCATGTTCAAGTCCCCATGGAGACTCAAGGTCTCACCTCCCACTTTCAAGTCCTTTAAGGAGAGAAGTTTCCATAGAGTGATTTGATTCTGGCAAGAAGGACAACTTTTTTGCATAAAGAAGCACATCTGTTTGAAATGGTTCCTAACCCCTTTTTGGCAAAGAGGTCAGCTGGGGAAAACCTTGTCTGCTCTCTGGTGGATTACTGAGGTGAGGGGGTGGGAAACAAGACATTAAGAGGAAGAAGTATATCCACACTTAGTTTTTCTCAAGCTGTGTTCCTGAAGAGAAAGACACCAAAATTAAAGCGAATAGAGCTTTATTTTCTTTGCTCTTTAACAGATCTGTGATTCAGAGGGTGTAATGTGAAAATGTTTGATTCTCTTCTGAAAGGACAGCTATGGCATATGTGATATTCATGAAAACCACTAGAATCTTGCAACAGCCTCTGAAAGCTCATCTATCTCCATTTACCAATTTTCTCCCTTCTTTTCCCCCATATAGTATCATCAGATTGCCAAGTGTCTAAGGGAAGGTGCCAAGTAGGTTGAAATAATTATTTCCATAGGGAAAGAAGTCATGTTTTTAAAGCATTACAAGGGATTGCTTTATTCTATTTTTTTTCTTAAGTAATATCAATTCAGTAATGAACATGAAGTGGAATTAGCTGAGATAAATGTGATACAGCCAAAGAAAAAATTTGAATAAATTTGGATAGAAGGGTTTCTGAAACTAGCCATACAGAAATGAAGAAAGTCATGTAACCAAGAGCAACATACTACAGATTTTTGTTCTAATTGTTAAAAAAATGTTCCCTCCCACTCTTGGAACTTCTAGTCCAAGTTTGAGCCTGGAGCAAATTTTTACAGTAAAGTTATAAACCCATGAAAACAGAGGTTTATAATGGAAACACTGGCACAATTCTAACTAAAGTGTTGTGCCATGGGGTGCCTCTATAATGAAAAAAGTCTCTGAGCTTGTATGCCAGCCAGAAAAGCTTGCAACACCCAAAAAAAATTGACAGAAGTAGATGAGACATCAGCAGTACCATTTCTGAGATAAAGCAAGCACACGAAGTCCTACACAGTAAAGGATTACAAATAAACAATTTGTCATAGCTTTGAATAAATTCAGAATAGGAACCATGCTTTGAGAAAATGATGGGTTATTAAGGTATGGAATTTAATATCATTGTCAATCTATAAAACTTTTACAACCTAGTCTTATTTGCACAGAGATTACATCCCCAAAGCTCAGTGCCAAAGACACATGTTAATAAGCTCACAACTTTTAATTAAGCAATATGTATAAGTAGATTCCCATTAAGCTGTGATTTGTGGGCTAGTTCATTACAGTGGGTTCCAGCCACCAGACACATATTCAATACAAATCAAGCAGCCTGCATATTATACAGCTTAATGTGAGCCTACTTGGGATATTTTATCACCAGTTCAGATTGGTGGTTCAGAGAACTATATTTTTTTCTAAGACTAGGGGCAGCGACCAGAACCTTATAATGACCCCATGTTGTTTTCTTAATGAAACTATCCATCTGAATTGTTTAGTTGCAACTGGTAATTATTCATACAGTTAATCATAGTTCTGCGATATACAACATGCATATGACATTCAGCCAGAAAACATTTGCTCTCATTTAAATTAAATGTGTAAAATAAGGTGCAGAAGAAGGAAATATGGATACTAAAGAATGAAACAATAAAAATAATTCACACATTTTACTCCAAAGAGAGTGACGACATTTTCCAGGTCTTGGAATAACTCTCTTTTGAGTTCCTGAATGATGCTAAAATTTCTGCACACAGTTTGTGACTTTGAGTGTCAAGTGAAATTTGTCTATCAGTTTTATTCTTGACAGTGTGCCATGCCATTTCACATTTTTCTTGCTTAGGCGGATTTTCCACTGATTACATCAGCAGTGAGAATTCTACAGCAATTTTATATACAGCCTTAAAAATAGGATGGATATTCCACAATATTTAACACTTTTTATTTTTTTGCAGGAGTTATAAGTTCATGGATCATTGGATCATCATCTAGGAGAAATTACTACAGTCAGGTTTCTGGAAAATAATACTTCATCATAGCATTTTCTTTTGGTATTCCTTCCATAACAATAAGTGAATGGATTAATTTGCTACACATTTACAGTTATC
The DNA here is from genome assembly GCA_013397375.1 of Toxostoma redivivum. NCBI lineage: Eukaryota > Metazoa > Chordata > Aves > Passeriformes > Mimidae > Toxostoma > Toxostoma redivivum. The sequence continues at coordinate 46,588 of VXBI01009664.1, forward strand.
GAGAGTGACAATTGTTTTTTGACAGCCATTTGAGTAAGGATGCTACTGTATTTCACTGTAAGGAAACATGCATTTTATTTACCAACTGATCTTTTCTCTGTAACCTCTCTTTAAACAAAATATTAAGGGTTGATTTTTAAAAAATTCATATTTTCTAGTTTGCTACTGAAATATTCTCTGAACAACCAATCTTAGATAATATAATGATACTACCAAGGGCTTTCCAGTATTTATTTGGGAAGCAGAATTTCCCATTGAGCCATTGAGGTTCATCTTATTCACTATCTTTTTAACACCAGCAGCTTAGCCATGAGGTTTTATTAAACCAGGTAGGGAATGAGACCCAGTAGAGGAGACTTCAGACTTAAAGAGAAAGGAGTGAGCTCCTGAGAAGATGTGAACTACAAATCAAGAAGACAAGGAGAGGAGAAAGATCATAATTAGCCATAGCCCTAAATGTAACAAGAATTTTTCAATCAATATGGTAAGCTGCTTGTAGCCAATTAAAAGACCATAAAGTAGGGACAATGCCATATGTAGATTAGGCTACTCTCATAAAAAGAGCCTTGAAGCAGAGTTGCATAGTTCATGAATTGATTTTGCTTGAAGGCCAAAGAAAAAGGAGCTGCAATATCTGAGTCCTATAGTATCAAACGTGATACCTCAGAAAAGTCCATTCAGTGCCAAATCAGTCAGAGGAGTTTTACACATCCCTTTTATACCAATGTTTTGCCTCACCTAACCATCTTTCCTAGGTTCATGCTGGTGCAAAACTATAATGAAGAAGATTTGAATTTGGGGTTTTTTTTATGATTGCATTATTTCTAAATAAACTAGAGCAATGCAGGCCAGGGAAAACATATACCTCTGCCTTCACTTTTAATCCACCCCTGAATCCTAGTAGTTTGCCTTTGCCAGCTCTACAGGATACAGAAGCATGGGAGGAGTGAGGAAACTACTCCAGAAGCTAAAGTGTTAAAAACAGCCCCCTGAAGCCTGCAGAGGAAGCGTGGAGTCAGGGAAAACACCCAGACATGTAGCTGTTGAGACAGGAGCAACATTACAGCCATTAAAATCAAATGTCAAAGAAGGAACAATGCCTATTAGCTTTTAGAAGCCAAAAATGAACAGTTCAGCTTTATCAAACAAATGGGTTGCACTATCCAATTACTAACTTCTGATAAGCACCATGTCAATTTTGAAATTGTACTGCTGAGCCCGTGGAGAAGAAAAAATAAATCCGAGTTATCCACATAACAAGGATAAAAGGAAGCCAAACTACTACAGTCCTGACCTAATTACCCAGGCAAATCACTCCCCTTTCTGGAACCTTGTAGAGCCAGTAGAAACACTGAAGCATTCGCTGACAAAGCTCTGACCTTGTAGGAAGCCCCTTTTCTTTCCTCCTCATGTCCCATCTGATCAGAAGTCTTGAGAACTCCTCTGACTGGGTCTCTCACTCAAAGCAGTATCTATCTCAGCATCTTTTTATGTCATCCTACCCAGGAGTATAAAATCTGGCACTGTGTATGGCCCAGTCCAGTGGGTTTCAGAATTCTGCAGCCTGCAGAGTGAGCACCACTCCTTATCCAGCACGCAGAATTTTGCACAGCCTCACAGAGCTGCTGGCACAGGTACTGGAGGAAACCATTATCCTATTTGCCTCTTAAGGCTGTAAGGACTCCTACCTATAGGTCTGATCTTATCATTCACAACATTAATAAATAAATAAGAAACACAGGACTTCCAAAGAAAACCTGATACCCACACACACAGAGGGCAGAAATCCACTTCAGTAACAGTTGCGTTGGATGAGGGAATGAGCATCATCCCCACCTGTCCTCACCACCTTTCTCCCAGAGATGACTGCACTCAGAACTGCTAGCAGAGTTGCTCATGTGAATGCTTTCTCACCTGTTTTGGCTAAACATGGCCCTGTGAGGCTTGAGCAGCTGGAGCAGAAGGTATTTGCTGCTCAGTCTGAAATGGGTGAGGGAAAGCTCCCATGGGAGCTTCTCCTGCATGAAAAAGCAGCTGTAGATGATCTCTTCAGGTGGCACAGCTGTGCTCAGAGGAGAGCATGTGTCCACAACAATAGCAAGGGTAGATGAGAAAAGTTAGAAATTAGCAACCTGAATGCAATCTCTCTTAGTCTGTGCTCACTATTTTCTTTTTGGACCATGTCATGCCTGTATCAGCTCTTTTGACATTCCTTCTAAAATCCCTCAGGCTGTCAGAGGGGCAGAGACAAGCCCTTAGCAAATACACTCAGCCCCAGACTCAGGTAAAATGTTGTGTCCCTGATAAGATAGAGAGACCTATCCCTCTATCTTATCAGATGCATGAGACCATTGGTTCATAAGGAAAATCAGCATTTAAGAGTTGTTGGTAGATCAATCTAATGTGGTACGTTTTCAGTGCTTGAAAAAGAGTGTGGGGATAGAATGGGGAGCAGAGGGGAATTGGGGGCTGCAACCTATTCCTGTCCACCATTTGTTAATGAAAAAAAATCCTGTGATGAAACCATTAAAAAACTTAGCCTTTTTCATCTCTAATTGGAAAGATATTATAAAAAAATGTAAAGCATGTTCTCTGATATTCAGAGCCACTCTCATATATTCAGACAGTATCTTTGGAAAAAACACAAAAGCCTTCAAACAGTTATTTTTTTATTCCAAGATAGAAAATAAAGATTTAAATAGCATCAACAACAGAAAAAAACTTTGGCAAGGTTTAAAATACAGAGCCTTGCCACTGAAATCTGTCCTGCTCTCATTCTGTACACATGAGCATACATATACATGCATATTCTTGCACTGATTTTAGATACAATCATAGCTGTTGCTGCTCCAAATTTGCTGTGAATTGTGAAGTTCTAAAAGTAATCTGAAACATGAAGAGGAAAAAATCCTTTTTTTTTTTCATTTTTATTATTTTAGTGTGTAGGGACTCCATGCCTTTGGAGTAAGAGGCTATTATAAATATATGTCATAGTGCAGATGAAGAAGTTTTCCAATTTCATTAACAAGTAGCAAGATCTGTGCATATACCTCCCATACAGAATGTCTTAGAAATATGCCCTATTATGTCTAGTTAAGTCAACCTTGTGTCATTATTTCATATTAGTGTATATGACAGGATTGGCATACCCAGGAAAGATGCATCAGAACCATTACATGCTAGCCAGGAAAATGGAAAAAGGAATTCTGTGTTTTGAAATCTATGTTAAATATCACGTCCTCAAATATGTTGAGAACGAAAAGTTCTATTGGTTAAAAAAAAATAATAATCTGTTAAGGTTTAAGGAAGTATTTTGAATAAAGCTCTAGTAAAACAGGAGGGGGGAAAAGCCAATTTTTGAGTGTATATTTAAGTAGAAAAAGACAGGGAGATGAGAATGAAAAGTCTACTTCATGAAGAGAAGAAATCATTGCTTAAATGTCTTGTTTTTTAACAGGCACAGATTTTTTTTAACAGATTTTTTTAAAGACTTTTTTTTTTCACAAGGAAACTTTTTGAAATTGGTTTCAATTTTGCAAAATATTTATTTCAGGACTAATATCATTATCCTACACTATTAATGGAAAGACTTCTGTTGCATAAGACTACACTGATTTCATTGAAGTGTTAAGCAGATGTTAAGCAAAAGTGGAAAGAGTATCTGTTTTGGGAAGATCATATAATTTCCACAGAACCTGAGAAATTTAGAGCCATGAGAAAACTCAAAACACCTCCAGTCAACATTTGTACTAAAAATAGGTTAACTACATCAATTCCTACATGTTTCTCTTTATTGTTGAGTTGATCTTGATTGGACATCAGCTGCCCACCAAGCTGCTCTTCTCCATAGCAGGACTGGGGAGGAGAAGATCAGACAGAAAAAAAAACCCTCATGGGTCAAGATAAAGGCAGTTTGATAAATTGGAAGCAAAGGAAAACAAGAGATTTTTATTCCCTACTTCCCATCAGCAGGCAACATGTGGCCACTTCTCAGGAAGCAGAGCTTCAGTACTTGCAGCAGTTGCTCCAGAACACCAATAAATAACAAATCATAAATAACAATTGCTGCCCTTTTTTCCTCATTTCTCTTAGCTGTTATTGCTGAGCAGGTGCCATATGGTGTGGAATATCCTTTTTTATCTCTTTGGGGCAGCTGTCTTGGCTGTGTCCCTGCCCAACTTGTTGCCCATCCCCAGTCTGGTGAGGAGGAGAATGTTGGAGAAATAGTGGGAGTGTGCCCCAGCAATGGCCTTAACACCAGCATGGCAGCAACACCTTCCCAGCTGCCAGTACAAAGAACAGCACTGTGAGGGCTGCCATGGGAAAATGGACTCCATGTCAGCCAAACACAATGCACTTCACAAAGAAAACAGCCTTCAAACCTAGCCATAAGAGAAAACTCAAAACAGGATTCCCCAAAGAATGAGAGTACAGGGAAAATTAAGGACTCAAAATAGCTTCATGCATAGGCTCATTGATCTTGTAATTTTTACATCTGAACTGCAATTTTATCTCCTTCTAACATTTGATCTGGCTGGTAAAAATTAATCTGTGGCTCAGACCTTGGACCATCTCCTGCATGTGCCATTCCCAAAAATTTTGTGTATAGCTCCTGACTCCTGTCTAGGAGGTGGCAGTGGCTTAGAAATGGTTTGAGGCGGCTCAGAAAGGTTTATTCACATCTTCTATGTGATCAGACAACAGATTTGAGTGTCTTCCAATGCCCACTGCTTTGGAGGAAATAATGTTGCTACATGATATAAAGGCAGCCCTCAATGTCAAAACCTCTTGTGCTGTAAATTCTCACATCTCCATTGTCTTTAACTGAGCAGCCAAAAGTGCTTTTGCTGAGGATCAGGCTCCCCATCTTTAGATTACTGGATAATAATATCCTATCAAGGAGATATAAGAGGGAATCAGAAAAGCTCATCAAAATGTTCGGTGACATGGCAGCAGATTTATGAGAAAAAAAGATGTCATTATAAAGACAGAAAAAAAAGGAAAGGTCATATTCATTAGGGAGGAAGGAAGACCTTAAGAAAGTACAGGAAATTATCGATTTACTAGCATTTTGGAGTTTTGTTGTTAAGAGAGAGGGAGGATTTCTTAGCACATTTATTAAAATGAGGTACTGTTTCTCTTTATTTTTACATTTTCAATCTTTTTATTATCATAGCAATATGTCTTCTACTGCTTCCTTAAGCATTAACACTGGATTTATTTAATAAAACTGAGGACTGAGCATCACTGAAAATACTGTTTCCAATGGAATTCTCTCATGCTGTGATTGGTGAAGTGCTAAGTAATTTGCTTTTAATGCTAGCACATACCACTTAGCACTATATTTAACTGAATGATGAAAATCACTCATTTTTCATCCCCTTGCTTAACTGGTGCTCAGTGTAATCTATCTACTGTACTGGTAGCCTAGTGCCAGATATATTCTAATAGACCCTGCTCTCCAATCTACAACAAGCATTTTAATTTTTAATTCATAGTTATGTCTTTATCCTTTAATAGAACAGAACTACAGATGGGGAGTATGTTTTAGATAATAAGAGCACAGTAGGTACCCAGGGAAACTACACCACTAAAAGGATTCTTTATTTACACTTTTCAGTAATGACTACATATATATAGCTACACAGGAGAAAATTGTTGCAAAGGAGCACTGCATAGACAGGCAATTACTATCCAACTATAACTGAGCATTATGGATGATGCAGCTGATAAGAGCAATTCAGAACATAGTTTCAAAGCCAATGCCACCCACTGCACATTGACCAACAAACATGGAAACTCATAAGATGCAAATAATCAAAATTAATAGGTAGGATACTACACTAAAAAAATAAGGTAAATTTACCTAATATTTAAACATATTTTCAATTCAGCTTTCACGAATATGTAATGTGCAGAATTGTATATCCTAGATCAAATGAAGGTCAAGGGAGACATTTTAATATAACTGGAGGAATAAAAGTGGTCAGTCAGGTCCTTTATGCTGAGCAAAGTTTCAGTACTGAATCCACATTTGTCAGAAAAATCAACACAATCCTATCACAACTGAAGCTATGGCAGTTCCAGACATAAAGTCAGTCCCACCATGAGACTAAATTCCAACACTGTATTACCAACACAAAAGTTAAAATCTCACAGAACCAGACTGGGATATCACTCAGCGGTGAGAAACCCAGGGTATAATATTGCCCAAAGGGATTTTTACAATTATAGTCAGTCATCTGAAAGTCAAAACTGAGGCCAAGAAGATGCACATAGTGAGATGCTGCCCATGGCATCATAGTACTGTCACCCAGAAACTGCAATATGTTACTGAGGGGTTTCTCTTCAGTTAGTTTCTTTCCCAAAGTTATGTAGAAAAGTTGAAAGTGTCAACGGGCAAAGCAAACATTAAAAGGCAATTTTATTCTTGCTATGACAGAGAGAAGTAATCCAAGTAATATCTTATGCAATAAAAGCCACAAAAATCACATCAAATCTTGTAGATATTCAGTTTTTTAACACTATTTCTGTCTGGGTGTAAGTCATAAAATAACCACAGAATATGCACACACATACAAATAAAATGGAAAAAAGGAACAAAAACAAGAAAAGAGGTGAAAGCCAAACAATTATTATGCATACCCAAATTAAAACTGTGCTCAAGAGTGACATTTAAATCTTCAGATTACTACCTAATGTAATTTAATGTTTATTCAGGTGGATGAGAGCTATAGGTTTAATGCTATTAATCAACAATGCTCAAGATATTGGGTAAGATCTTACATAGATAAATGCATCTGAATAACTTTTACCATAGCAGTGTGAACCAAGAGACAACAGAAAATCATAACATGCTAGAAAAATGTCTCTAATTCCTATCTTAATTGACTACAGAATTCTATATAAATGATTCAAAGTAGCACTAAGTTTCTTCCCTTTTCCAGATTCATTTTCAGGACAAGAGAAGACTGAATCAGGATGCTGGCAATCTGCCCTGTATTTCTCCATTTGTCTCTGAATTTGATAGCCTGGCATGAGTGATTTCACTTTTCTTGCCTGTGTTCCCCTTCCACCTTCTTCTGTTGTCTCTTACAGTTCTTGCCTTTGGGGCATGGACAATTTCTGATACATTTGTATGGAGAATAGGCACTGACTGGTTCTAGCTAAAGAGAACTGAGTGGTTCTAAGTTTAATACTTCTAAGAAACCATGAATATAACCTCCAGGTTGCTTTAAGCTGCTGTAGCTCACAGAGAAGCAAAACCTCAGAAAAAATAGCTTATTGGATCTTGTAAATTTTGCAAGTTGGGACTTGGCTACAGAACTGGTGGACAAAGCCTTCATTGCTTCTCTTCTGGGTGTTCACTCATCTTGAAATTATAATAGCATTGTGCTTTGAACAATTACTGAAAACACTGTCAATGTCTTAGTCATGAAACTTGTTTGAAAGACAAATCAGCAACTTTTTCCCACCACAGCTAACAAGTGCAAGCAAAGCTGAAAAAGTAGAAACAAGCAAACCTGAGAAATCTAGGAATGTCCCACAGCTGTGAAGGGGAAAAAAACTTAAATGAAATAATTAGGTTTGCATGATCCAAGCTGTGATCTGATCCCTTGAGTTCACCACAGTGCACGGCTTGTCAAAGCCACAGAAGAGCTACGAAGGGAGCATTTGCAGGACAACACTGCATGGGCAGAGATGTGGCCATCAGAAACATCCATCCTATCAGACAGTAGCCATACCATGGATGGGGATCATGATGTAAACAACTTCACGGGCCATGTGTTACTGCAGGAACTAGCTCTGGTCAGAGACAATGCGATTTCCTGAAGATTAGAAAAAAAGATGTAGAGAAAGACATGATGCAAATACACCAACGGCAGTTTATGACCTCCCTCCCCCCAAAAAAGGGGTATAGGAGCAAGAGCCCATACACTAAATTTACCAGGTTTCCTTAAAAACACGTGTCTTTTGTGGTCATGTGAACTTTCCAAGGTTTCTCTGTTAGCAAACAAGATTACTGTGAATTTAAAAGTAACACAAGGTGCATTTAACTGAATTTTACTCCTTAAAGGGCATTGGAAAACTGATAGTGATAGGACTCAGCTGAGAGCAGAGATTTTGTGGAGCCAGCTACAATGAGCCTTGATAAGCAACAAGAGGAAATTGATATCTCATAATAACAGTGATGCCTAAGGACACCCAGCGTGCTCCGTAGCACTCTGTCATCAAACACCCTGATGCTACCTTTGCTCAGGTGCAGCTTCACTGCAAACTTGACATAATTGTTCCACTCTGCATGTACTTCTCTAGGCACTGTGAGGGGGCCAGCGGCTCTCAATACACAGTGGAAAACACAATACAAGTCTGAGAGATTTGGACTTCTGTACTTAGACCAGTATGTCTGGACACATACCTAAATATATGGAATGATTTAAGCCTAAATTAGATCGCTCTGGATTCCATAACTGTATTGAGATTCTGAATGGAAAGCATGACAGTGTTTGGGTAAAGGACAGCACTTCAGTCTTCAGGATTCTTGCAACAGCTGATGAAACTACCCAGGGATGAAGACGCATATGAAAACACAACTGTGAAATTTCAGCTGCCACTGATCACACCCTAGCCTTCCCAAAATAAACTGTTTTAAAATTATTTGCTTTTTTTCTGTCTTTCCCATAATTTTATGCTTAGGTATCTGGATTATTTTTCATCTAGGTATAGAAACTGAAAATAATACCTTTCCACCTTGCTGTACCCTTTTTCCTCTCCCTCAGCTTGATACGTGTAGATGTACATTGCACACTGTCCTTTTCCCTTATATGCTCCGGGTCTGTGCTCACTTTACACAAAAGACTTTCCTCACTAATATCACCAAATGCCTGAAAAACAGAACAGACAAAACCAACATATTATTACGGCAGCATTCAGTGAAATATCAGAGGGAACATAGATGACTTTGATTACCCTTCCCCACCCCTCTCTTCTTGCTTTCAAAATATCACAGCTTAGAAGCTTTTGTGTGTGTGAAATTTTATTCTGTCATACTAATAACCCAGCTTTGCAGCAGCTTATGGTTTAGTTTTCATGGTTCAGTTCCACTCCTGGGTTTATAACAATTTTTCTAACAGTTCTGCCAAAATATTATAAAGTAAAACTTGCTGTAAATGTATTCACTAATACAGATAGAGCAGTGAGATTAACAATTTAAACACATGTGAAATGTGAATTCACCTAATTTTTCTCACTCTAAATGCTTTAGTAAAACAATGGAATGGGGATTTTTACGCTCGTTGCTTTTCATAATTTCTTCTTATGATGTTCTTGACACATGGAGATTTGAATGAATAAAGAATATACACTTAAAGAAGGAAATCATGGCCCTGAGGAGGAGATGTTATAGGACTGGAAATTGCTTCTAAAGCCAAGGCACTGCATCAGATTCAGCTGAGTCATTAGTAGTTACCACATCACATGTCAGATCCTCAGCTTGTGTCATGTGGGTGGCATTTTGCACAAGAGTGCTCTGACTGCAATTGTTTTCATGTCTTGGAGTGCCTATGTAAGAGAAATTTTGCTCTGATGAATTTGAGCAGAAATAAAATTTCAGATATTGAGAAGTAACTGAGCTCAGCTCTGTCTAGCTGCTGTTACTCAAATGTTAGCATGAAAAAGCAGGTTGATCCAGTAATACAGTAAGATCTTAAAGATTTTTGCTATTCTCAATCTAGTTTAGGACAGCTATAATAAATTTTCCAAACACAAGTACATGTAAGGGAATAATCTCCAATTTCTAAGTCTTAGTAAGACTTGTTTCTATGCAAAAAAAAAGAGGATAGAGGGGATATTTAGAGTTCACTGGAAAAGCCTTTCCTTTGGTGCTGGTTAACACATACCAAGAGCTCTTCCAAACCTGATGATTCACATATCCAGCATGTCTGACTGAAGCAATAGGAACCCTTTGCTACAATTAAGGTGCTATCATTTACCTGTATACTTTAAATTGAAGCTTGTATAGATATGTCAGATTTCTAAACTTGATCAGATGTTGTGCAGAGTTACATTCTTAAATTAAAGTCCAAGTTGTTTCTGAGAGTGACTTAATAGCAGTAACCTTATGGCTAATCAACCATGTAGTAAAGTTCACTGTGCACTTACTGCAGTGTAATTATAAAGTGAGCAAAAATATAATTGATGCATTTTGTCAATCTGTGTAGCTGCAAGGTACTTTTTCAAAGGTTATTTTTTTATTCAGATAAAGCAAGTTAATGCTGTTTTGGCAATTATTCTTTGACTTCAGAGATTTTACTGCTGATTCAGGTAAAACTGTGATAGATGAATAAAGATTAAAAATGTTTAAAAGTACAAAATACCTTCTGCAACAATCAGTGGCTCTGCCCTTTCAGCATAAAATTGTTCTGAAACCCACTGAAAATACAGAAAATCTTGGTGTTTAAAGTGAGATTAAACTGAAAGATGTATTTTTTAATACAAAATAACATTTTTAAAGTACCCCTTAATTATCATCACTGCTGTTTGTTATATAATACAACTAGAGAGCTATGGCAGCATTTTTCCCTTGAGCACTGGCTCAGACTGAATGGGTGTGCTTGAACTTGTTTCCATTCCTTCTGCAAACAACTGAAGGAAAGAGTTCTAACTCTTCAGGACCCCAAGAAAAAAGAAGTTAAAATTTCCATGAAGATAATATATTTGTGTATGTGTTGGTTGGGTAGGTAACCCTTGCTCCTCGCCCCACATTCTCTGCAAGCAAAAAAAAAAGCTGGTATGATTTAAAATTGAATATCCATATACAGAACAAGGCTATAATGCTGTAGTTCTGGTATTTCAGTAATTTTTTGTTATCTGAAAGCCAGTGAGTCCTGCTGAATAGGTCCAGTCTCATTCCTTTCCTGGTCCTCCTATCAGAGCACAGACAGCACCAGAGATAAACAGGACATAGCCACTTGGAAGAAAGAAATCTTTTTCCACGTGATTCTGTGACTTTCTGGGCTACTGAGTATATAAAATCTGAGATTTGTAGAACACTAGGGAGGGTGGAAATGGCCACATGCTACAAGACTGCCTCCTGCATTTCCATTCTGTTGCAACAGTCTTGACTGCAGCTGATAATAAATTCACAATTAATAGACCCAGCTTCCATTTAAAACTATACTGCAATTTACTAAAAAAACAAACAAACAAACAAAAAACAAAACAAAAACAAAAAAAAACCAAAAAAACCCAAAAAAACAAGGACCTAATATTGTACTTTATAGGGAAAACAATATGAAACAGAAGATATGGAGAAATACCTTCTGCTTAGCTGAGACACATTGTACTCATGATTCATGATTCAGAGAGGCATTGGCTTACCCACCACAAGGGCAAGAAGCAACAGACTGGGTCCATTTCAGGACAGGGTTTACGTGTCACATGTGAGATGAGCAGGATCAATTTCAGAATGAAGCATACAAGCACAAGATTTCTCCAGGAAATCTCTTTTCCTTGTTCTCATCCTTTCAGTGGGACCAAAAGCGCTGCCTGGACAACTAATTCCTTTCTTAAACTGATTATCTTTAAGTGAATTATAACATTAAAGGAGAAATATATACTGGCAACAATAACTTAAAACAGTCTGGTTTACTTCTCATTTGAAGTGAAACTTGCCTTACAGCCATGACCCTCCACAAAAGGGCTGTAAGTCTGCAGGCTATACTGACCCGACTGCATATGTCCATGGGAGTATCCCTCAGCTGAGTTGGTAAAATGTGTGATTCCCAGCTGAATCTCAATGCATGTGAGTGAGATCATTCTCCCACCGAATGCAGTTGCAAAGTATATAATGTTTTCAATGGGACAAGATTAAATCTCAGAATTAGGCAGACAGCATGTGGTAAAGCCTATTCAGCCCATAAGTATGTATACACCTGCATGCATTAATCACTCTTCTGTGGGACAAACCTTTCCTGTTAATCCCTGCTTTTATAAGAATTTCCAGGAAATCAGCTCATGGTTGGTTTGAGCTGGCCATGTTTGTGGATGACCTGACATGATGCTGCTGAAGCCAGCCAAAGTGGGTCAGTTTACACCAAGTAATTACCTTTGCCCAGCCTCTCCCCTAGCCAAAACATCCTCACCCACTCCCCACAGCTGACCCAGTTTACAGAAAAGCCAGAGCTGTGCTGCTTCCTCCCAGTGTCTGGTGAGATGCGGATGAAGTCATGAGGTAGTGTGCCAACCTCAGGTACTGTGCTGGAGCGATCCTCCCTCTTTCTCTCCTCCACCAACCTTTAGTGACCAATGAAGTGAGATTCTTCATGAAAACAGCACGTGGGGCTTTTGCAGTACTTGGCCAATTTGTTCCTTTAATGAAACTAGGGGTAGAAGAAGATGCACTCCCATCCATGCATAAACTGTGCTGGAGTCAACTGCATGGCTTATGCACACACAGGGATAAAAAATAGGGCCCAATATTCATAGCAACACTGTGTATTAAAAGAAAAAAAAAAAGAATTTGTGGAATTAAGAATAAAATATGAGGCAATTTGTTGATTTGCCCAGGGAATATAAGAGAGCAACAAATGTGTAGATTATTCTAAGGTTGTTGTTTTTTTAGTGTCATTATCAGATCCAAGAACTGTATATAAAAGCATGCGGTCCTTTACATGCTAAAAGTATAGTTTGCTCAAACGATTGTAGAATATTCAGTATTCTTAAGATTAAATAGCTGAATATTGCTTCTGAAGGAACAGCTGTCAGCTTAAATCTAAAGTCTAGTTTGTTTACTGGCTGTATTTTATATCTGTTAGAAAATGACACCAAATGGCAATAAAATTGTTGTAAGTATTCTACTGGGGACTATAAATGCCCTTTGGTTACAGTGTACATATCTTTAAACATAATTCCAGTATATTTTCCCTAGAATTATGTTAAATATGTAAAAAGCCTTTTCTCATAAAGGTAAAAATGCTAGATGTTTCCAAGCTGTAATTTAGCATTAGTGTCAAGATTGCTTCAGAAAATAAGCTACGGTTACTGTTTCATTCTTTTTAAGTGTCACTCAGCATACCATATCTGATCTTGTATTCAAAATAAACTTATATGATTTTATTCACTTTTCCAGAAGTGCAGGAGGGTTTAGACATAATTTATAGCATATGGATTGATGTAAATAGCTTTAACTAAGTAATTGGCTACTCACCTACGCTGTCTTATCCTATTACTGCTAGGTACCTTTCAAGTAATTAGGGAAAACAGATCTCTTTTATCCAGGAAGTTTAAATTGGATGAATCCTTGACATTTGTGAAGGCTTATCTGATAGATAAAATCGTACTATACAAAAACTTTCTCTATAATGCTGAGGTTTACTAGGCCTATAATAAGAAACTGATTTTTTGTTGAGTTAAAGTGACTTATCTTTGCCTGTTTAATAAGAAATCAACTCCAGTCAGCAAAAGTCGAGATAAAAATCACCAAGTTGGTGTTATCACCATGTAGGCAGCAAACACGTACCACTATCATTAACTTTTCTGTGCATGGATTTCAAATATGTTTAAAATGCTAAAATTCAATAATTTCCTTTATATTACAATAACATCAGATTAAGGAATACCGAAAAGCATGAAAAGTGATTTATTTTGGGAAGGTCATTCCTTGGTTATCCAACAGTTAAACTGAATTACTATAAAGGAGAAATATATTATAAGTAAAAAGGAAAATGATTTTTACTGCATGTGAATTCTTTGAGTTTTACAATGCTTATGATAAAAAGACTGCACCTACAAGTTTAACCTCTATAATTTTTATGTTGCACATTTAAAAAAAAAAAAATCTTTTTATTTAACATTTCTAGGGCAATTTATACATGTCACCTTGTACTTAATGTACCTTTTAAAACAATTAGTTTTACCTCATCCCTATGAAACCTATAAAACTACTTTTCATACCAGACATGAAATTTCTAGTTATACCAGGAAATCTGGACCTCTAATGGGAATACCGCACATTAAGAAATAGGTATTGTAAAGAAGCTATTACTTAGAGGACATTTATTCCTAGCTAGTGCACTTCTGCACACAGCTCTTACAAACTGGCTTTGCTGACTGGGAAAAAAAAAAAAAAAGAAAAGAAAAGTAATTATTATTAAAGTGAGTTTTGGCTCCTTGGATAAAATTAGGTTCACATTTAAGTGATTTGCTGAATTTGGGCTCTGAGAAAATCTTGCTTTCACTGAAATACGAGAGTAGGATGAGGCTGTAAATATGAAGTGAATTCCTTACAAGCATCCAAGGACTTCACAGCAAGATTATGCAAAATTCCTCTTATGCCTGTCAAAGAATATCTGCAGATACAGAAACATATCTGAAGGTAAAATCACCAAGAGTTGAGCACATGAATCTGAGGTAGAATTTGGCATGGTGATTTCAGCTCTCATGGCTGTTCTCATGTTCCTGTGTTTGGCAAGAGAAACACTGCCCCAGATCTCGCCAGCCTGCACACACTCCTCATTTAGCTGAATGCTAAGAATCTCCTGCTTATGCTGGTGCTGCCCTCTGAACGATGCCTATATTTGCACGTATTTTTTCAAAGTTATTATAATTCCTGTGTTGTTTTCTGCCAAATTTCTCATTTCCTCCTATTAAATATATTATTTTTGAAGAACACCCACCAAAACCAATACCCATCGTGATGTAAATGTCACAAAGAATTAAATATCTGATGGACAGATCTTAATCCTCAAATGCCTGAATTCATGAAGTTCCACTGTAGTATTTAGGAATAAGTGTTATGGCTCTTTCAGGTATGATTCCTGAAACTTACAGATATTAAAAGTCAAAGTATTTTCATTTTGCTATCTTCAGAGTCACATGCCTTCAGAGTTTCTTAATAAAAGTGAACAAACAAAAATTTACACGGAAATAATTACATTTTCACATTCGGTATGGTAATGTAATAAAAAGGGGAATTGTTTCACAGGAAGAAGATGCATATAACCCCCAGTTCCTAGATGCTGTTGAATTACTCATTGCATTGTGCAGTTGTACAAGAGCACTAGCCCATCCAGAAGAACAAAGTAAGTGAAAATTGATTGTTTTCTTACTCTGTGGATGCTGCAGACTGAGTAGATGTATATACAAATGTAGGACACACCACAGTTGCCACAGATCACCCCTGTTCACACAGGTCATGTTCCTACAGTCCCAACACAACATTTCATACAAATATCTTGTCTCTAGTGAGGAGAAAGAGGCTTGCTGATCATAAAGAAAGAAGAAAGGCAGCTGTCATTTTTATGACACAGAGAGGGAATAGATAACACTCTCTGCCCTTGTCAATATGGAAGAAAAGCCTTCCCTCCTTTACCACTGCAGGAAAGGTGAGGAGAGGAATGAAAAGCAAAACAGGAACTCATCTTGTTTCTTTTGGTGAAGTGTTGTTCCTATTCTAGAATAAAACAAGATAAGATTGTGAAATTACATTATGTAGGTAAACTTCTGGTAAGGAGAAATCTTATTTACACCAATGGGTGATCCAATGGAAGCTGATTAAATTTGGAATAACAGGAGACTTCTGACCAAATATACTATAAGGATCCAGAAAAATCTTTCCATTGAGTCACTGGGAGCAAAATACCTAAGATAGACAAGGGTTAGGTAAACAAATTACGTGAGTCTTTAGAGCAGCTCTAGATAGTCAAACTGAAAATCCTTATACACAACAAGTTGTCAACAGAGGGAGCAAACTGAAAAGATTATTCCAAGAAGCCCATGTGCCTTTCATCTCCTACACTCTTAAAAATTATACATAACATTGCAATGCACCCTTCAGCTCCAAAACAATTTTCTTACCCCACCCAAGTACCCCTGCTTGTCTAGCTGCAGAAAAGGGGGAAAAAATGTTCCTGAGGGGTGACAACAGCAGCAAGTGGTAAAGGTCAGGTGTATTTTTCCTCATGGCAGCAAGCTTCTCACTTGTCAGTGTATAGTTTTAAAATTCATTACATATTCCTAATTTGGAACTGAAGTAGAAAGCCTTGACCTATAAAACACACAAATGTATAATTACATCTGTTATCAACTAAATGTAAGATCTGTATATGGGCTTTACTGCAATTATTAGTTAAGCACATTTCTTACATGTAATTGCATTTAGATCTACAAGTAAAAATGCTGTAAAGAATGCATTGATCTCCTAAATTAGATGTGCAGCTTTCAAGACAATGAGGTGAAACTCAGTCATGGATTTTAGGGATAGGCTATGTTATGATCTGGTGTGGGAAACTATACAGAAGTGGCTTGAGCCATCCACATTACACATTGCTTACTTTGTGGATGCTGGAAGCTTCTCAAAAGCTCACCTCAGAAGACAAAACTGCAAATGTGTATGAGAACACATTTCTTCTCTCTCAGAAGTACGGAACAGATTAATGAGCTGAAACAGTGCACTGGGTGAAGATTGCCTCAGGTGTTCAAAGACCCTCCTTCCAATGCCTGGTGGAAGCTGAATGAAACCTCACCACTGAAAAGCTGAGAAGAGCTTAACTGGGAAAAACCATTCTGCAAAAAGCTACACTTGTAACAGGCAGAAAGCAGGAGTTGGGCTGCCTGGTCGACCTCCAACATGGAAAAGGTGTTTTAGCAAAAGTCTAGGCAATTATTCACAGGAGGAGTTTCTTCAACAGACTTGGGCATGGACCTGGATTTGCCAGTTTCTTTGTTCCAGTAATTAAGTTCTACTTCATGTAGGCCACATGCCTTCTCTTGTTTTCTTTGGCCAGCTTGAAGACTCCAGTGTCTTCACTCGAGTGAATCACAAGTTCCCCGGGCAGAAAATAATGTTTGAAATCCTTGAGGACAGTTTCCTTTAAATTAAATTTCCTTTAAAAAACCAAGTAGGGCAAAGACATTAAGAATAAAATCTTTAATGAAGAAAACAGCCTTGAAACATTAAACAAAGGAGCAGAAGCAATGTTTGCCTCATGCTGGAAAGATGTATTTGAACCTTCACCTTAGAAGTGCGTGGATGAAAACATTGTGTTTCATCACCACTTGTGCCAGTTTTAGTAAAAAGATCACCATAATGATGCTCCCACTTCATATCTGGGTAGGCAAAGTAATATTGTTTGACTCTACTTTGTCTTAAATGCCAATCTTTTTCTAAGAGTCTCTCAACACAAGACCAAAGGCAAAAAGGAAATGTTCCTCTTCAAAGCACTTAGAACAAAAATGGCAAGGCAATGAACAAAATGCAGCCCATGAAACAAGTAATGGGTGATACGCCTCTTTAATAACATCCTGTATTGTATTTTAGTGCACAAGCTGCTGAAATGCTGACAACATTTAAGATTCAATCTAAAACCTGCAAGATACCAGTACGTAGTCTAACTGTGCCTTAGCTCTGTGTATCTGAGTACAAACTAAGTGAATGACTATACTTGTAGTAATAGCTGTCCATTAAATGTGCACAGTACTTACCTCGTATATTTATATAAATATAATTCCTGTACAGAATGACCTTATGTGGTTCTAAGGGATATATATTTGTAAATAATCTCTATGTGTGTAGTTTCAATGTATATCTTACATAATTGCCTTTAAATGGCTCTATAAACAATCTGAAATTGCTACTTTGCACTGCAAAAGGATTAACTCATTGATTATACACTACTGTTTAGGAGTGAGGTCTTCCTATGGAAGCTTTAAGTGTGTATTTCAGGCAGGGTCAGGCATGGCCTATTTTCCTCTTGTGGCTGTGACCTAGTTCTGAAAAGCACCCCTTTTCCTTTAGAGCCTGGCAGCCAGGAGCCTGCTTGCACCTACCTCAATGATAGCCCCATCAGGCAGCCTGAGGAAGTGCCTGTAGAGCTCCCGGGAGCCGCTGAGGTGAACCGTGTAGACACAGATGTGAACAGTGGTGCTACCTTTCCAGCCGGCTGCAGCGTCAGGGATTTCATCCTGGTGCCGGAGGTCACAGCTGGAGACACCAGGCTGGCTGGCGTGGTCCTTCCAGATGTAATCAGACACTGCCACCTAGTGAAACACAGCCCCCCCCCACCAAGGACACACACACACACACAGAGCCCCCACCCCCCACCAAAGGAACATATTTAATTAACTTCTGGCAAGAGCTTAACCGATTTAAAATGATTTTACAATAAATCTGCAAAGCCTGTACCATATGCAGTGCTCGCACACAGTTCTCTACTACATATTTTTTTATGACATAGATCTAAATAGAGGAGATAGACAAATCCCTAGTGTATATTCTATAAAGTTAATTCTGCACAGATGAAGCTGTAATTGACTCCCGTATTAACCAAAAGTAGGGAGATCAAGCAGGGTAGGTTAAACAATAAAATGGCAATGCTGATTAGGGGAAAAAAAAAAAAACAGCTTCCCAAGAATTTTGTGAGCGAGTATTTGTATTTCTCTCTCTTTGAGAAGCCTTTGCTCCTGTACCCACAAGCACTTTTTAGACTCTGATCTCTGTAAAATATTAAAATAACCTTGTGCTGCTAACTGAATTGCAGATGAGGCAGAGTAAATAGGGTGTATTTTAGGGCATTGCATAAAGCTAGTTTATTAACAGTCACCTAGCTTCCTAGTTTGCTCTAAACATGTCTGGTTCGGTAGGTTTTGTATCCCCCTACATCAGTCAGAATTTCGATTTAGCCTATTTCATATTAATTCTTTACACAGGCTGAGCAGAATTCAAGACTTCAGACGGATCGTGGCACAAGGCTTAAGCATTCTTTATCCTTAACTAGAAATGATGATGAGAAGCATTATTTTTACCCCTGAAGTGCAAGCATAAGCTTTTTAACCCTCCACTTCTGCAAGACCTTTTAGTCATTTTCTCCCATGAGATGCTACTCCTGTTTGTGGAAGGAAGGAATTGGTGGTATTGGTACATCCTTACAATACATCAGCATGCTCTTCCCAAACACTTCTATTTAATGTAGACAAAATACCACTTTTGCTGGCCTAGCATTTGTGTTTTCTTTCAAGAATGTGTATTACACTGGCAGAAATGATTGGAACTTACAAAGCTAGCTAAAGAAAAGCTCTCATTTAAGATAGGTACATCAAAACTTTCTTCTGTATAGTCTTGCTTTTACTTTTTGCTGAAATGAAGAGCTCAGATTCTTACAAGATATCTCAAAAACCAGATACAAATTTTTCCCCTCACTTGGGAAAAGTCAGATTTAGCTCAGTTTGCTTGTGTTCCAATTCCCATTTCCTCAGCTGTTCTTACGCATTACAAGGAATCCCATAAATGGCACAGTGTGCCAATGCCACGATCCTGACGTGCATGCTGCTATTATGAGCCACTGCCTTAGGAGAGGATTTGTTTTAGGTGAATTAAGAAAGCAAGAACATATATAGGAAATTATCTCCAACTCTTTTCCAGGAACGACAGAACAATAGGATACTTCATTTTAGCCTCAGCTTCCATTTACATCAGCCCTAACCAATTTTTTTTTTTACATTTTTAAAAAAGGAAAGGTCATCTGAAATTTAAGGTAGAATAAGGACAGTCTGAATTTTCCACACCAGAGTCTCTGGGGTTCAAAGGCTTTCATTCAGGACAACATGTTAGGAACATACAGAAGCCCTAAGGACGGGACAAGCCTGTATTTTCTTCTGTCTACCACACAAGGCACATGCTTGTATTACACAGTGTCTATAAGAATTAATGTGGCCAGTGGTCTCAAGAAAGCAGGGAGGCAATTTCCATTGGTAAAGTGTTGGCTTGAGCACAGAGGAGCTGCTGTAAGAGCTGACACACCACCGCCCCTGTAGTGGTTACTCTCCTCTCTCATCCCAATGTCTCACTACCAGAATTTCTAACTTGTCCAACTCAAGAGCACCAAGGCTTTCCTGGCCTCATGTCTCCTCCCTGATTTATGGCTTCAGGAAAGATAAATGCTTGAAAAACCCAGCTCAGAAACTCAGTCTTCAGGAAACACAGCAGCCAGGATCATCTCTGTCACGATCCTCCTTTTATGCTAGATGCATTTTTCCCTGCATTGCTAGCTTCCTTTATTGAAAGTGTTTTCTTCCCTCCTGAATTAGTCCCATGCTTTCCCCTGCTTCTTGTCTGACCTTTATCTTGCTTCACTTTCACTTAATCTTCTTGCTCTTCTCTTGTGTTTGTCCTTATCAACTACCAAGGGGCTTATTTACTGTGTGTTTTGCAAGCCATGGGTATGAAC
The DNA here is from genome assembly GCA_013397375.1 of Toxostoma redivivum. Classification (NCBI taxonomy): domain Eukaryota; kingdom Metazoa; phylum Chordata; class Aves; order Passeriformes; family Mimidae; genus Toxostoma; species Toxostoma redivivum. The sequence goes on from VXBI01009664.1 coordinate 66,810, forward strand.
CCCACATCCTTCTTTGCAGCTCTTTTTTACCCATTTGAGCTGTGAGCTCTGGGGGCAAAAAATATGCATTCTTGTCCAGCACAGGGGAGAGCATGGATTTTCCACTAATTTCACACAAATAAATTACCACCTACTTTTTCAATCAGTGCCAGATCTGAGTGTAATTTTCAACATAGAATTACTGTGAGGAAGCCAAAGCCATATTATTTAAAACTTTGTGCCTGAGAAAGCCTTCACTTTGCCAGGGCAAAGACCTTCTTTGGAAGTTCTTGACTCTGGGTGCCATTCCCAGGGCACCATATCCATATGGGACCAGGTATGGCATCAGAAGTCTGTCTTCCTGCCCAAGAGCAGACAGTTCTGCAGGATAGTGGGAGGGCACAAACCCATCTGATCTGTTGTCACATTTCAAGATCTGGTGAACCCCTTCTGAGGACATTGGTGTGACTAGCCAAGAGAACATGAGAACATGATGATATTGTTCTGTATGTCCTCCTCCCTGCTTCCTCCCCCCCAAAAAAAGCACAGATTGATCATCTGACAACTGAAAGAGAAAAGGCACCACCAGCACTGATGGTGCTGTGGTAAGTTGCATAGCCTAGGTCTGGGGTAGGCACTAGAAAGGAAGGAAAGAAGACCCTTTGCTGGAGCATCACTCTTTAACTCTTCCTCAAAGTCACCTGGTAGTGTGAGTTTGCCTGAAGGCAGACTCTTCAATATGTGGAGGGATATAACATTGGAATACCACTGCCAGGAAGGAGGAGCAGCTCTGTTTGTGGCTGTGGATTTAGAGACCCCAGAACAGAAGGACCTTTCTCATCCCCCCTTGCTGGCACCATCTGCAAGTGTTTGGCAGACAGATGTCCACTGCCTTGAAACTCTCAAAACACATTTCTGTGAAGTGATAGGTCACTAGAGAGCTGCTGTGGCCTACATAACCTGAAGTAAGCTCCAAAAGTAAACTCTACTGTCATCTGAAATTTCTATCATTAAGTTAATCAAAAATGTCCATTCATTTCTACAGGAATACAATATGAGTTAGTAAATCCACCGAGACAGGCTAGTCAAGAGACTGTGCATATAGGACATGTCAGAGAAACTGAAGTTAGCAATGATCTAGATTCACAACGGCTGACAAGAAACCACAAAATGCCAGAGCAGTGTACTGTAATCCTTAAATGAAATTCATCTTTCAGCAGAAAAACACATTAAGGATGGTAATTCAATGATAAAAGAGGCAGGCCAGAACAGGTTCAAATGCTGAATATTTCACAACATAACTTAATTAAAGCGGGACTGTGAGGCTGTTAATCGCTTTATAATAGTTCAGCTTGAAATGAGGCCTGATGTGAATGCCCTTATAGTTTATTTGTTTATATTATTATAATCATAAAATGTTACATCGACCTAATGCAAATGTACAGTTTTCACTGGCCTTTATTATGTTGGCAGTTTTTTCTCCTTTTGGTCCTCCTATTTTTGTGCGAGTATGAGAAGGGAAGAACTGGGAGGAAGGGTCATGAATTTAGGTCAGATCAGATGATTCAGTAAGTCTCATGTGGATTTAAGTCTTATTAATAATTTTAATACATTCTTCCTTGACAACAATTATTTCAATCACTGCTCCTTTTAACGTACACCATGACGTAAAAATACACAGATTTTTAAAAGAATGGAGCATGTTTCTCCTGCAAAAAAAAGTAAATTATGTCAACACTTTGGAAATTACACTGCATAACCTAGAAAAAAGACAAAAATACATTTGTAAGTACAAATACAAATGTGTTTTGTTGCATAAATGTACTTTGTCACACCAAGTGTAGACAAATATGTTATTGAAGTAGAACACATCTTAAACACAAATATATTGATAAATGAATATTTATAAATATATTACACAGCTGAGGCATGGCCAATTAATATTACCAATATTTTCTAGGTCAGGGTACAGAAAATGCCGTCAACATCTTTCTTAATATTTGATTTTTAATTCTCAATTTCTCTATTTCAGTACTATGATGTTTTCTATTGTTTGATAGCTTTTGTGAGAGAAGAAAGGAAAGAATATTTCCTCAGATTTTCTGAGCTACGGTGGGAATGAGAGGAAGACTGACTTCTAGTGTCTTTAAAAAAAGACATCAGCATGAAAAAAGTTCTTTTTAAAAAGTTGAGAAATATACATGTGTCCAAACACTTGATTGGTACTGATTCTTAACTGCAGCAGCATTATTATTAGCAATGTCATGTGAATCAATTCTAGGCTCATGCATTGCAAAATATATAAAAAAACCTATTTGAAAACAGAATTCAAAGAAAATGCATAAAATTAGTAAAATGGACCAAATTGACCAGTTGAGAATGTGTGGAACTGTATGCTGGTTATGACAAATAATTAGTAAAAGTTACAAGCTGTTAATTTTAGTCAAAAAGGCAAAAAGGTGTTGAAATTTTAGAAAAAAAAAAAAGGCACCAAAAGTTGAGGATGCTGTATTTGCTTCAAGTAACTTTCATACACATGGTAAGTGCATTTTCTGTGGTAAGAGTTGTAAATATGGGAATTACTGTCCTGCAGGCAATCTTTGTTAAACCAGCGTAGCTTTACAATTAAAAGAACAAAAGCTGGCTAGTGCTAACCTCTGAGGGAAGCACAGCACCCCTTAAGCATTACAAACCCCATTTCTGATAAACTGTTGCTAAAAACCTTGCCAGCAGCTCTGGTAAAAGAAAAATTTGTATGGAAAAATATAAAAACATCCTTCCTGTCTTTGTCAAAGGCACCTTGGTGGTGTCCAGGCTCCAGTGAGGTTTTCACTGGACCTTGGTGACAGTGGGGACAGTTTCCAAGCCACTGTAGAAAGGATCCAGTACTTGACAAGTCGTGAAAATGAACTCGGTTTGAATAAATCATGAAATTGGATACATGGCAAGCAAAGGCATGAACAAGAAAAGCTATTAGGATTGCCAAAAGTCATACCACCCTGAGAAAGCCACACCAATGCTCCTCATATTTAACCCTGACATGCACGAAGCACTCACAGACATTTATGCAATTGCAGCTCTGGCGGCGTGGCAGCGTGTGCTCTCACTCCTGGGGCAATAATGGGGCAATAGTGAGTGTCTCAGGTTAGCAAAGGCCTTTGTGGGCTCCTGGCAGCTCTGCAGAGAGATAACTCATTTCTAGATCGTCCTATTTATGAACATAATGGACCAGCATAAGGGACCAGTAGTATCCAAGAATTGTTTCTTTCAGTCAAATTATGAATGCCTGAAGCATTGCTGTTACAGTCTTTCCTGATTTATTTAACAAACAGACATGGACAGACTAAATGGTGAAAAACAGCATATACAGAGAATAACCTCTTTGTAAATGACTAAGGAGAAATCCCAGAATAGATTTATGGAAAGCTGCTTAGCATCATAGCACTAGGAAACAGCAGCAGGTCTTTTTGTTTCGGATTTGCGATAGCTTCCTATTTATGGATATGTCCAGTGAACAGCAATACCAATCTTTTCTAGGGGATGATTTTCATCTCCTGCTTTTTGTTATTACAAAGTGCAGCCACATATTCTTTAGCTACACTGCACACACTGCTTGTGTAGTCTGCTGCTCACCATCCCATTTTTTCAGATCTAAATGTTTAGTGGTTTTAAGTGTCCACACTTCATTCGTCCATAAAAAAAAATACAAATGTAGAAATACTCTTGTCCAAACAATAATAAATTTGGGGGGGAAAAAGTCATCTCAAGAATTAAGTCAAGGAAAACTGATATTCAATGCAGCAAAAACCTTAGTGACTAAGAATTAAAGGCTGCAGCTTTCTTGCATTTCCTTGTGCATAGCAGTGTCTTTGTCCATTGATTTGCCCTAAGGAAAGGAGATAAAATACATTCCCTTCCTATTCCAGAGAATCCTGCTATATTCTGAGCCTAGAGTGGCTTTCGTTCAGATGGGCAAGAGAAGTCTCTCTCCATGCCTCATTTCCCAAATTTTATAAGGGATGCTGGAATCAGTTACTTAAGAAAGCATCTTCAGTAACTTCAGACACACGGGATTTTATATACAAAAGTGTTTAGGAGAAGTTATTTTCCCTATGGAAGTCAGGAATTTAATGCATATAAGGCATATCTGTGTAAATAAGAGTGTCTGCTATTCATTATCTGCTCATCAACATTTGTTATTCATTACTCATGTGTTTACAAATGTAATGCAGTCAGAAAGCAGAAATAATACTATATGACTTTGGTGACCAAAAATACACCAGAAACAACAAATAGTAAATAGATCCATGGAGCAGTTCATCTTATGGGATAAAGTTTGCCCACAGAAGACATTCTGTGAAAAATTTGTGAAAATAACCCTGAGAGATCTGTAAGTAACAATGCAGTTCAAAAATAATATGTAAACAGAAAACAAAGGAGCTAAGTTTGTCAATTAATTTATTGGCAATAAGTATTTTATTTTTACTGTTTGGAACTGATTAAATGTAGAGAAAAGATAGCTAAAAGAAACAAGTCTGTGTTCATAGATTTCATTCAATTTGTCCAAGATCTAGTGCATTCAAAATGTGTGTCTGGGAATGAGAGAGGTTTTTATTCACCTGTGACTTACATCATATGGACAGATCTTTTCCTGGCAGCTAAATAACATCTTTTAAAATCCGCTTCATTACGTGGACAGTAAACCAGCTGAGAACTTAAAACTGAAATATATTGGACTTGTGGCTTCTAGTTGCATCTTCTTCAGCTTCAGAAAATTTTCTCTTGTGCAGTCAGTGGCACTGTGTATCCTTGTGCTAGTGGGGTTGAGCACAGCGTGAATAGTACTCTTGTGGAAGATATCTTTTGAATTTTAATATCTATTTTCCTTTTTTCAATTCAAACAATAGCAAAATAGCTGTAAGGTTTTACTAAGTACCAAAATATTCCTAGTTTGCTTGTTTAGATCCAGCTTTCTTTTGATGGAAGGAGGCTAGGAAAATGAAAGAGAAAAGCAAACTTAAACACTTTTAGTAAAACATATGTGAACATCTCTGAAGGTTGTCCTCTTTTAGAAATACTGTCATTTTGCTCTGATCTTTCAGTAACCCTAGTAAGTACACTGACTACTCCAGCACAGAAGTTAATTATTAGCAAACATTTACCATAGAAGTATCCAGAATCTCTCACACTTCAGCCGCATTGCTTCAGCAGAGACAGGTAGCAATGGGCTGCTTGCAAATAAGGAGTTACCAGCCTGTGTTGAGATCAGAGGACATTTATGTGGCTGCTTGCTTTAATTGTCCATAAATTATCTCATCTGATTTTCCAAATAATCACCAGCAATCAGATGCTTTCTTGCAGACATCACTGCAGAAATAGGCCATGGAGGAAGAACTGAAAGGAAAAGTTTCCCAAACACCTCTCTGTTCGAGGTGGAGAGTAGTGGAAGGGCCTGACATATTTTTGTAAGCCGTGGTGTTAAAGCAAATGCTGGTTTCGTTACAGAAGAGAAGGAAGAAAATGAAGATGGCAGAGGTTTGGGTATTCCTTTGTGATTAAGGTTGGCATTCTCCATTCTCAACCCCTCTACCTTCTTCACCCCAAGGATGTTTTTTCTGCCTCCATAGGGCCAACATCCAAATTGCAAGCTCATCAGAAACTAAACCAAAAGTGCCTCAATTGCTAAGGTCTGTTTACTCCTTCTTTTTCCTGTGCCAGGGTTTTATTTTTGGCTCCTGAAAAGAGTTTAACCATGCCTGGAATGGATGCTTCTCTAGAAATCTAGGAATGGAAACACACTGTAGCAAGTAGAGACAGAGTTAAAGATTCAGAGAAGTTTGCCACACTTGCAAAAGTAACTTGCAGGATCAGGTTGTCTCACAAAGCTCTCTGAGTGTACCAAGAGCCTCTCAGCAATGTCTTCTTCCCTGCTTCAGTTAAGAAACCAGATAGCAAGAATTCTTCTTACAATAATATTTTCCACTTGTAGCATACTATTGCAAAACTGGCCCTTTTGTGGTATTTCAGCAGTTTTGTCTTCAGTTCAAGCGGGAACCATGAAATGTAAAAAAAAAAAAATTACAAAGCAAAAATGACTGCTAGGAACCCTAAGAAATTGTTTATGGTACAGCCTAAAGTTTTGTGTAAGGGTGTGGTGTGATTTTATGCATGCAAGAAAGATTCTGTTCGCATTTGAGTTTACCTTAACTAGTTTACTTTTCCTGAATTAAAAGTTAGTGTCTGAGATATCCAGAAACAATTGTATTGCATTACTGAATTTGATGTGCTTGTAGAAAAATGGTTTAGTCTACTGTGACCAATTGTCTATTATAATGAAGCTTATTATTAATGGAGTATACTCTTATATCCTTATTTTTTCCTTCTCAGAAGATAGCAGAGTTCAGCATCCGATAAACATGTAAATTGCATTTTTCTTTTCACACAGGACAGATTTCAACTTGTGAACCAGCAGTCAACAAAGATTCCCCCAGCTGCTAGGAAAAGAAAAAAAAATAAGTATTTGTGAAGAAAGGCATAATAAGATCAGAGGGAAGCCTGTCATAAAAATGCACATTGCATAATACATGATGGATCAGTTCTATTATTTAACTTTTGCATAGATATAACAATACAGAGATATGCTAACCATCATAGTCAGCATTAATTTACAGTGGGAAAAATAATTAGAATCTCACTTTTTCTGAAGAATGGAGTGAAAATGTAAACAATGCTTCCCTCCAGGCAAGTGCTTTATCAACTTGACAGGTGCATTTGAATTTCCATGGGTGGGGGACATAATAGGTTATTTATGTGTCATTTTAATAGAAAGGCCCAACCATCAAGATGGACAGGAGACTTTATCAGTACTGCTGTTTGCAACTAATCCACCAATTTAATACCCCATGAAAATACCTGCAACAAAACCTGGACATTTTTCTTTTCCACTCCATTATAGGCAAATCAATATGGGTGCTATTCATCTCAAATCTTTGGCTCAGCAGGTGCCCACTACACAGAGCTCCTCACAGCACTGGTGCATTGGCACAGCCACATAAACATTGACACTTTGGCTTTTGGTGCCATCAGTGACTCCACGACAGCATCACAACAGTGCACTTGTATCTCTAGTTTACCCCCACATAGAAGTAGGCAATAAAAAAATCTTTTTTCACTCCCTAATTTTCACAAACAATATATTCCTGGCTGGAGAACAGCCACAAGCCAGAAAAACATTGTACATCTCCTAGATGTGACATGTTTCTTTAAACAAATTTGCCATGAAAAAGAAAGATGCCGAAATGTGTACTCCAGTCACATCTTGTGCATTAGCTCTGCTAAATGCTGTGGTTTTTTGTCCTGTGTAGGGCTGTGATGTTGAGTGACACATAGCTCCAGTGTGACCCCCCCCCTCCAGTCCTTCACTGATGGNCTGAAGTTTTCCACTATTGCAAGTCCATCTTCATCTGTGTACAAAAGTCCAGTTTCCAGATTCATGACCCACCAGGGTCTACATGGACTGGAAGACAGTCCCCAGTGAGTTTGAAAACCTTTGGATCTAAGGAGGATAGGAGTAATGAGATCATCCACCACTCCCATGTTCACTCAGAAATGTGCTCTAGCTCTGTAGAGATAGTTCTTTTCTAAGACAAGTACAGCTCCAGAGATGTTTCAAGTATGTAACTGGAAGTATCTTTACACCCCCTGGGTAATTCCTCAGACTAGCTACTCTTGAAAGTTTTTGCAAAAGCAAGCAATTCATAAGGACATAAATTTGATTAAAACCAGACCTGGGACATTTCCTATGCTCAGTCTTTCAGTCTGCAAAGCTCATGAATCCCTGTGGTTAATTAGGAAATATTACTCATAGTAAGATCCAGTTATAATAAAATGTATATTGCCCAAACATAGCATCTTAATAAGTTTCAGAAGCAGTCATTCCCCCATTTTCCTCCCACAGCTTCTCTCTTGGTGACCATGTTTCCTGGTAGGAGGACAATGCCACTTCTCCACTTGCAGAGAAGGACTGCACGCTGTCCCCTCTCCTGGGGATCACTGAGGCACCCACAGCAGTGAGGTTGGAGGCCAGATGAAACCCCCTGGGAGCAGAGCCAAGCAGTGGTACAAGGGAAGGGAGCCCTGGGAAAGGCACAGTGTGGGAGGGCATAACTTGAGCCCTCAGCCCACAACAGGGAGAGGTAATATCTCTTCTCTGTGTGAAAGCACCTTATAGTTCACTTGTACGTTACCTTAAGAGGTATATCACACGTTACAAATGGTAAAGTGTGGAAAAGAAACCCAAATAAATTAAGTTAGTCTCAGCTGATATATTAAAAGGCAACTAAGTCTGGGTAGAAAAACAAAGAGAAGAAACTGCAAGATGCTGGGTTGGCAAAACAAACAGACATGGAAGTCTAAATTTTAACAAAGTTTTATACCCGTATCTCTTTCTTGCTTTGCTTGGATATCAACTCCTTCCACAAATCATGTAAGGAATGTAAGCAGAATGTCAGTTCCCCATCCTCATTACATCAGACAGTGGATACTTAGAGGAAGATGGCTGTTCCCTCCCTAAAGATTTTGCTTCAATTCTGATAGCTTAATATAGGACAGGTTTCTTATCCACTCACAGAACTAATGAGAGATGTTCTTATTTTATAGTAGATCTTTTTTTACATAATGAAGATATAAAAAAAGGTGAACATTGAAAATTACTTCAGTCTGAGTAAAGCTGACTGAGCTCATGGTACATGGAATAAAAAAAATAGCACCAATATCTGGCACATTTACTTTCAAAAGGGCAATTTTTGAGAAAATTATTAGTAAAATTAACAATAGAGGTTTAAACATATAGATCTAATGTCTTTTCACCATGTGCTTTAAGTAAATTTTATGCCTCATACAGTGATATTTGTATCACATTGTATAAATCTTTAATTTTATTAAAAAAACTTCTACTGTATCATAGTTTAGATAATACACTGAAGTAATTTCATATTTCATTAAAAAATATGTTTTCTGCTTTGCATGTGTGCTTGATTCACTGCACCTCTGGTGCTTTTATGCTGGTGTAGCTACTCTGATTGAGTAAAATTAGAGTAAGGGACAGCAGCACAGGAATGTATCACACCCACACATTTTATGTTATTTAACTGTAACCATAATATTTCCCCATTGTCATAGAAAACCATATAAATCCACATAATGATAAGCATAGAAAAAATCATCCAAATTAGTGTATTATTTAAGAAGAAAAGGAGCAAATGTACCCAAGAGTAGTGTAATACCTTCTGAAGTTGGCAGAGTGAACAAAAACTTGGCTGATATTTTTCAAGGATCGAAAGCACTAAGAGCTCTTTTCTGGGTACTGAAATTACTTTAGATTTATTTAACTGTCCACCCAGTTTTTTGGTACATGTAGAAGTGTGAGTTTCCAATCAGAACACCGTTTCTCAGTTGTTTGCTGCTTCCTCTTCTCATGTGGGATGGGAATCTCTTGTGGGATAGAGTGAACCTCATTCAAAGTAAATCACAAAATACTCAGAATACCTCTTACTGCAAGCACATTTTGATGGTTGGGTTTTAGGGAAATACTTCAAAAGGCTGTTGACTCCCCAGGTCTTAGCACATAGGAAGTGGGCATGCTCCATCTTTTTCTCAAGTTAAAATATATTTTGAGAAAAAAATATTGAGAAAAATATTTTGAGATCTTCTCTGTGAATTAATCTGGGAACGGGTATTTATGAATTATTTTTTCTTTTTTATTAAGAATTTATATTTCCCATGATTGCAAGAGGATCATGAGTCTTGCTTGACTCTTGTCTTATATAACCAGTTTCTAGCCAATTGTAACTTGCATTTCTAGTGAAGATTACAAATTAAAGACCAGGCTACGTTGGTATGCAATCACCCATCAAAAGCACTCTTCTGTTTGCCCAGACTATCTGCTTTCTTGAAGCAGGGCTAGCTCCAGGCATAACTAAAGCAGGCAGGTGCCTAGGACGTGAGTTTTTCTTCATCTCTTTTGCCTGCAGCGTTGCCCCAGCAGCCAGACTGATCCCTGCCCCTGCAGCCAGGGAAGATCCCCGTACTGGGATGTTCCTCTAGAGACAGCACGACCAAAGGTAGCTTGGGAGTCTCCATCATAACTGTGATGCAGCAGCCAAACCCACCCTGTGGTAGCAGCATCCCATTTTTCCTGTGCTGTAAAGAAATCCTGAATCTGAGATGTTGTGGACAAGGACTGGTGACAATAGGGTTTGTTCTTCTGTATTTAGCTAAAAGCAGCCAAGTGCTGTAGTGTCCTGTCTGGCAAAAGCCATTCCAGCAGAATGCTAATTTGACTCCCAGAATTAGATTGTGCATGGCCCCTTGGAATTTGAGCTATCTTAAACCCTAAAGTGTGATCTTTAATTTCAGAATCCCGTTTCTATTTCCTGGGAAAACACTAGTATTTGTGAAAAAAATGGCCTCTCAAACTTTCAGCATAAATGGATTTATATATACAACAATTCATTGAAATAGAATGGCTGGAAGAACTACTTTAATCTTCTCTGCCTTGAGATGTTACAGTTCTATTTTCTAGACATGTGTTTTCCTCACAGTTTTTTCATAACTCACAGATATATTAGCACGTAATATATAACTCTTTACTGATCTGTTTATCCACCTGTAACTCTCAGAGATAATTCTATCTATTTCTCTTCAAAGCTTTCATCTGCAAATCACTATCTTCTGCTTTTTGTACTCAGAAAGATGACAGAAGAAAAACCACAGAATTATAGAATTATAGAATGGTTTGGGTTGGAAGGGACCTTAAAGATTATTTAGTTCCAACCCTCCTGCCATGGGTAGGGACACCTTCCACTAGACCAGATTTTTTAAAGCCCCATCCAACCTAGCCCTGAACAGTTCCAGGGATGGGGCATCCACAGCTTCTCCGGGCAACCTGTGTCAGTGCCTCAGCACCCTCACAGTAAATAATTTTTTCTTAGAATGTTCTCAAAAGTTCCTGAACAGATAGTATCAAAGGTAGAAGCAACCTTGATTATAGAGTCAGCCGCTATGTGGGAAGAAAAAAGAAACTAAAATAGTCATTTGACATTGTTATAGTCCAGTTGGTCTCAGGCAGGAGGGAAGATTTGCAGATGTTGTACAAGAGACTACATCCAAATTAGGAGCTACATTATACAGCAGGATGGTATCAGGTGAACTGTAAAACTACAGCTGTACAGCAGAGGAAAGGTGCCTAAACTCAAATGTTTTGAGGCCATTATTATCTTTAATGGTTTAAGTTTGTTCTTGCCAATACCTGATGGGAAAAAAAAAAGAACATGCTTCTTTCATGACTAACTTCTATGCTGTTTTTAAGTTCCACTTCTATACTGGCTACATATGAAAAAAAGAAAAGGTACATACCATAAATTTATTACAGATTTTACAGAGAGTTTTGACAGCATTAAATGCTCAGCTACCTAACAAATTACTTGATCTTTGTATCTTGTTCAGATAAAGGATTTAGAAGCAGCAATGAATAAGGGAAAAGCAATTGAAGTGGTACGAACAAACTATGTTGATTTAGAAACCAAGCCAAATAAAAACCATTACAATAGAGTTTCAAAAAGTTATGTTTGCAATTTAAAATACCCATAGGGCATATCTGACTTACATGACCAACACTTAATGTATAGTACGTGATAAGATGACACATGCAGTTTTGAAACTTGGCAGTAATTCAGAAAAAGAATACTTTGCTGGCCATTAACAATTTCTGAGCCATGTATTCATTTATTATATATGTCTGTAGTTGAGTTCCTGAGTGATTATAGTTATAACAGTGTCTTCTCCTGTAATCTTAGGACACCAAAAGCTGCATGGCAAAATGAAAGTAAGGATTAATAAATGACCTCTCTCCTTGCTCATGCAAACAGTTCACTAAATTCACATCCAGAGTTTGCCTTCTGCTATTAAATGCAAATGAAGAGAAGCTGCCACAGATCTACAGGGGTACAAATAATACAAGAACCTGGCTTGCACTTTAGTAAAGGGCTTTAAGGAGGGTTTGTGTGTGTGACAGAAAGAGAGAGAGGAGGGAGAAGAAGCAGTATGAGCATTATACTGAAATATTTTAGCATGCTTTAATGCAACTAAATAGTCTCATACAGGGAACTCAAACTAAAATAGTAGGCAACAATGAGCAATCATAGTTTAACGCTGGCAAAGTTTAAATAATATATCAAGATTCAGGGTTGTTGGGTTTTACGTTTTTGTTTGGGGAGGGTTTTTTTGGAAATGCGTGCATATTTTTCAATGGAGCTGGTACTGACTTGCAGCTGTTTGATATTAGATACAAGACCTACCAGCCTTCAAACCTCACATTAGAAACAGACCTCTGGCCAAGTTGTGTCTTCGTTTAGACCTTGGCAACCCTGCTTACATCAGTGGGGGTAATTTGACCTCTCATTTGAATAACGCAGTGCGGTGATGTGGTTCTGGTTTGTATTTTCTGTGATTGTTTCAGTCTAAATGCAGCAACTCCCTGGATTGTGTACGAGATGAAAATGCCTTCCAGAGGTAACAGAGGCACAGATACAGGAATCATTTGCCTGATCTGACAAAGCATGTGGCAGGCACAAGTCACAGCACCTTGCCATACCTGCTAGGGTCTCTTCTTGCACTAAAAGGATCAGAAAAGGTACTGTGAGTGATGGCAAGGCAGCAGGAACTCAGAGCAGAGGGATCAGCTTCCTGGCACAAGTGAGTGCATGTACATGATCTTTCAAATTAAAAAATGTCCCTTCTCTCTCTTCCCCAGACACAATGAAGTTCTAGAGTAAGCAAAATTCAGCTCAGACTAATTCAGCCCAGAGTAGAGAACAAAACTTTTAGTTGAAAGCACTGCATTAGAACAGGATTAATGTCATAGTAAATATGTTTCAGTAATCCACTGAAGACATATCTTAGTTGATTGTATCATTATTTCTCTCAGTTTAGGGAAGGTACAAAAGTAGTTGTTTGTGCTCTGTCTGAAGCAGCTTTTACTGCCTTTTGGAAAAAAAAAAAGGAAACGGAGTATTAGAATCCTTCAGGAAATAAGAAAAAGTCTTTGACCTATGGTAACTTTCAACATCACATGCTTAATATAGATTTGAAAAACAAAATGTCACGGGTTTGCAAACATGAAAAAATACTGTGAGCTCTCTGTTTATTTTTGTTGGTTTATTTAATCCATAAAACATCTCCTTGCTGAATTGCAGTGATAATGATTCTCCAAAAAAGCCTGGGCTGACAGTCTAAATCTTAAGCTTTTAAGTTAGAATCTCTGCCTGGCTACACATCAGTCAGGAAAACAAACAACAAACTCTAGTCATGATGATGCCACATCACCACAAAAACAGAATGTGCATATTTGAACTGCAGTATTTTTGCCTTATTCAAGAATTTTCATTAGGTTTTGTTTAAACTGTTCAACCTTTCCTGTGCAGTGAGAAAAGAGGTTTGTTCCATGAAACTAAAGAAAAACAAAACAAAGCAATCTTTTAAAGCCAAAACATTTAGCTTAATCCATCTCTTAATCCTATTATGCATTCAATAAGTGACAATAGTAACCCTTACTAACCAGAGATATGACAGACCAAGCAGAGTTCCTTCATGGTTAGCCTAAAGGGTACTGTCAGGTTCAAAAATCATAAATCCCCATCTCTTTGTACACTACTCAGACCTTTTCACACAGCTCGGGCACACATTTATGCCCAAGCTAGAGCTTTGTTGAGATATCAGAACAGTATAAATGAGAGTCAGATCCCAGATACAACAGATACCACTAGTTGCATGATCACCAGTGCAAAATCAAAAGTGTTTTTATTTTCTGGCAAATTTGATTCACTTACTTTCATGGTGTTTTACACTCAGCTTGACAATAAATAAAAATTTAACAGGCAGTTATAGTAAATAATGATGATGGAAGTATTGTCTCACTCTTGATTGCTTACCCTCTCCAGTACCCCAGCATTCAGAGAGTAAACAGTGCAAAAGAATTTTGTATTTACTAAAATATGCCAGTATTTTGTTTTGGTTTTGAGGCTTTTTGTTTGTTATTTGCCATTTTTGGTGGTTTTCTCCCTCCCTGTTTCCCCAAGGTACTCATATATGGAAGCTACCCAAAGGGTTGATTTCAAGTATTTAGTATCACATACAAATAAATTAACACCAATGAGACATAGAAATCAATATTAAAATTGCTTTTGTAATGTCTAAAAGCTGTTTATAGCTTCTCAAGCTGGATGTATATGAGTGACATCAATCCACATGCATGCTTTTCAGAGTGTAAGCAAGAGGAAATTGAGGGTAAAGACTCAAAAACAGTTATAATCCATTGTCATATCATACTCACTCATGCACATATGCTTATACTACTACTTGCAAAAACTGATCAAGAAAATATTTTGGATACTTTACTGTTGCTGGGCCTCCTTTTATTTTAGTCAATCTGTACAACATCTAACTGTTTCTTCACAAGAAACCTCGAGAAATCTCAAGTTTCTTTGCACCTCCATGGTCCAGGGTTCTCCAGCCATGAAGCATTCTGTACGGGGAGCCATGGCATCTTGGTCCCTGACCCAGCACAGCTAAGGATCTCTGTCCTTAGATGAAGAGTGATGAAAAGTGATGGAAAGGGGCCATTTCAGCCTGCTAGGAAATTCTGCAATAGGTTTCTGCTCTCCCCATGCAGGCTAAAGCACCTTCTCAGCCACTGGCAGGACATTTGGTCAGTTAAAAGACATGAAAACTTGCAGTGCTTTTCTGGTGAGCAGTATGTCCACAGTGGGTGCTCAACATCCTTCAGATATTTGATTGCACATATATTTTCTTTGAAGAATGCTTCTTCTATCCTGAAATGCCCTCCTCTGCACAGCCATGCTGAGCTGGCACCACCACACTGGTCAGGACTCACTAGCTCAGGTACAGGACAAAAAGGTTATCCTGGCCCCTACTTGTTACAGAGGTGGGGGACCAAGGGAAGGCACAAATGGTCAGGAAAGCACAAGGAAGCTATGGTACCAAGAAAGAAGATCCTGAGTTGTCCAACCATGTCCTGTGGGGCATCAGGCACAGCATGGCCAGCTGGGCAAGGGAGGGGATTGTCCTGCTCTGCTCTGACCTGGGGCAGCCTCACCTTGAGGGCGGTGTGCACTTTCGGGCACTGCAATATAAGAAAGATATTAAGCTCTTAAAGAGCATCTAAAGGAAGGTAAGATGATGAAGAGCCTTGAGGGGAAGCCATATGAGGGATGGCTGAGGTCTACAATTTCCTTATGAGGGGAAGAGGAGGGTCAGACACTAATATCTTCTCTCTGGTGATCAATTACAGGACTTGAAGGAATGGCATAAAGTTGTGTCAGCAGAAGTTTAGGCTGGATATTAGAAAAAGGTTCTTCACCCAAAGGGTGATTGGGCACTGGAACAGGCTCCCCAGGGAAGAGGCCACAGCACCAAGCTTGACAGAGTTCAAGAAGATTTTGGACAGTGCTCTTGGATACATGATGTGACTCTTGTGGCTGCTCTGTGCAGGGTCAGGAGTTGGACTAGATGATCCTTTTGGGTTACTTCCAAATCAGCATATTCTTTGATTCTATGATTCTGTGAGGTTTGGAGAGGAAGAAATTAAGAATGGATGAGGCTATGACAGAAAGAGCAGAGCTTTCGAGAAGTCATTTTTGAAGTCAGACATCTCAGATGTCTTCCTATTTAAAAAATATTTTTTCTCTGTCACTGGAGCAAGAAATTTGGTGTTGTGAACACCACAGACTCAGATATTCTGAAATGAGGGACAATACCAAACAGTAGAAGATCACCCCATCGAGGAGGGTGTTGAGGGTGAACCAGGCTGCAGGCAAATACATTGCTCCAATCCTGGCACTGCTGTTTGAAGGGAGGAGTGATCCACAAAGGTCTGCTGCATGCTGATGGAGGTTCTGGCTCCCTCATCCTGTGCAAGGGCCTGATGAAATATGCAGGGCTTATGTCAGTGTCACACCTACCCACCTATCTATAGCCCTGAAAGCCAACATCCAACAGGTGCTGCCCACACTTAAGCATGAGGTGGGATAATTTTTGCTGGTAAAATACTTCCCATCTGTCCCAAACACAAACAATTACCCAAACCCCACAAAAACCACTTGAAAAGACACTAGTTTGCAAACAGCAAATTAACTAACATCCTCCAAGTTGTTGTTCAAGCTGCAGTACACACTGCTTCAAACAATGCCATTTATAAAGCGATAATGAAAGGAACTAGTCTATAAACCATTCCCTAGCAGCAGGAGGGCTTAGGTTCCCAGGTTCACAAGCCTTCAGTTTATTTGAAGCCCATCAGACTTCAGCAAAGAGGAAACAATCAAGGTAAAGAGAAGAGTAATCCTAAAAAGCTTAACAAGGCACTATCGTGTATGTTTCTTTCTCTGCCTATATTAACTTTGAAAGAGACAGAAACCAGCTTTCTGCCTTTACTACATTATTTCCCACTTGTTAAATGGCAAAGCACAGCCTAAGTGTGTTTCATAAGGCTAAAATAAGCATCCTTCTTTGTGAACTGGTGAAGTAAGGAACCAGTTGGCAGGCTTGCTCTCTCAGGCAAGACTCATTAACACAAAAGGGGGTTTATCTTAGAAGTCTAAATTACGAGTTCTAAATGGGTAATCTCAGTTGCAAAAGAAAACAAGGCTGGGGAGGTTTTTATGCTGTGACTGAGCTTAAGCTTCAAGCCTGCAGGCTAGCGCTACTCAGAGTGTTTCTGATGGGATAATTTTCTATGCAAAAAGACTGATTCATTGAAGAATTACTCATGTCATGGCCAGCGTGCCAGTTTCAATGGCCGTTCATCTGACAGGCGCAACAACCCCTTCTGAAATGTTTTAAATGACCAGGTGCAATTTTCCTATTTTTTAATAACCTTTCATAGTTACTCTAGCCAGACAAATGACCTGCAAAACCAGATGAGCTGCTCCCACTGCTGTAGCCCAGGCGAGGTCCAGGAGGAGCAGAGCTCCCTAAGGCACTGCCTAGCTTTGCCCTTTCCTTTTACCTCTCTCATTCTGAGGAAACAGGAATTGAGTCTTAGTGCCTGATGATAGCATTGAAATTTTACATTGGTATGCTTATCCCAGTGTCACTGGGTAAATTATGCACTTTAGATCTATAATCAGGGAGCCTGATGTGCAAATAAGTCCCTGCACTCAGTCAGTGGAGGAGATAAACACCTCGGAAGAAATGTCGAGGTGATCCCAAAGCCTTATGTTAGGAACAGTGAGAGATATTCAAAGCTGACAGGAGAGGAGGCCCTAGGATTCCTGTGGAAGGTAGATTGTCTGAACAGTGCCCATTTCAATCAAGGTGTTGTGAGGCTCAAAGTTTGTCTCCCATCTTCATCAGAGCATGCCAAAGTTAGAAGCTGACAACCTTTTACTTTGATCATTTCTCGATATTCCTCTCTAGAACTGTAGTTTTTATTCCAAAAATGTGGATTTTTAAAAGTCCATTCTTTTTTTGACAAAACTAAGTTTCAAAACAATAAATCTATTTAGCCTGCTGTACTTACATGCCACCTGAATGGCATGATTATTCCTCTCTGGCCACCCAACCTGTCAGATTTTCCATTAATATTAATACACAAACCCTTACAAATGCAACTCCTATTTAACTGTTTAGCCTAATATTTTGCAAGAGGAAAAGAACAGCTTTCAAAATAGAGGAAAAATCCAGAGCACGTGACCACATTTCACAGGTCAGTGGCTGGGATAGCAGGAGCTGCTGAAGGAGAGCTGAAGGAACAAACTTGCTCAGGGGCATTTTAGCACTCTTGTGATACGATACCCGTTATTCATCAGCATGCAACAATCCCCTCTCCAGATGAAAAACACTACAGATCATGTTCCTAATAAAACAGTCAATTTGCCTCCTTCTCTTTTTTGTTGTTGGAAGGAATTCCTTACAACCTCACCTCCCTGGGGCATGTCTTCCTCTCCCCCTTTGTCGATCAGGGGAAAACAAGGCTCTGTTCAACAACAAAGTCTCGCTGGCTGGCCTCAGAGACACTCACACCAGGTTTCAGACAGACCCAGGAAATTACTGTTGGTTTAGATGCCTTGATTATTGCCAAGATAGGAAAAATGATGTAGATGGGAAGCATGGTGACACCACATTTCTGCCCTGACAAACATGTCAGGGTGAAAATCGTGACCCCTTCAGGAAACTTCAGCATATAAACTCTGGACGGTGCTTTCAGGCTTCAGCAGAGGAAGTCTAATCCATCCCCTATTTCTAAGCTTCCAAGGGTAACTACTTCAAATCCACAGGCTGGGATCTGTAGCCCACTGAGACCACAGGTTTTAGCATATCTATAGCAGGAAGGGCAGGTATCCTCAGTGAGTCCTACGACCCACATTCATTCTGCCTGCACTGGGTTTTGGGTGTGACAAAGCTCACCTGTAGGTTCAGGCACAGTTTACTTTGTCTTATGAGCTCAGGTTAAGACAGAAACAGAATGGACCTGTTTGGGTTTGAGATCAAGTGTGTATTTTTGCTCAACTCATTGCATAGACAAAACCTCAGCCATCCCATTAAGTCTCCTGAACTGTTATACACAGCCAGACCAGGGCTTTCTATATTACCACCAGCCCAAATCAGTGGGCAAAGAGATTTCACTTTGCCCTGTGCAAGTGTCTTCAGTAGTCTCTGCTACCAGTGTGTGGAATTTTACATTTAAATACCATTAGTTCCCAGAATATTTAAAGGTCGTTACTAGAAAGCAAGCTACTGAGCCTTCAGTTTTGTAACATTGTTTAAGTGTTCTCTAATGCATCTGAAGTAATTCAGTCTTTGTCAGCAGCCTTGTGTGTGACAAATACAAAATGGTAGTAAATTTAATTTCCTTTAAAAGAAGAAATAAAGAGCCTGATCTGCAAAACCATTTTTGCAGTTACATACACAATTGACACATGAGCTTCATGCTTTTGCATATGCAAGCTCACAACCACATGGTAATTTAGATTCTACCTTGGTTAAGAATTTCACTTACCCCTAACCTGACTAAATCAATGGGCATCAACAGTACCCTGCCCAAGCTCAGAGGATGTCTGATGCCAGAGTTGTAATAAGATTAATTACATCTTAAATAGAGAATCTAGCAATTAGAGAAGACAGATCTTTTAAAACCATATCACTGAAAAAAAGGAAATTTGTTTAACACCGAAGAGTATAAATCAGAATTTTTAAAACAAATACTAGTTTTTAAACAGCTACACACACCCATAATGGACAACAACACAATAACTTTTCCATAATGTTTCTGCTTAAGCCCCATATGTTAGCAATTACGTTATGTCTTTAAATCATCAGGGTTGATATTTCATATAACATTTTTACTCATTATTGTAACATTGAATGTTCTCATTAGTCATATATATTGCTAATTTTTTTCAGAATCCTTCTAAGTTACTGTTCTTGAGATTTTATATATGCCAAATGAGTTACCTGTATTAAATACTCCAAGAGAACGAGCAGGGAGTAACCTTGTTTACAGCACTAATGTAACCTTGTTTACAGCACTACCCAACAACCATATGAGAGACCACTGGCTAATTCTGTTTTGTACAAAAAATGAAGAGTCAGCTGATTTTTTGCTACAAAGAGTAGGAATCATCACTGTTAAATAAGTGTCTGTCCTGGGGGTTTTCAGAACTGCTCACATCATACTTCAACCTACCAAGGGGAGGAGGGAGTCATTGTATGAATTACTCCTGCAATATTTCATGAGCTAGTAAATTTTCTATGGAAATTATCCAGCTTGATGAAAATGTCTGTATTTCAAACCTCACAAGAGTCTGATTTAGAAGAGAAATAGTGCTCGTTTACTGCAGCTTCATTGAAGACAAAGACGGAGAGAACCTGAAGTGTTGAAATGTTAACGTTCCAAGAAAACTAATTATCATATTTTCACTTCCAAACTTCAAACCTGATGCTAATTAATCTCTGTGGAAAGGCTGTGTATGAATCAAATTATAATGTAAGTCAGATTATACAGGATGAGATGTATAACATACCCTGCCACTGAGGAGAAACAAAATGGATTGCTTGCAGAGAAATGACAAAAAACCCAAAGAGCTTGCTCTTCATT
This sequence comes from Toxostoma redivivum, assembly GCA_013397375.1. Lineage (NCBI taxonomy): Eukaryota > Metazoa > Chordata > Aves > Passeriformes > Mimidae > Toxostoma > Toxostoma redivivum. The sequence goes on from VXBI01009664.1 coordinate 86,959, forward strand.
AGTGCACCAATCTGTACCAGCCGGCTGATGACAGATTCACCCCAACGGAGTGTTGCAAACCACCTTGGATTTTCAAAAGTTTGCCTGTGGTCACAAATTATCTAGATGCAAGGAGAAAAAACTATTTGACTGAGCAAACCTTGATGTGGCACTTGCAGAGTTCTGTTGTGAAAACATCTTGAGGGCAATCAAGTGCCATTAGCACATGTCAATGAGGCTTTCCATGAATTACTGCAAAAATTACAGTTAAGTGTACTCCTCCTCCATCACTGTCCAACATCTCTGACAAAACAGTTTGGATGTCTGTTGAAGTATTAGAGAAATTAACACCTTTCTGCCAGTGTATAATCAGAAGGATGTCAGCAGACTATTAGTCTGGTCCATCTTCACTAACGCCTTTATATAATTAATTTATTGATTATGGGATTAAAATGATTTGTTACCATTTACTCTGGAAATAATATATTGTGCATATAATGGGGATAGTAAAGGAGACTTGAATAAATCAGTTCTCATTTAAAAGGGAAACAAAATACATAATGAAAGGGGAAATAAAATACATGTTTTTCAAACACAAGATAATGTTTACTACCTCTCTAAATAAATTCTATGGAGTCTGACTAAATATTTTTTTTTCAATTTATGGATTTACCATGAACTTGCCAACCAAAAAAAAAACTGCTGTAAGTAGCCCATAGTACTTGCATCTATATAGCTTGCATAGTTTGCTTTTCTTTTTATCTGTTCTTATTCTATTAACTTATTGTCAAGCAATTTTCAGATTCAGAGAAGCTTGCATGTATGTAGGGGTTTTAATCCTTGTTTTCTCCCTTTTTTGGTTATTTTTTCTCTTTAAGATGGGATACAACATGGAATCAAGCAAGTCCTGTGCAGTGTTACTCTACCAGCTCAATTCCTAATGCTGTTTCCATTAGTTTACTTGTTGATTATATCCATTCTACCATTGCTATAATTTATTACAAGGCCTCTTTTTGTGTGCACATCTGTTTAAGCAGTTCCACTTATTAGTCCTACCCACACAGGCAAAAGAAGGTTTTCCTTTACCTAGACTGCATTACCTTATTTTCCACAGCTTGCACACTTTCTGATGAATTACTAATCAACAGTTGTGAGGTTTAATGGAATGCATATTTGGCTATTCCAGATGCTTCTGAACATCCACATTTCACCCCCCTTTCTTTTCACCCACCACTCCCTGTGGACTAAATACTCTAAAGGAATAGAAAGCAAAGTGTTTCAGAACCATATGGCAAATTTAATCCTACAAAGTTCAAGGCCTTGTCCTTTCATACAGAAATAATTTTGGTTTAAATCTAAGAGGCTATCCTCATTTTGCTCTGTTTTCTGTAACATCCCATTACTGGGCTGAGCCTTTCCTCTGCTCATCTCTGACTTTCAATCTCCATTTAATCTTAAAAAAAAAATACAGCCTCTGCCTTCAATAATTTATCCCAGATGAGAATCTGACCTTATACACGCAGATCATGAAGAAGTTCAGTGAGACATGGCCCTATTTCCTCTCCTTCCTTTTGCTTACACAGATAGATGGAAATTCTGGCCCTAATAAAGTCAGTGCAACTTTTGCTGCAAGGGATCAAGGTTTCTCCTCCTACAATTTCTGTAGCAGATAGGTGATTACATGTCACCTTAAAATGCTGAGCTAAATTGTTCTGGACTAGCAGGGTAGTTTGCTTGTACTGGCTAAAACAATTGCACATTACTACAGATCAACACAGTGATTTATTCATACTAGCATGTAAGGAATTAAATTTTATATTACTGCTAATTTTTCTAGATAGAGTCACAGTCAGCTTTCCTACTGCTCCCTACTCTCCTATGCTGTGCTATTGCAGCATACAAGTTTTGATTCTTCATACAATCTAAATTGTGGGAGACATTGTATTGAGAGTTCCAGTGAGCAGCTCCAAAGATTTTTGCAGTTTGGGTTGGGGTTAGGAAAAAGAAATCTAACTGTAAACTTGAAAAACACTAGATTTCTAAAAGATCACTGAAACTAGTTTAGGGAAAGGAAACCACAGATAAAAATTATAAGACCTTATAAGCAGCAGCTTGAGTGATGTCAGCCATTTGTTATTTCTTAAAAATATAATACAGTGTACATGAGGTATTTGTATATATTAGGTATAACTCAAAGTCAGAAAAAGTTTGCAAACAGAAGACTGAATGAGTAAAAAATAAATTTACATTTTGTATATTTTTGCTTTCTCAACATGTTTTCCTGTCTCCATTTGCAGATCAATGGCATCTAAATCAGCAACCAGGATTATAGTTATCTTGCATAGTTGTCCTTTCCAATCAACTTCTCTTACCTTGCATTTCTCTCCATTTCTTTCTATTTTCTTTGGCATGGCTGTGTCTTCTGCACAAATTCCTGGACTGCTTTTGTTTCTTTTCTCCTATAACAACCTTATGCTTTCTGACTTCTTCTTTAGGCCCCCACAATCTGCACTATGGTATTATCCCTTCCAGCTCATTTCCTCAATCTTTTTTTCTCTTTTTTTTTTTCAAAGTCAAAATACCCCTGCAACTTTTCACCTGTATTTTGGAAATTGGTCTTCCTGAAAGACAACAGCGAAATTTCTGTTTGTGTTCATGGGAAAAATTCACCCTACAACTACAAAAACATCAAATTTAAAATTATCTGATCTATTGGATTCACAGAAACAGGATGGCGTTCTTGTTCAAAATTTGACCTGGTCTCACCATTCTTTTCAAAAAAAGAGGCAAGAAATCACACTCAGAGTAGTGTTAAACCTTCAAACAGAAAATATACCAATTACAGTGTCAGTATATTTTTCAGACTTTTTTGATCTATACTACAGCCAACTTACACAAGGGGATCTGGAGAGCATCAGTCTGGGATTTTGAATTACAGCATGGTTAGGGATTCTACTTTTTCTCTTTCCAATATCCAACAGCAAGAAAGCAATGTACCTATTTCCATTTCTCACTATACACTATGTGCCACCCTTTCCTCAGTTTAGAGTTGGCTTTCAGATGACTTCATTTCTCTTTATCCATCCGCCTGTATGTGCAAGCAAGCTCCAAACTCCAGTGTTGGAGCAAGACCAGGACAATAAGAGACAAATAGCAGCAATCTCAGGTGTTGTACCACTGCCTTCATCAGCCTCCACCTGTGGTCCAGCAGCTTTGCTGAAGCCTCCTCTAAGACAAAATCAAAAGTTAACCCCCTTGCCCTACATGAGTTAAAAGACATGCTCTCCAGCAGCCCTTGCAATGCTGCCACATCCAGCATCAGTTTCCTCTCCTGCCAGTGCTGATTCCACTAGCAAGGACAGGATTTTGCCCTCAACTATTCACAAGTAATTAATGCATTATTGAACAGGAATAAATAGATAGCAATTAAATAACAAGTATTAATGACTTATTTATTAACATATTAATAGTTGGCCTGAGAGTAATAAATGCAAATTAGTGTAAAGTGGTACCAAAAATTGTGTCGATAATAGGCCCTGAAGTAATCTTGTGTGTTCAAGATAATTACAAATATATTTTCCTTTCAAAAATCTACTGCCGGGTAATTTTTTATGGTTTGCTATAATATCATTTTAAAATTAGAAAATTAGCCCTAGTCTCATTAAAATAATTTTGCAGTGCATCAGGCTTTATTTCAAGTGCAAGTTTCACATTATCTTCTTGCCTACAGACCTTGCTTTTTTTTTTTTTCCAGAAAACCTCATGTGACAATATTTTGAGCCTATGCTTGGTATACAAACAGTTTTGTTCCAGCTTATGACTTGCACAACTTTTCTCATCGTTCATATTACTATAAAAAGTCCCACTGCAAGCAGGGGTGGTACTCTGAGGGCTCAGTCCAGTCAAAGTCTCTAAGGGCCATATTTGCTCCTTTTTATTCCTGCTAATAGCAATTGACCTGATAAACAGTTCAGAGGCTTGAGACATGACCAAACTGACACACACCTAACAACCAATCCAGCCACAATAGATCCCACTTAAAATACCATCTCTGGTCAGCTGTTTTACTAGAAATGCTTCCCCTCCTCTTTTTGTTGGTTTTGGGTTTTGGTTTTTTTAATTCTTGTTTGTTTAGACAAAAGAAAATCCCACCTCATACCTTGGCTCTAAACTATTACTTAGTATTGAAAAAGTGATTACTCAGTGAGGACAGGAAGACATTGTCACTTTTATCAGTTCTAGGAAAAAAAGGAAAAGTCTTGGCTAAAATCCAGGGTCCTGACCTCATCACTGATCTGCTAACAATAGCAGATTAAAATATTCTGGTCTGCCACCAGTCCTGATTTTACTGATTCTAGAACCTGACACACATTTAACACGTGACTGTCTCTAAAAAAAATCAGCAAATATTAAGCTCCATGTTTGTAACAGGAATGGAGGAATGGGAGCCCAGGCTTCCTCCTAGCACTGGTGCATAGAACACACTGCTTCAGCACACATTTGTTTCTAGAAATGTTTCTGCCTGCCTCTGTAGTTGTCATTTTTATTTCTTTGCAGCTTTCCTCCTTAAAGGCATTGTAAATGGCTTCTTCCAGAATAATCAAGGGCCTTTCTGTAAGGTGCAGGGCTACAGTGGCTCTCCCCACACAGTGGCTTCCAAACCACTACATAAATGTGACTGTGGCCATGTAATCTGTGTACCTGGAAAATAATTCGTTTTGTTGCTAATGAAGGTCCTACGGCACAAATTTATTAAAGGTATACTTTTCCGTGGGATAATAATTGGGTCGATAATATTAAACTCATAGGCTCATTATTTAATTGCAAGGGCAGATTATGAATACAGCTTCTAAAATGTATTTTAATGAAAAACACTACATCCTGACCTAATCATATCAGCCTTATGCTATCTAATTAAGGATGCAAAAAATCATTAGAGTTGCAAAATATTAGTTCCAGCTCCATCAGGCTGTTAGCTGCCCCTTCATGAATATATATATTTTTTTACTCTATGATAAATAGTTAATGAGGTAAAAATGACAAAATTTGCATGTAGGCAAATTAGTTTAATAGACTGATGTCTTCCTGGTCTACAGAAAGTGACCTTTTTCCTATCAAAAGAAAGACCGAAAATACTTTGAAATTACGGCATGGATGTCATTCTACAAATGACAAATCACTGCTCTGAACAATATAAAAATTATAAAATGCAATAACCTTAAATTCTCATCATATTGTAAATGTGTCCTCTGCTGCTGCATTTATCAATTTAATAAAAGGAAATTAAGCATATTATAAAATACCCATTTATGGGGCAATTTTTAATCCAGTGAATAAAAATGAGAAGCACATGGTTAATAGCAAGAAAATATTGCAAAAATGTAGACCTATTTTTTCCAGAAGGTTTGACTGACTATTTACTTGAATGACCTCCATTTAAAATATATTTTTTATATCGAGTGATGTAAGATATGGCAGTCTCATGCTTCCCTTTATAAAAATTGTTCACAGTTAATTTCGTATTTTATTTAAAAATTAACACATTAATAATGCACGCAGTAAGACCTAGTGATGTGTCTTCCATACTGATTACTTAGTACAATTAGACATACGAAAAGAAAGGGACAAGATAAATACCTTATGCAAATCTGTGGCAGAAAAAAAGGGTCTTCCAGTATCTTTTTGTGCCTAGGAGCACAAAAAGACCTGCAAATACAGCTCCCAGTCTTGCAGGGAGATGCTCCATGTGGGGAGCATATCTCTAGAATGGAGCAAGTTTTTATTAAAAAACTAGATTTGCCAAAGAGATAACAACATTTCCTTTGATAGTTCCCTTTTCCATCAAAATAATATGAAAAAAAAAAAGAAAAAAAAGGAAGATTTTGGGTTTTGAAGACTGTTTCTGTTTTCACAGTATTTGTGTTTTGTACCAATAATTCAGGATTGAATTTGAGATCCTTCCCTCTATTCTGACTGCACCCTCTGAGGTGCTGGATCCAGCTGAGGCTGGGTCCATTTTAAAGGATCTCAGATTAAGGTTTCACATTTCAGTGTGGCCTTTAATGCATACTAAGCTGCATACTGGGAGAAAAACTAGGCACTTACACGTGTCTACAGCTCTGGGTCATGCCTTGCAGTGCTCTGTCTTACTGTAGCAGTGGACAAGCCATTCAGGTTTCCTCCGTTCAGGTACAGACAATTTGTATAGAGAGAAGTAATTTTTCTTTCCATTCTTTTCCATTTGTCTTTAGCCCTTACACGTCCTTCTTTTCCTCCCACCCTTCCTTTTTTGTTTTTCTTTCTTTTTTTTTTTCATCTTATTCAGTCCTTCCTGTTCTGCTGCAAGAAATTGTATGCTGGAAATATCAATAGAAATTTATTCAGTACTTAAAAGAGAAATGTAGTTGTTTGCAGTTTCCTTATCTGCCACTTTTTTCAAATGCCATTGGTGGTCCTGGCATGTAAAATGAGATCTACTACATGTATTATTTGTTTGACCTTACTTATCTTGTAACAAAGATAATAAAAACCAATTGTCAGTGGTTATATTTTGACTTATTGGAGAAAGCTTTGAAGTTAAATAAAAAAAAAAAAAAGTTATTTTACTTACTGGGAAAAACAAAACAATTTCTATCTGTACCAAAAGCGGGAATGTCTGAGGCAGGTGGTTGTGGAAGCACATTCACTCTTTCAAACCTTTTCCCTCCCCTCCGCTGAAATGCCATGTGGTGCTCTACACTTTCCCACAAAAATTAAGCTTACTGAATATCTGCTTTTTCATTCAGTTTTTCCTTTCAGGGTCCAAACTGTCATCACAAGGGAAAAAAAACCGTGAAAAATAATTGCAGCTGTGGCAGATGTTTATAACAGTGACAACTGAGGCTATATATTTATATAAACTGCTGATCTTTCAGAGGTAGTTATAGAGATTTGAAAAACCTGCAGACCCTAATCTTAAGTCCCTTGTTCCACAGGGTTAGAAAAGAAAAACAAAACAATTCATACATGCTTAAGAGGACTAATTTCCTTTCTATCGGGAATCTGTTCTTTTTTACATTGAAGCAGGAGAGTTACCAAACAAGGCATTGTGCACAGAGGCATTCACAGATGTATAAATCAAAATGATGAGCACTTTACCAATTGTCCAAGAGCTGGTTTGTAAATTAGTCCTATGGGAATTAATAACACTGATGCAAAGCTAGAAAGCAAGGAAGAATAAGTCCTTCACAGAAGGAAGACAATGTCCCTCAGAGACTACTGACCACATTACTTCTTCTCTTTTCAACTCTCTGAAAGCAATTATGACCAGAAGCCTCATCTGTGGATGGCATCCCCACCACTAGACCCTTTGCAAACACAGAATGCATCTCCTATACATCACAGCTTAAGATCTTTATGTGGGACTAGAGGCTAGGGGCTTAACGGAAAAGAAAGAGGAATTATTTTGATAATGGAAGTAGAGTACATTTCCCTGCCTATTTCCAACTTAGCCCACTCTTCTGCGCAATTCTGGAGAAAAAGGGCCAAGGAGAAGAACATGGCTCTCATATCTGACTGACCAAACTCACACTCCCTTCTCAGGGCAGCCTCACCTATGCTGTCTTAAGGAATGAATTCTACTTGCTCATGGAAATCCTCAGTTTGCTGAACTGGCTGAGAAATTATCTGGGATGATACTGACATTTAAACCAGTGGTAAGTCTCTAAAACCCAGTCAAGAACCATCAGATGGTACAGATAATTTTTGACATCAGTGACACCTCTAAGCCTTTGGTTACTAAGCAGATTGTAACCCCTCAGGGCAATGCACATGCAATGTCCCAAAATTCTCCTGAACATGCTGTTTCTTTGCTTCTCCAGTCAATGAAGCACTCTAAGAATAATTTTCTAACATCTAGATTCTCTTAAATGACACTAAGAAATACAAAGCATTAGTCTGGACCACAGACTCTTTTTGGAGACTCTGTTCACCACTCACCATCCGTCTTTCACCGTGGTTTCCTCTCCACTGCTCAGCCCTTTTCATAATGTAGCTCAGCTCCTGACTGGAAACCTCCAAGTCCAGTGGAACAAAGAATGTGCCTTCCTCACCATGAATTCGTTGAAATACATCCAACAGCCAACCTTCGCTGTGTAGCCTAAGCACAGAAATTACATATTTGGTTCATCTTTGAAAAGATTCTTAATTTTTAAAAAAATATATATATTTTGACCATCTTCATGACCATGGTTTCTGCCTACAAGTAAGAAGCTTTTTTCCCACAAGTTCTCTGACACACAGCCCTCCCCAGCCCTCTGGAGAATTTACAGTACCTGCATCAAATCACATAAATGTAAGCAGCAATATAATTTAATTATTTAAAGATTTTGACTTCCCAAAAAGATCCTGACCTTCCATCCCTTCTGAAATGTCTAATGTCAGTCTTTAGCACTGGGCTGGGTAACTAGCTCCAGTAGCACGGTTAGACATGAATGGAAGTCCTGCTGTGCCTGGGTTCAATCATGGGCAAACCACATCATATAGAATGGAACCACTCACCCTTTTCTTCAAGCCCAAGCCTGACGCCTATACAATCTAAACTTCTCTTGATGCTAAAAAAGTTCATTTCATTTGTTGGCTTTATTTTTCTATGACATTTCTGTTTTGTGGTAAGGAATTGACTGAGCACTACACAGTAAAATTTTCTACCACAAGAAAGGCTTGCTGTGTGGCATTTCTTGATGTAGGTGAAACCAAGAAATATTATGGGGCTTTTGGAAAAGCCTGGTGTCACATCTTTGGCCTAAAATGAACTTTAAAACATCACAACACTGCTGTTTCATTCAAATGGATCCTCTTCAATTAATCTGTCATTCTACTTTTATTCCAAAAACAGGGGTTCAGAAAGTAGAATTAGAAAATCTAAGTTTTGGATATTGAACTGAGGTCTTTTCTTTTGTACCTTTTTCCAAGACAATACTTTACTCCAATCCAGCTGTTTCTTGGCATCAATTTCAATATTTTCATCCTTCCCAGAGACTGGCTGAGTAATCATGAGAAGTGCATGGATGGCTGTGGCACTGCAACCAATAAAATGCCTGGATTTGTGTGGGGCTGTTTAGGTCCTTCATTTCTTGGCAGGTGGGAGATGAAACACAGGCATAACTCCCCAGACCCTCTGAACTCTCACCCTTCTCATGTACAGCAGCACCAGTGACAGTTCTTGTGGCAGGTCCTTATCCTTGGGTCTTGTATTGGCCTGTATATAGTGAATGTGTGTGCCTGGGAGAGGCAGAAGGTTGTTCAGCTAAACCAGAATGAAGTTCACAGTTACATCAGCTCTACATCACACCTTACAGTGCTCACAGAAAGAGCAGAGCAGCCCACTCAATAAGCTGGACAGTACAATTTTGCCCACAACTGAGATTTAATGTGGAACAGAAATAAGGGATGCACTAACAGACAATTTTTCAACTTGATCTCGGGAGGAACTTCAGCTCTCCCTTCAAAGGGGAATGTGTACCTTAAGGTCAAGCACCATATCCAAGAGTTTCTGTGATGAAGTAGCTATTCTGATCCCAAAATCTGGCAGCCTGACCCAACATCAGATTAGGAATTTATATCTCAGGCTTTGCTGCAAAGGTTCTCTCTGTACTTTCCCCCCCGCCCCCCTTCTTTTTTGAAACATTCCTTTTTGAAGCTGCAGCCCTAAATTTGCTGTAGTTTGCAAGGTGTCATTTTGGGATTCTCTTATCAAAAGGAGAGAGCAGGTGGAAGATCATCTAATCAGGATGTAGGTAGTCTGGGAATATAAACAAACTGGCTATCAAAAAATAATAGAAAATGCTCTAAAGTGTGAAATGCAAACTGGTGCTAAAGCAGAGTAGGATACTAAATTAACTTAAAACACACTACAGAAGAGATTATTTTGTATAAATAACTAGTACCTTTCATGTAGTAATTTACAAACTCCACCGTATCTTTAGACAAAAAGTTTTTCTCTTTATCTCTGGATCTACATCAGACGTTCTTTCAATACAATAGGTATATTTTTGCAAGAATTGACTCATAATTTAGAATTATCTTGTGCTTGGTTGAAAACCTAGCAATTAAGCCGGTGGACTTTCTGATCTTCTGCTCATGTTGAAGCAATATTATTCCATGGTGTTTGTGTTTGACATTCCAGGTCAGCAATTTAAATGGCTTGCCACTTGTCTTGCTAAACAAGAGAAAGACCTTGCCATTTATTTAAGCTCACTTAATGCAACATTCTTATTTCAAATTAAGTAAAATTTAATGCAGTTAAATTACTGTCTATTTGCTGCCATAAACATTTTCTATATGAAGATTTTAAGCACATGGTTATAAACAATATAATTAACTTTGAATTAATTAAGAATCATGAAGCCTGTCTTTCAGCTTTGTTCCTTTTGTCCAGAAGTACTCAGCCTGCTCTTGTTACCTGCTTTAATTTCTTTTCTTTGGCATGAAAACTAATAAAACACTTCTTATACCTTAACATACCTTGTTATAAGCCTGAGTGTAGTTATTTTTATTGCTAATACAATAAAAAAGAACAAAACACAGATTATGTTTTCTAGACATATGAGAACCAGTATAATACTCTACAAGTTCATTTATTTACCTATCAGAAAGAACAGAGAACATTGAAATTATTTCCTACCCAGAGTCTGATTAAAAAATGGGCTTTTCAAAGAACTACACCAAAACCAAAAATTAAAAGGTAGTTTTAGTGGTTTAAAACAATTTGTTACATCTTAGCTTGAGCCTTTCTCATCCTTTTTTGGAAAACCACTATTGAAAATACAAAACCAGTTTTGCTGTTAACACTGAAAAATGTAGATTTTTGAAGCTTTGCCCTGGAAAACATTTCAATACCAGGAAATTCAGACGCTTTCCACCAGACACTTTTTGTTCAGGCAGGTCTGCATTTTCTCACAGTGCAGAAAACATTTCACCAACAAACTCCTGTCTGTTTCTAGTGTCTAGTAGAATTAAAAGGAAGGAATTGCAACCAGTGCCACTTCATTGTTCCAAAAGTAATTAGAATATATCTCCATGCTAGTTATACTAGAGACTCCCAAGACATGCAAGGGGAACCAGATTTATTGAGATATTTTGGTTTTTGAAGAGACAACTAGATGCCTACCACTAATTAACCCCTGCCCAATATTTTATTAGCTTCCTGGCTGTTCACCAGTGCTGCCATGAAGCTTTCTGAAGCTTTCCATGACACTGTGACAGAAACAGACACCTCCCCTGCTTTGGTGGTCTTGTGGGTTCAGTGTTCTTATCCCTTCTTTTACACTCTGTCAAACACTTCAGTTTAATGGCGAACTGGTGAGTAATTCCAACAAACAGCACCACCTCCTCCATCCAACAGCCAAAGTCTCCCCTGTGGACTGGAGTCTTAAGACACAGAATGTATCCCTCAATATTTATATTGGTTTACCTTACAAGAAAAAAATGTGGTGGATTTTTATTTAAAAATGCATGTTTTCCGTGATGAGCAACATTCCACTTGAATATATTTGAGATATGGCATCTGAGAATACACAAACAAAGGGATGCTACTGCCTTGGAAGTAATACTATTCCCTCTTGAAAAATTATGACAATATTGAGGAAACAGTGTTATGAAATGCAGAGATGTTGTCCTTAAAAACAGTTCAAAATGTTTTAATTCTATCATTATTGGGCTGACAGTGTGCTGCTCAAGAGTCCTAAGTCGGAGTTTCACATGGTGTTGGCTGTAGATGTTCAAGGAAGAGAAAATTGATACAATTGCAGAAGCTCATTGTACAGCTTTCCTAGGCACAGACTCCAGTGTTCAAAATGTTTCCTTTTGTTATCAAGAAAAGAACTTCAAAGACCTTATGCACTGTAACAGATTTTGTTATCTTCCCTTTGCTTTTGTATTTTGCTATGAATCATTTTTAAAATGTGTTGTGCTAAGACAACTTTTTTTCCCCCTAGTAACATTATTCCCCCACCCCTTTATTGGAAAACATTACAGGAAAATTGATCCAGAAGGAAAGATACCTTTGATGATCTTGCACCTGTTCCCCAGACAATGAAGATGTTGGTAATATTCTCATAAAAACCTGCCTTACAAATGTTTTAATTTAAATTAATTTTCCTGAGTAATAAACGACAACAGCTAAAACTTATGAAGCTATTCAAAACTATTAAGTCAATGATTAAGAAGGCATTAACGTCTCAAAAACTAATTAACTAGACTACCAGTACATTGGAGTTGTGTACAGCTCCCAGGAATGTAGGAGCTCTGAAATACTTTGCAGAAATTTAGATTGCCATTTATCTTTCTCTGCCTGCTGCAAGAGAGTTTGTGGAAGGAGGACTGAGGGATGACACAGTCAGGTGGAGGGTGCATGCTGAGCTTTTCTCTTCTTACGCCTGCCTGCATCTTGCCTTTGCATGTGGCTTTTTATTGGTGATTGCCAATATTCATCACTGGGTGAATCAAGGGCCAGCACAAAACTCCTACTGCAGTATAAACAACTTACTTTGAAAAAAAAAATACACTTTTTCATTCAATATATTAGACAATCTATCTAATTAATTTCTGTGTCCCACACTCATTCCTTTTGACTGCACAGCTAATCGTGTCTACTAGAAAGCTGGCAAGAAAGGTAGTTCTTCAAATTCATGAGGAACTGAGTTTAGAAAATGGGCTAATGTCATGAAAACGTAATTTGGATTAAATCTTGTCATGATGATTCAGTCACAACTAGTCAAAAATCCTGTATCATCAAAAGGCTGTTAGGCTCTGGAAGCCTAAGAGATTCAGAGATTTTGCACTTCATATCATATATAGCTTTCTGAAATTCTTCCTATTTCTCACAAAACCCCTTCTTGTAAGGCTAAAGACAACATCTTCCAAAGTATCTAAATGGAAGGTACACACACTTTACAGCTTAAGCCCTTTCATGGGCACAATTGCCTGAAGCCAAAGAAGCAGAGGCTTTTTAGAATCTATGAAAAATCATTATATCAATTGTGCTCCTGTTGAGGAAATAAGTGGCTCTGTCTCTGACTTGCTGTACCCAGCAATCCCAGTACATTAAAAGTCAAGCAGGAGCAAACTCCTCCTTGATTATCTGCTGTTCTGAGCTCTGGGTGTGTGACACTGATACATCTTTTCTGATGCCACCCTATTTTATCTAACAGGAGAAGAGGCTCGAAACTAAGCTCCTAAGGGAATAATGAGATTAAGAGACATACCTTAAAAAATACAGGTACAACACTGTAGATGAGATCATGAACAGGAGGGTATAAAGCATCACGGTGATTAAGGCACCAGGAACTCCTGACTCCCCTGCTCTTAGAAACGCCCAGGAGAGTTTTGCAGCATCAGCAATGGGTTTCTCTACACTGTTCCCAAATCGCTGTCATGGAGAAAAAATCAACATAAGAAAATGTCACACCTGATTAGACTATAAAGACAAAAGAACATGAATCTCTGTATAATAAGGATTTAAATGTAATTTGTGGGGCACACAGTCAGAAACTTAGGAGTCTGCTGGACAGAATTTGAAAGTAAGCAAAAGATGTGAAATAAACTATTTTCCGGCTTATTTTAGTACAATTAAAGTCTACTGTATAGAGGTGGCTTGTAGAAAAAAATCCATATCACAGTGAAAATACTTGAAGTGAAATCTCTTAGTGTATTTCAGGACAAATGGCAGAGGAAGAAGGCTGAAATTTGCCTTTATGCAATGGCCAAGGAGGCATAATATTGAATAATTTATTTTCCAAAAATCCATTATTTTCCTTTTTTATCTTTTTTTTCCTCATATCTAGTTCTTAAGAACTAGCTACTGTATTGACATATTATTGCCCTCTGCTGGATCAATTTAGAAGAATTCAGCTACGTATCATGGATCTTCTACTGCTCAGAAGTAAAATAAATTCCTCTCTCCACTTTTGCCTTGTTAAAGTCACACAATGACAGCCATATTCATATTAGGTCGTGTTGACACATTTTGCAAGGACGCGAAACTGCACCACCAAAGCATCCAGTGTCCATCATTCAGAGAGGATCTGTGACCAAGAAAAACCTGCACCTTTCTGAGCAACTTGCCTAGATTAACCCTTAGGAAGCGTTAAAACTTTCTGCACATTTCTGGCTACCTTTGCAATGTGCATAGTAAAGGAAGGACAGCTACAAGTCCAGCTATAGAAGGACTGTGATTCTTGAGTACATTTTTGTTCTCTCTTCACCATTTGCACTGCTAGGTTTCTGTCATGGAAATTGGAGGTTGCAGGAGACTGGTAATGACATATAAAGACTAGTCACTAATTCTGATCTATCCATATTTATTACAAAAATAATTAAATACTCTGGTTCTCTTCTATCTCCCTGTCCCATATTCTCTTCTTGGGGAAAAAAAAAAAAAAAAAAAAGTTAAAAAAAATTTGGCTGCTGCCACTGCTTTCTTACTGAAGCAACTGTCTAGCAAGGAAAATCCTCTTCACAGCAGTCACGTCCTGACATTCCTCCAGAGAGGCAAAAGTCTGAATGGCAAATAAGAATAAATTTCTCTCTTATCCAAGCAATTCTCTCTGGCAAAGCAAAAGTGCTGTGGGAGAACTTTACTTTTCTGTGTTTTTTTCCAACAAAGGTATACTCTGTCAATCTGTATACCTTCTGTGGTCCTCAAAGACATGATCCAAGAAAGGTGTCTTCATTTTAAATAGCTTAAATAACATTTTTCAGCATCTCTCTCAGGTACTTATCACACCACTACATGTGGTGGTCATGTGAGACTTTTGTGTCCCTTGTTTTTCATAATGACATGCATCCATGTGGCCAAAGAGGTATTATTGTTTTCGCATTTTGGAAGCCACAGACAGACAAAGAGAGTGAGGTCCCAGGAAAGCACTGACAGAACTGGAACTTGAACTGCTTAGGAATGTTTCCTATCCCTGGAAGATCCTTCTACAAGCTGACAGTAAATCAAATCTGAAATAACAAATTTGACACAGCATTTTGGACTATGACTTGAACCCCCCCCCCCGCAAATATGAAATTGCTCTCTAGTCTTTCCTTAACAATAAAACACATTAGTTAGTAAACACAGAAACCTTTGTCTCCAGGGCTATCTGTCATCTTTCATAAGTATTAAGTCCATTTTGAATACTAAAATACATTCTAGCACTGAAATAACTCATATTACCACAACACAATATTTTTAAAAGGCTTGATCTAAAATAGATTGGCAAGCAAATCTGAAATAGCTGCTGAAAGTATGCCAAGAGAAAAAAAAAATACAAATGCAATAATGAAAACACATGTAAGAGATATAGTTTCATTTTGGAAAGGATACATACAGTATATTGTGTAATATTTGAACAAATGAGTTTCTACCAAAGATAATCTTAGTGGGCAAGACTGCCAAATTTTCAATATGAAGTACAGAGAAGTGTGTACATTTTTAACACTTTAAGGAAAAACTAAGTTGTTTTACTTGTATCTCACATTTCCCTCTGACCAAGTGCTATTTGAAATTGATAAGTAATCCAGTCTGTATAGAATTGAGCACAATTCCACTGAAGTCAGTGGCAACGATTTTCTCAATGCAAGTGTTGGAAATATAATGCAGATCTCATCCTCTCTTCCAGTTTTTATGAATACACCAGTATTAGAGGGGAGAAAAAAATCCATTTAAACATTTCAGTATTCCTACCCTGGTTCTTGAGGAAATATACCTTTTTCTCTTAGGAAAAAGAAATCTTAATCCAAATAATTACAACTACAATTCAATTCTGTGCATATATTACATAATGAAATTTAAAAATAAATAAATAAATGCAGGCTGTCCAAGTGAAAACCAGAGAGTGTTGCACATGTAAAAGTATTGCAATTACCTCTCAAGTGAGTTCCAACTAAATTTCTTGAAGAGCTCAATTTTAATTTTCAAAACTACTGAAATGGAAAACAATGTATAAAAGAGTGAAAAATTGCCTGCAGAGCACAGGTTAGACAACGAAGAACCAAGACACCTGAGGAAACCTGATCCACAACAAGACCTGTGGATTAGTGCTTGATCTGGAGTGAGCAACAGAAACATAGATGACTTTGAAAGACCAGCAAGGGCAGAAGAGGAGCAATTCCACAACCCCAGAAACACTCTCAGCATCCTGCAGCCGTTGAAAGGAGCCTGTGTCACATCCACAGGGAGACCCAAATTTGAAATGCATGCTCTGGGACACTGGGCATTATCTCAGATGTGATAAAAGTCTGCAGCCACCCAAGTACAGTTGTGCTACACAGCCCACACTCAGGCACAGATAGAGCTGGGAACTTTGCTCTCCTGTTTTTACATATGATGAAACTCTCTCCTGAAAGATGTCTGTCTCTCGATCTCACAAGTCTTTTTAGGTGTGCCAGTAAATTATATTAACTACCTTGCATGTCAGAAAAGTGCATGATAACCTCTATTTTTTTTTTCATTTTGTCTGTTTCAATGCTTAGAAAAATCTGAAGCATTAATAATCAGGATTGCTCATTAAACCATCCCCATTAACATCCAAAATTGCAGTAATTTTTTCAAAGCAGATGCAATCACTCCAGCAGTGGATTTACTTTCTTATCTCCAAATATGGCTTGTGCAGTGCTCTTAATTTTATGCAGAAACACAGTGACTCCATTAGATGGGAATTTTGTTAATAAAAAGGTAATGTATAACATTATTATTTAATTTCTTTTTAACTTTCATGTTCCATTGCCAGGGGTGGAATTTCATATCTTTCAGTGATTCACTGAATAAAACAAACTTCTACGTCAAGTTCTCATGTCCAAGTTATTTTAAGTGACTCACCCCCAGGAATGAATCCACTACAAACACTGCCAAGGGGTCTAGCACTGTCCATAGTCCCATAGCTATGATAAACTTTGACAAGAAGGAAGGGAATGAGTCAAACAGCTGCTGACAGCCCCATCTGACCAGGACCATGAGAAGCAGCCCTGCATTCAAGGTTAGGGGTCCCACCACAACCATGGCCAACTCTTCACTGGTGTGCAGCAAGGAGTTCTGGTAGCACAGTTCCACAGTGTGAGGGAAGAGCTGGAATCTGTAAACAAGCAAAAGGAGAGCGTTTTTTCTGTGCTCTTGAGCAAGCCGTTGAAATAAGGTAGAATCATGTATGTTGCATTGTAAAGTTGCATCCCTATCTGGGTCACAACACTGATCAAAAACTGTATGAGGCTAGTCAGAAAAAAAAAAACAAAAACAAAAACAACCAAAAAACCCCCAACTTTCTCCTGTCTCTGCATCCTTGGATCCCCTCTGACTCTCAGTTCACTGGGTACACATCCAGGCACGAGGGATTGCTCAAGAAAGGCTGAACACACCAACATGAGCATAGGACCCAGGAGCTCACCCATCTCTGCACAGCAGCACCTTTGGTCACTGCACAAAGCAGAAAATGTGCCATGGAAGACATAGCTGCCAGCACTTCAGCAGTTAAAGAGATTGGAAATGCCCTTCTCACCACCATGAGATGGTGGGATTTGCAAAGCTCATACCATGAGCAAGTTTTCTGGCATTGTAAGAGACAGGAACAGCATGGCATTGTGAGCTACACATACAGATGATGAAATTTGACGCGAAAGTTTCAATCCTATTGAAATGGCTGAAATTCTGCTCCTAACTAAAGGTGAAGTGGTTGGATTCTCACTCTGTTCCCTACTTGTGAGTGCTACCACTACATTTGGTAGGACTAGAGAGTGCTCAGCTCAGTCTCATTGTTCAGGCACACAGTTACAGACTGGGATGCTGATCCAGGGCATTTTGGCTTGAGACCATTATCCTTTATCTAGCTGACTGCCTGGCACAGCTGTGACTGGTGGCTTTGAACATGACCACCACTCTCTCATGCATTGCTTCCTTCTGTTAAGTTTCCTTTGTTTTCCCAGACTTGATGCTTGGCCTCCCAGAAGTTTTAGTGCCAGATGGCTAAGTTGACAGGGGCTGTGCAAGGCCAGAAGTGAGAAATGGCTGGCTTTGCATTAAGATCTAGAAGACCACCTTAACAATACCCAGCACTGTCCGGAGTCTGCTCATACATGCTGTTCAAATTTCAGCCAATAATCAATACCACTACCACACCAAACATAGGTCAGAGAGTTGCATATTACTGGATCATACTGACCAAGTCAGGTTTGTGTGGTGAATAAAATAAAAAGAAGGTTTCTATTGGAGAAATATTTCCCTTCGTAAGCATGATTGAATCTTTTTGCTCTGCAAAACCCTTCTCTACCATGCAGAAATATGAAGGGTCAGGTATATATCACCTAGTGGACTTGTACTCCATCTTTGGGTTTTTTATACCAGATAATGACAAGCAATGATTTCCCTGCAACACTCTAGAGAGATCTAATTCCTAAGCTAAAGTCAATGTATTATACAGTTAAAATATGTCAACTCATTGCAGTACTTACGGTAAAACTGATTTATCAAAGTTAAATTCTTGCAAGTATTTTACTCATAGATCACTTTGGTAGCATTAAATATGATTTAAATGCTTTTTCAGTTTTGTGGACTCCTTAGGCACTTTGAAATACTTTATCCAAAGTGATAAATTATTCTTCTGGAAGATACATAACCTGCTGAGTATCTCAGATGGGAGAGAGGTAGGCATGGCACAAGATGCACAAATGGACACATCATGTTCTGGGTTTAAAGTTTGCATTACTAACTTCATCTGACATGCACATTTGCATATCAGACCACTAGACTCTGGATGCAGTCCTTGTTCTTTTGGTATCTGCAGGGTCTCCTATCAGAGCTTGCATGCTGAGCTCTCAGCACGAGTCTTGGCCATCAATTCTCTTCACAGTGCAAAGGATCTGCTTTGAATCAAGCTATCTGGAGAAATATCCTTACATAGAAAAGAGGGTAGAAGGACTTACTTTTCAACAGGAACTGAGATGGTCTGAAGGAAGAGCCACTGGCTCAAATAATGCAGGTAAAGTCTCAGGAACCAAAGCAAAACTATCAGCAGTGAGAGCAGCCAGAAATCCCTGGAGCGCCAGCGTGTGGCTCCCAGCTCCGAAAAGGCCGTGTACACCATGAAATGGAAACGCTGGACAACCTGCCTGGACAGTTTCATGTCAGCAGCAGAACGGCAGCTAGAATACATGGAAACAAAACAGAGAATCATTTGTAAAACCATGTAAGAAGCAGCAGTTGCTAAAAGGCTGCAGAGTCCTGCTGTACAGATAATGTAGCACAGGTTCTGATAAAACCTTTCAATTAAACAATGCATCTGACTTTTAAAAAAAGTAAAGGGGGGAAAAAAAAGTTTAATCCATGGCAGTCTTAGGTAAAAGGTGGCTTCCTCCCAGAAATCATGCCGCCACTTTTATAAAGACAACAAATCACATTTAAAACTAAGCTTTTAAACGCCTTTTGCTTTCATTTTTGTTTTAATTTTTCTCACAAATTGTTCTCTGAGGAGCACTTTATCACTTATTTTCCTTTTGAGAAAATGGTAAAAGAACTTGTCATATTTGTACTGAAAAGTATTAATTTTACTGAAAACCTGTGAACAGCTTTTTGGCATTTGGGTAAGAGCGCTTCAGTCAAATATTTCAGGACACAATGTGGGCTAAAACTCCACTTTAGTTTCAAGTAAGAGAGAAAATAGAAAGGAACTTGCACTGTAGAGATTGTGCTACCGAGTGTGGTGTGATTTTCCCTTTAAGCTAATTACTGTAGTGCTTCAAAGGAGGTGGAGGGAGGAAATGAGATGCCGAGATGCAGCCTTGGCATTATGTTTCCCAGAAACTGGAGTCTCTCAGCTGATTCAAAGCTGAAAAGACAGTAGCTTCTTTGACCTTTTGAAACTTCTAACTACTATGCTTATTTCCAGTGATTTAAATGACTAAGCAGCTGAGATGCACAACTTAGGACTGACTATGATGTCATCATGTTCAAACTGTTATTTATATTGATAAAGGCTTCTGAAAGTTCTGAAATATAAAGGTCTTTTTGTGGAAGAAAACATAGTGGCTTTTTAAAGTGTAGCATGTGACTGAAGAAGCAAGAGACATACTTGCACTGGTTTTTGTGCTCTTTTAAATAACTTTCCTGTCTATACATATTTCTTAAGTAGTTGTGTGCATTTCTTTCTCCAGCAGTCAGAAAGAGAACTGTGAATAGCAATAGAGAAGAAACTTAAAAGGTTTCGGCATTTAGTCTAGGTTTGAATAAGAAGGAAAAACAAACCTCACAAATATGGCAGTCATAAGGCTGGATTTTGAGACCAGCCTTGGCATCATGTTACTCCTGATCCTCAGTGTTGAGCAGGACACATGTGGAGGAGATGGCATGCTGTCAGCCAAAGCATGAGCTTTAGTTACATGGTTGGAGAAGGAGCAGACACAAAGTTGTCAGGGGAACAGCACCAAAAAATACGTTTTGGGACACTAAAGGCCTCAAGTACAAATAACTGAAACTTCTCACAGAAAGATCAGCTGAGAAAGCTGATTCTTGCAGTGACTGTAGGTTGATCTGCCAGGGATTTTGAAGTTTTTTTTAAGTTATTGTAGTCCATTTTGCTTATGTCCTAATCAATCACAAAGTCCTACTTTAGAGACAGGGCCACATCATGAATGACCTTCCTCATGTTGTAATTATTTTCCCACAGCAGCCTATAGGAACATCACAACACATTTCATTAACATTATGAATTCATAGTCTAGGCTTGTGTGAGAAAGAGACAAAGAAAAATGCAAAATAAGAAATATAATTGACTGTGGTATTATTCTACAATAACCATGGAATTCTAAATGTTCTGAACTCTGCAGCTAGATTGCACTACACTTCCTTTCATATAAAGAAATTTTTGTCACTCTTAATAGCTTCCATCAAAATTTATTCTTAAAGCATTCACTCTTTGACAAAAGTTAATAGGGCAGGATTAACCACACTGTATTTTAGTTAGACCAAATAGTTTATTTTTGAAAAAAAATAAAAAGAAAATATAATATTATCTTAGCTCATAATACTCATCTCATCCTTCATCAGACAAGCAGAATTACATAGATGTTCCACCCAGCCTCACCCATGTCAGAAATTCACATCCTACAGGGATCACTGCCAATTTTCATCTCTGTGCCAAGAGCACAAGTAATCATGCATATTTCAAAAAAAAATCTGGATTTAGCTCAACATTTCATTTTATTTAAGAATCATCTACTACTAGGTCATTTAGTCTCAATTTACTAATTGAAGCTACCTCCAAATAAACAGCATCAGAGTGAAATATTCAATGGACCACCTGTAAAACATTTCAAGAAAATAAATCCTTCCTCCAACCCAACACACAAATGGAGAAGGAAAGCACACGGCTCAGAGCTGAAAAATACTCAATCAACTGAAAATACTCAATCCTTTTTCATTCACGGAAGTCCTGGAGCACCATAAATAATGAAAAACCTTGGACCAAAACACTGGGTTGGTAAGGTGAGTAAACCCCTTGCTCACTGCAGCAGAACCTCACAGTGCAATCAGTACTTCCACAGGAGCTCCATGAGCACACTCACTCCAGCTCTGTAACCCACTGTGTGGAAGCTGCTTCTGTACTCAGTGTGAGCACACCAAGTGTGGCTGTGGAGCTTCCCTAAGGTTTAGGCAGCAATGAAAATATTCAATATGTGCTTCCATCCAATGCTTCCATTGCTCCACAGACCACTCCCACTTTCAAGAGGTCAGGAGAGCTGTTGTCTTCCCCTGTGAGCTGTGTCATCCTTCTGAGGTGCTGGCTCTGTCAGCCATGGGAATCCATTTGCTCAACAAACTTAAAAATGAAAGTAGAGAAATTCAGAATATGCTCACTTATCAAAGCCAAAAGCCTTCCAAGGAATGACCCTGCTTAAACCAGCAGAGCATCTGTGATGCCTTTCCTTAGCTGCACCTTTCCTCTGAAAAAAGCAATAGAAGCCCAGAAATGCCACAGAAACCCAAGCTTGTAGGAAGTCAAAGAAATCAAGAAAAATATTGGGTAGAATCAAATAACATTTGTTTTTATTTTTGTGACAGCAATTATCCTATTTAAGACTTCATGATTTTCATCAAATGCCTTGACCACAATTTCCCACTCTTAAATAGAAATTAAGCACTTTATTGTTTAACTTGTTGAAGTCCAGATTCAGAATGTCACTTCTGTGCTAGGTTATGCTTCCCTGTGATTGTGTAACACCTTGACAGTAGCACCATCAGCCAGTGGTAGAAACTGGTGGAAAATGTAGCCTACACAGTGACTCAGTGAAAGTCCCAGTCCATAACTGGAATATCTTCATTTACTTTAAAACAAATTCAGTTGGCCTCAAGTTACTTCTGAGTTTCAGGAAACTGTTCCTGAGTACTCATTAATCATGCTGTAAGGCTGTTTAGTAGTTGCCACTTCAAAATACTAGGCTTAAATGACCTCTCTTACTGACTTTTTTGAAAAATGAAGAAAAGAAGAGGCAGAAACATGAAATTAAATGCACCAAACCAGTAGAAACAGTCTCTTTAAATATTTTTATCTGGTGTTGTAGTAAAAGTTTGGCGGTGGAGTGACGTGCTGGCAGATACAGTTTTCAGAAGAGATTTATATAAAGTTGCTGTAGGGCAGAGAGCATGAGTAGTACCTTTCAGAAACAAAATAACCCCTCCACCCACAAAAAAACAAAACAAAAAAAAAAAAACCACCCCCAAAAAACAACAACAAAAAACCTTAACCCTTGGGTGAAAACTATATAAAGTTCCAAATGAGAAGCCACTTGAGCAATGGATTTATCCATGATTCCTTGGATTACTGGTAAGTAATTTGGCTGAATGTTTTTGTTCTAGGGCATTAGTTTTGCATTTTTCCTTGGGAAATGCTGCACTAACAAACAGCAGAGACCGAATTACCATAAAAGCAGGTCAATTATTTCTATGGAAATTGTTCAGAAGGAAGGAAACGATGCACAGATTCTCTTAAGCTGCACTTGATGATGATGACAGAAAAGTAATGGCTGATAGAAGGCAGTGTGTACTGTTGGGTGACAGCTTTGTTGCTGACAAACTACGATGAACATTTGTATAATGCACTGCAAGACTGGCACTTGGAACTGATGGCGGGGTAGATCCTCAGCTGATGCAGCCCTGCTTACTCCAGAGCTACACTGGTGCTCACCAGCTGAGGTATTCAGGATCTATCCTCAATGTATCTATTATTTACATTGTATAAAATAAGGCAAAATAAATGCTTCTTTGTCACCCAGACAGGCAGAGAAGATTTAAAGAGCAAATGCAGACATGAATCAGTTTATGCAAATTACCTTCAGGGGATCATACACAGTCCTTACAGCCCAAGAGTTGGTGAAAGACATTTATTTACCCAGTTCACAAAAAAAAAAAGACCCCACCCCAGCACCACCCTAAATGGTAGGTATTTAAACTTAGTGCTAAGTCCTTTATGGCTTATCAACAAAAATGAAGATGCAGGAAATGCCGTCCAGTGTTACTACAATGAAATGTTATCACTTTCAGGGTAAAATCACACCTGTATCTGAAGGCACATCTAAAATTAGCACACTAATACATGTAACCCTTCAAATGGAAACCAACTCAAAGCACCACTGACAAAGCATGAGGCAGAAAAGAATATGGTTCGTTCCACTGTGCACAACATAACCATAGATATAAAACATATAATTTTATTATTGTTAGAAGAATTTTATTATTATTCTCTCTGCATAATATTTTCCTTTTCAAGGCTCTTACTGCATTAAGAAGAAATTTTCTTTATCCCAGACTGTATGGTGATGACACAAATGACTTTGCCCAATAAGCCAATGGCAGAGCTGCGAACTGAGCTCTGCTGAGTTACAGTCCATTATTCTATCCACTGGATTCCTTATAAAATATTACTTTTTTGTTTATTTGTATGCAAAGTGAATATAACCAGGGACAGCATTTGCCAAGGATGGAGGCTTTTTTTATTCCTAGCTCTTTCCAGGACACACCTATGCTTCATATTCTTCAGTTTGCAAGCAACCAAGAAAGCAAGTATCACAGTTACAAGGGCTACCTAGGGGCAATCTGCTGTGAGAGAGGTGACAAAGGACCTGAGGGGACATTAGGTACTTCCTCAACATACAAATGCTCATAGGAAAATTTGACCTACTGCTTACTAAAAAACCCAAAGTAATGATACAGAAGAAATGCTGGAAATCACGGCACATTTATTTTTCAGGTGGAGTTGTGGTGGGAAAAAGAAACTGCCAGGAGCAAAATCCAACATCCAAAAGCAGGGCTTTTAGGAATTAAACATTAGTGCGAAACAGGAAAAAAGAGTAATCCAATAACTGCAATAACTGTTGTTGTTTATTGCAAAGAATATGACACGGGTACAAGACCACACCTGTAAACACTTATGCTGCCCCACCAAGCTGGGGAGGAGGAGGAGGCTGATGGTGGCTGCCCTCCTTCCAAGGCCCAGGCTGTGCCAGCTCTGGGAAACGCCTAGCAAGCAGTAAACTCTGGATCAGCTGCAGCTTAGGTGTGTTTGCATTACATGCATAGCCAAGAGCCAGGACAAACACAGCAGCTGAACTTTTCCCACAACACACTCATGGGGTAATGTGCTGGCACAGCTGTAGAGTTGGAGGAACCACTATGCTCATCTGTACTGGGTGGGGGGACACTCTGGGTCAGTGGGCCAAGAAATATTCATTGAAGAGGACGGGAAGAAAGTGCTGACAGCTTCATATTCCACTGGATATAACTGTGCTAGCCTGAAGATCTTGGACGGTCAGTTTTCACTATAAAAGAGTCTACGACAACAGAAAATTGGCAAAGAGCAGCAGATTCATGTCCTCAGCAGTCCCTTTACCCAACAGTGTTAGGCTGGCAGAGGAGCCCATCTCCTGACTTTAGCTAACTAAGAATTTCCTAAGGGAATTAACTGAGATATTTGCAAGAGATTTCTTACCCAGCTGGGGAAGAAAGCATTGGAGGAAGAAAGAATCACAAAATTTAAGCAGAGTGGCAATAGTGCTAGAGGACAACATGGGTCCTTGTAGAGAGCTGGCAAAGTTTTGCACATTTCAGCTTTGAGCAGCATCTGACAATGACAAAGCAAAAATGACAAAAACCAAATTATTATCATCATGGTTGCAGTTTAGGTAAGCAACTAAAACTTTGCCTATTTCATGCTTAACTGCGTTTTCAAGAGCTTAGTGGCTTGGCAAAACAGTCTGGAAATCTTACAAGAACAGACTTTGTTAAAATATTCCAGTCTGGCTGCTTCCAGCTCTGGATGGGTACAAACATGAAGTGAGGAAACTCGAGTGCAGCTTTCAGAACTTTTAAGCAGCTCTGGTTTTTATTTCATTCTAGAAAGGAACAAAAGGCAGTAGACAGCCTCTGTTATTCATCCTCATGACATGACTAGGCCAGTCAAGAAGCAAAAGAAAGCATGTAACTCCTCCCCTACTTATTGCCCTCTGACTGCTTTAAGTAAATAAGATGACAATGAATGAATGAGAAAAAGGCACAAACCACACAGGGGAGGATGCAAGATGTCAGAGGAGGTAAAAAAAACCAGCATTATCTGTAAAGCTGTTCACCCAGTAAGTAATGCTGAATGCTCAATCTTGTGCATGAGCAATAAAACAGCATTTAGGACCTGGACAAGAAGGTCACAGGGTCACATTCAAGCTTATCTCAGTTTATAAAGAAATGGAAAAAACAGGAAGTTAAATGCTTGACTTAAAATGTCTATAGACATTCAGAAGAATCGAGATTTAAAACTTCTTGCTTATGTTAATAGGAGTATTGTACCCTATCCAGAAGAAAATAAATACATATATATTTGTAGGTACTACTTGTGCCTAAGCTAGGAGAGACCCCCTGTACCTGATGTGTGGAACTGTTTTCTACCTTGACACAGAAAACCTCCCCAAGGACATTTGTTCTGTCTGGAGGAAAAATGCAATCTTCCTCCTGACCAAATACATATCTACTTCTGAGAGCCACTAAACACTCAAACACCATCTGTGAGCTGTGCATTCATCTGTAACACACCAATTTAGCTGGCAGGCCATTGGGAAACAAGACCCTGAAGTTGCCAAGTTAAAAAGGCAATCCAGCGCCAGTTGAAACTCCACCAAGCAAACAGGTGAGATTACCAAAAAAACATTGCAGCAGAGAGAGATAAAACATCAAAATAAGAAACAGCCTAGTGGAGTGGATTTAAAAAAAAAAAAGAAAAGAGAAAAAAAAGAGGTGGTGAGGAGGGAAAGGCATAGCTTTGATCTTTTCCATCCTGTACTTAATTAGCAGCAGCATCACGCTAGGAGCATGGGTCTGTACAGCTGGAGACAAACAGCCACCTTCCTTCAGTGGAATCAACAGACTCGTGCCTGCTGCGGGCAGAGCAGGCAGAAGACACTCAGCACGCCATGATCCTCCATTTCAGAGAGACCTTCTTTCTGAAGGTTTGGGCATACAGCAATGAAACTTCATCTTACACAAACACAGACAAGCCACGAGTCAAAGCCCTTTGACTTCTCTCTGGCGTTCACAGCAACAGGATGAAACAAAAACTGAATTCCTGCATGCATTGCTTCCCTCATCAAAATTAAATTGTATGTATGTGTAAGTGCTGGAGTTAGGATGTCAGTTGTTAAATAAAATGCATCATTTAGTTCTTGTGCAGATTTATAGTACTTATGCACTGCAGGAATAGATGGGTATAAAGATAGATAAAAAGAAAAATTAATTTATAAGTGTAAGTTTGTGCATAAAAACACTTCTAAAACACCATTAGTGTTATCCCAGTCAGATCTCCAGAAGCTTCTGTACTGACCTGACAAAAATGACCTTTTCTTTTTCATAGCAAATTTACAAGGAAGAACTAGGCAGAAAAAACATCTGGAGTCCTTGAGAACAATGGAACACGTATTTAGAGAAATTTTGACATTGGAAATTATTTTTTTTACTCTATATAAATTAGAACTTTTTGATTTTTATTATTTTGTGCAGCAACATGTCCATGAACAGAAGTGCTTGACTCAGGAATAGCTTCCATGAAGAGAATGAAGTATGATGTGACCCAGGTAACACCAATTAGAATACAGTTAAAAATAAATCCCTGTAGATTTAAACATGGCCAAACAAGGCAATTCATGAAACTACAACAAAATGTAATACATTAAAAAAAGGAATCTCACAAACAGAAAATTGTTTGCAATGTTTAGATTATTTACAAGGCATACATTTTCCAGATATAACAATTTTGGAAGAACTCTTCTTCACAGTTTGATGAAAGAGAACAATCTCAGGTTTGAGCAGATGACTGATGCTATTACACTGCATATTAAAAAAACGTTTTTGCTTTAATACAACATGTTTGCTCAAAGAAGTTAATTTATTTTAGACCAGCTTAATTAAATCTTTAAGGGCCTTAAAAAGGAAAGGACTTATGTGCATGTGCAGAATACTCTAGGACACTATTATATTTAAAACACCATTTACCAGTTATCTCAGAAAAACATCATTAAACTGTTATCTCAGAAAACTGAGATACTGTACAGTTATCTTAAATTCAATTACATTATGAAAAACACAGTTATAGGAAATGTTAAACTGAAATATTTTTTAAAGATCTTTGTAAACACCACTGAAATTATGGTGGAAATTGTCCATACAATTTAGTGAAACAAAATGCATCACGTAATAATGGTATTAACTTTTCCTTTCCAGTTTAATGCTGTGTTATTATATTTGCTGCCTATTTTAGAAAGTAATTTGTGTTGATGGCTCTGGAGAAAAACCAAGCATTAAAGAACTAATTTAATTCCTTCTGAGCTACGTTCAATTCAAAAATACTTCTTTCAGAATGTCCCAGTACTGCAGAATCTGACTAGAAATCCACCTTGAACTATGTGCACTTTGACTAACTCTCTGCCCAAGGCAAAATGATCCTGCATTCAGCAGGGTTTTATCCCGGTCTTCTAAAGGACTTACACAGAATGTACCTGATATAACTGGACCAGAATGTCAACCATGATAAGAAATTATGATCAAGACATGGAGGATACATAATGAGAACCTTATCCATTTTACAGTGGGCTGCTATTGGTGGGGGGAGTACCTTTAGGGCGTTGTTTACAGAAATCAGGTCTTCTGCCTTTAAGAAAAAATAAAGGAAAAGAAAGAAAGAAAAAGAAAGAAGGAAAACTGTGTAATTCCTTGTGCAGTGCTCTCCTTCCCACTTGTTATACTGCATGACACAATGGATACTAGCTCTGTTTAAGGCAGTGTTATAATAGGCTGCCTTTGGAAAGAAATTTCACGAATTTTCCTTCAGTGTGAAGACATAGCTTTATTCCTCTGGTTCCACAGTACAAAACAGAAATTTAAAAATTGCTACAGCTTGTTTCTCAAAAAATCAATGCGTGATTGCTAGCTGCACTGGGAGTTTGAGGGATATCCCCTTATCAGAGGCAATCTCTAGATAACATACTTTCCTCTATAGCCCATAGCTGCATGTAAGACACGGCAAGACAAATGCCAGCTTCCTTTTCTGTTGGTGTCATCTATTGATCCAGTGAAATGCTCTTCATCTGAAACTTCCTTCCCAAAGGGGACATTTGCTATGAGAAGCAAAGCTTTCTGCCTGATGCTAAGAAACCCTAAAACTTTCTGCTAATTACTGCACAGGACCATAGCAACACACATATCTAAAAGCATAAAAAATACCTCCAAAAACCAACAAATTAAGCTCAAACGAGGCAGATACCATCCTTTTCTAGTTAGAAATGTTGTTTTTTCATTAACAAAAACGCAATATATTAAGCTCATTATGATTTTTCTGTGTGCTTTAGATAAAAATGTCCTCTGGGTCTATGTTTTCCTTTGGGTGCATTTCCTCTCAGACACATTCAGAGCTCCTATCCCAGATGTGACTAAGTGACTCCAGCTTGTGCCAGAACACCAAACAGTGTCACCATGAGACACCACAGTATCAGAGAATAACAAGAAGCAGAGGGGTAAGTAAAGGATGCTGGGGTACTGAAAGGACACTAGGCCTACAAAAAAATACCAGAAAAAACCCCAGCTACATTTGTCCCTCTACACAGGAGAGTTAACATAGTGTGCTGGCCTAAGACATCACCACCACCAGAAAAAGCTTTATCTTACTAGAGAGCAGAAAATTAAGATGTAGAAAAGACACATTCCCTTAAGAACAAAATCTGACTTTTAAAATTTGATACCTAATCAACATCCATGTGGATCTT
This sequence comes from Toxostoma redivivum, assembly GCA_013397375.1. Classification (NCBI taxonomy): domain Eukaryota; kingdom Metazoa; phylum Chordata; class Aves; order Passeriformes; family Mimidae; genus Toxostoma; species Toxostoma redivivum. The sequence goes on from VXBI01009664.1 coordinate 116,242, forward strand.
TGCAGTTTTGAAGAGGTTTTGATATGGCTCCTAGGTAACTGCAATTTCATCAGACTGAAAAAGAACAATCAGGAGAAGCCTTTATAAAAGAAATAATCAAATATTTCATGGGGACTAGAATATTTTGCACTTGACACCCCCAACCAGAAGATTTGCTCAAGAGTAAAGAAAGGGCACACACTTTAGAAATGTCAATAAGCTTGTTCCTTCAGCTCAAATATAAAGTACCACACCACTTATTGCCCTCCCCTCC